>VMKM01001024.1:0-193748 GCA_008360985.2 Macquaria ambigua | reverse complement strand
CTGCATGGAGCAGCCAACTTGACATTTCAGAATGTTCACTTGACTGACATGATTTCCCAAATCCATCATAATATTAAGAACAATGGCATTGCACTATTAAACAGTTTAATGTAAGATTATGCCAATTATGCTTACATCAAACCAAAATAAAGACTGGAGTTTAATCAAAGAAATGCACAACTTACTAGTCCTTTGACTGTGGGAATATTTTTAAGACATTTGTGGATCTCTGTGGGTCATGCACTAGGTCCTGGCGATGTTGGTCATCGTCATCTTCATCTTCTGAAACACACTTGCTTCATCAGGAGAGTGAACCAGAAATGATATGGCCTCCCTGCAGTCATCTCCATCAAGCTGCTGAGGCACTGTGTCTGCTGATCTTCTGCGTTTTGGTCACAGTGTCTGCTTGAGACACTGTGGCTGCCTTCACTGGCCGTTTATATGTATTCCTGGACGTGGTCTTCAGGCGCCATGCTAAATATCCTGTGCTTTTTTCCCCCATCATAGAAGTGCTCCTGTTATTTTCAGAAATAGCATTACAAAAGGTCAATCATGTAAACTAAAACCCCAAAGCTCTCCTCTGTAAGACTGGTGTGTTTTCTGGAAGAAAGCATTTTTTACTCCCTAAGGACAAAAATGTTCATATCCAAAAAACTGCCATAAAAATATATTATTATAGAGCAAAAATAATACAAAAACATAAAATTAAAATGCCCCAGTAATGACTATAACACCCCATATGTTAATTTAATGCCATGCATTTGAAAATTCATTACATTGCTTCTTAATATAAACACTTCAGTCTGAAAAGTTTTAAAATGGTTTAAACAGTTTATCTAAGGACACTTACCCATGCATCTCAGTCATGGCTAGCCAATATGTTGACAAGCTGTCTCCGTGTGCGGTGCTTCAGTGAATTTTCGGACTTGTACTCTTCAAGGACATCCTCACCTCCAGGTTTCCCAAGCAAGGCATTTTCTACCATCTACTCACATGTAAGAAAAGGTTTTCAGTGTACAATTCAGTCTAAAAATCATTTGAGGAATATATCAAAACTTGTCTGTTCAGACAAAAGGTAAAAGTAATTCACTGCATTAGAGGAAGGTCAAAAAACAGCTGTGCTGCAAAAGGAAACAAAAAAATCAGGTAAAGTAGCAAAATAACACTTTACTTTAATAATGGGTAGGACTATCTTTTTCCAACAATTAAGTTTGAATGAATTAGAAATTACACACAATTTGTTCGAACGATTTCAAAAGATTTTGTTGTCAGCTACTTTGTATAAAGCCGAGTTAACATTCTTCGACGCAGAACCCAAAATACTTCCACACGCTGCTTCTCAGATGCTTCAGTGTTGTGACTGTCTGCTCAGGGTGGTTTTGCTCGCTATTGTCCACCATTTTCGTAGAAAAACAACATTACTCACTTAGTTTTTCATAAACAGGGCATGCAATGGGTTAAGCTAATAGTGAATTGTTACAGCGCCTTCTGCTGGATCACACGTCAAAACTACTTCAAATGGTGTGCTGCACTTATTAATTTTGAATTTGAGTGAACCTTCCCCCCACATTTGACCGAATTTTGAATAAAAAGTGACAGCCCTAATAATGGGTCAAGTTAAAAGCCTAAATAAGCAATATAGTTTGGTTTCAACTAATGACACTGTCATCCAACTACAGTATTGGCCTTGCAGAAGAGAAGTGACGAGTCAGTGTGTGTAAATGATAACCTAATTTAGTGTTTGGAAAGAAAAGTTACACAATACAGAGCTGCACAACAGTAAAGCCTTGGGTTCATTTGTACTTCAATTTTTCTAACTCTCAGGATGGCATTCACAAATTGAAATGTCATGATACTCAATTTATACTCAAGTTAGTTAAAAACTTTAAAACTGGGTATGTTGTGAGTCAAATTGTAAACAAAGTCTACTGCTCAAGTACCTCTTTTGCAGCCACTGACTCAGAAACCTGTCTGGTAGACCTGTTCATGACCTCAGAGCTGGACATATTTCTGCCTGTGGGAATCCCTAAATCTCTTCGACTGGAATGGTCATTGTCGCTTGAAGAAAGTGATATGGTATCCGTAAGGGATGATGGTGTAGAATGATCTAAAGAAGAAAAATCTTTAAAAACATGGAAAAATGTAAATATATCCAGTACAATGGTGGCCTGCTAGAAATTGGCTATTCAAGGAAGTCACAGCCACTAGTAGAGATAATTTGTGATATGGTATATAAAATATAAGGTAATATATCAACATTTGACATCGCAAACTATGACCCTGTGTGCAGCAAGTATGAGACAATCACAACCACAAAAACAATATTTGGGCAGCAGAAAAACCCTGGCCATTAATTACAACAGATCTGATAATGAAACCTACCTTCATCTGAAATGCTGTCACGTACTGTCAGGCATAAGTCAGGATTGGCCTCTAACAGTTCAGGAAGAATGTCTTCCTCCACTGCTGTGTTGGTTTCATCAAAAATGTGAAGTTCAACTGCATCATCCTTCCCACAATGGCAGCCAAAATGGTTATTGATTGAAATGGCGCAAGTGTAATTTAATTTTAAGCCAAACAACCAAGAGGAGCAAGAGAATCCAGATGAATGAATTTGAAAACTGTCTCACAAAGTAACAACGAGAGGTATCATACAAATATTCATTTTCAGTGCTTCCCTTTATTTTGAATGCCAAAATAAACCAAATAGCAGCAGGAAGCATACTGCCCTTAAGTGGCGAAAGCGGTAGCATCCATCACAAAAAGAAAAGCACCACTAGTAAAATAATACACTGACATTCCTAACCAATACATTCCAATCAATTATGCACAGTACAGAAAAAAAAAACTATATTGAAATAACTATGCCCTTGTATTTAAGGCAACTAATCAATTTGTGTCACAAGATGGCTACTCACCTTCATTGATGAACTCCAAATAGGTGAAACCTGGCTGTAATCTGATGTACTTCTTCATGCTCTGGTATTTCACCTTTAGCAACATCGTGACATCATGCAGAAACTGCACAGTGGAGAAAGTGTTTAACTTTCACAGATGCAAAAAGCTATTAACTGAATTTCAATAGTAATCGACGTACAAATAACTATTAGACTGCTTCATTTAAAAAAAGTGTGCATTACTCCAATAATCCCAAATCAAATTGTAAACCAACATTATTCATTATGCACTTTCATCCTCAGACATTTAACATTAGTGATAATTAGGCGCGTCACAGCTTTGAGTCTGGAAGACTCACGTTTGTCTTTCATC
The DNA here is from genome assembly GCA_008360985.2 of Macquaria ambigua. NCBI lineage: Eukaryota > Metazoa > Chordata > Actinopteri > Centrarchiformes > Percichthyidae > Macquaria > Macquaria ambigua. The sequence goes on along the minus strand of VMKM01001024.1, from coordinate 190,478 downwards.
ATCATCTGTGATTTGAACACATCAGATTTCCCACACAGTCAGGGAAAGTAGAAGTGTGCGTCCAGCTCATAACTCAGTTTCAAAATCTTGGCGCACTATGAGCGCTACCCTTGCCGCGCTGCAGACAAGACTGTCTGAGGCGCGGCTCAATCAACCCGCTGCTTGGCGCCACACTACCGCTGCCCTCTTTCATATCACAATTAGTTTTGTGGCCTGTGATCATAGAGACTACGTGACAGTCAGGTGACAGTCAGAGATGACTGCCCCCCCCCCTCGCGTCTTCAACTGCCAAAATTAGTATAATAGTTATATAGGTAATATAAGTGTTAAGTTGAGAAGCCACCAACATTTAATTACATTACATCTCTACTTAGATAAAACATTGGCATCTAAATTACATTGAAACACACTATACTTAGGAAAATTGTACCCCTTAATTTACAATGTTAACAGCTCGTTAGCTAGCTAGCATGTTAGGCGAAATTAGCATTAGCCTGTATCCCTGGAACAACCCACCTCAAGTTAACAAATAATTTCACTTAACGATTAACGGTCTGTATAAATTAATATATTTGGTTCTTACCTTCTTAAATCGTATATTCCAGCCACTGCGTTTTCTCCACCATCACCAGAGTTCACTGACAAGAGCACGAAAAACCGGATGTGGAATTAACTCGGCCAGTGATGCAAGCGCTTAACTCCGTTACAGAACACCGCCCCCAGAGCTATTTCAACACCGCAGGTGCTCAAATAACACCCAAGTCAACACCCATCAACTCAAAATAATTGTCACTGGAAAATTAACACCAATTCACTCTGCCGATTTTGCTGTGTGTTTGATGTAAAAAGTGTGTGAGAGCTGAGCCTTTTGGTTTCTTCCCTGAAATACAAACATGTTTTTTATTGACTCGCTCTCCTGCTTTTCATAAACGTTTTATCAAGCATGACCTGCAAAAATGAGAGATGGAAGCATTAAAAGGTTAATGAACATTTAGAAAAAAAATAGTTGTTGATTGATGCACATTTGCAATGAAAAAAGGCATTTACAGACGAGATTTTAACCCCAACAAACCTTTATACTGTTCTGTCATCTTTTAAAGATGTTTTCAAACTTCAGTAGAACTATAGTATATATAAGTTAGAGCCTTTAGTTCATTCATCATTTGGTGCAGCAAAGACTTTTCTTTCAGGTTAAACAAAATGGAACAGCCTTGAATTTTACAGCCTCAAACTCATCCTCTCAGCTAGTTGCAGGTCTTTGTGCAAAAAACTAAAGCAGACTCCATACAGTATGCAAAGTGTGAGGACACTCCGAGACAGGAAGAACTGCAGTCTTTGAAATAACTACTATAAGGTAGTCAGGCGGGAAAATCCCCTAAAATAACGGCCAGCGAAGGCTGCAGATGATGGTAACACTATCTGAAGGTGCTTTCGCACCTGCTTGTTTGGTGTGGTTGGATCAACCCCTGATCCCCCCAGTGTTTCCGTCCTGGTTTATGTCTTATGTGGTGGTGAGAAAACCCTAAAGCAAACAGCTGATCCCTGGTCAGCCTCAGTTAGATAGTCATGGGCTGCCTTTACGTGAAACTTGGAGTGGTTTGTTTTTGAAATGTATGAGGAGAGATGCAGTGATCAGACTCAGTTAATAATGATAAATGGCACACAGACGCAGGTAACCTAACATCGACCTGGAGCGTGACCTGGCCTTTGCAACAAAAGAAACTTTTTAGAGTGACTATTGGCTGCAGCTTTAATCCAAATTTAGAGTTATTTTTAAATTAGCCATAATTGTAATTTTAAATGACAATCTGGCTTTTAATTTAGGATTCACAAATCCTCCTAACAAGGTACTAAAGCTAAGTGCGTCTTTGTCATTTTCACACTGCAGTTCAGTTTGTTTTCCTGTGAAACGCTGCAGTTACAGTAAGCACAATTTTCAGCGCTGATTTCAGAATCTGAAAGCGGGTAGGTGACCTCAATTACAATCTGTAAACAGGAATGAAGTGTGCTTTTTCTTGGTCTGGAAGGCAAAATCAGTAAACAAAAAAAGAAAATAATATTACCAGCTGTATGTGTTTCACTGGATTACCTAACTGAGCTCTATTTTTAGCCAGTATTCAGTAATTTAGAGGAAAAAAAAGGAAAGAAAAGAAAAGAAAAGAGCCACAGAAAGGAGGAGTGAAAGCAGAGAGCAGGAAACTGGGACAGCATGCTGGGCTGTGTGTGAAACTGATAAAACGGTTGACACGTTATACATCTAAAATGCATCACCCATTTTTCTTGCGGTGCCCTCTGCCATGAGAAACGGTGAAGGACGTCTCGGAATAAACAAAGAGGAGGTGATCAGTGGGTTTGCATGTCAGTAGCAGATACTAGAAATTGTCTTTTTCTTTGCTTCCTGAGGATAAAATATATTGATCTTTCTGTGAAAACAGCAAACATGCCATTCATGTTAGTTGCACCCCCAATTACAATCATGTGGATTTCAGTGAAGAGTTTTAATTTTCTACAGTATAATTATAGTGTCAAAGCTGTTTCCACTAGTATGAAATTATGATGATATAAAACTAAATAGCTGCACTTGAACGTGCACTGTCTATCAATGCAGAAATAAATACAGCGAGAATGAAATTCACTGAAAGCAGACAGATTGCTACTGACATGCACAGACACACATTTCCATCCGCCCACACACCCACTGTGTACTCGTCCCTCTTTCATCTGGGCAGAACCATCAGACACATCCTATTTTAATTGCTGTGGTGTGAATCATTAGATCCAGCGGTGAAGCCGTGGTCAGACAGGGCAGGCTTAACAACCTCCATCAAAGGGCCAGTCCCCTCTGCATCACCACTCGTCTGCTACATGGCTGCTGAGCCTGTGACCCTTGTCTTCTATGCGCTCACACTGCACACCAGATCTAATGCACGACCTTTGAGCTTTTTAATTATGAATTCTTACATGATGTCATACTGTGTGGAGCAGCTTTTTGCTGTTTCAGCCTTAGTTTGTAATTCTGGCAGATGACACTGTTGCTCAATGCAGCTTTAAAGAACAGATACTGTACCAGTCTTGCATTGGAGTCCCCGTGACAGCTGAATCATGCTGTATTTTTAAATCTTGCATAATGCAGCTCTGAGAACAGTAGTAATCATCTATATTTTTGCTTTGCTGACTGATGAAGGTTTTTCTTTTTTAGCTAAAATTAAACATATTGCCTCTTGGAATTTAAACCTCTCATTTCCTTTGTGGACATCGTCTTGACGTTTCTATTATTAGTTGTACGGCCGCTGATGGATGTAATACTTGTGAGCCTACAGAAACTCTTCTTGGCTGTGTGCAGGTGGTCAGTTTGGTTGCGAATGTGTGTGACTCATGTATTCAGTGAAGCCAGAAAAGCACAACGATACACGACTCGTCCCCCAAAAATCGCCTGCCACCTAAAACTGGAAGTCCTCCAAAACTCTGTTCAGCACGCAGTGGATCTTCAGCTTGTGGACATGTTGTACCTGCCAACTGGCCTCTGGATGTCATGCCCTTCATTCACTATTGGAGGGAGAACTCTATTGACTCTGTCTAATAACTGTGTGAGGATTAATAACTGGAAGGAGGAAGATTCTCTTTGAGTTTTAAAGACGCACTCATTCATGTCTGTGCACATCCTGTATGTTGAGTTGATAAATAATTAGACAAGGCTGACATTGTCTAATCACTGAATGAATGTAATGCAAAGAGATGGTATATACAAATCACAATTAGTCCCAAAATGTTTGCAATTTTAATCAAAACTGCCCAAAGTCCGAATGGGTTTTCTCATTCCTCTTTGCTTGCTGAAGGCCACATTGTTAGTAGAGGTTGTCTAACCTCCAGGCTGCTGCTGCTGCTTCAGGACTTAGAATAGAGTTCTAAATAGACTCTTTAAGTGTTAGTTTTGGTTCTTGTTTCTTGTTGTAGAAAAAAAGGTTTCTATATTGTACAGCAATACTTAGCACTCTTAGGGCAAAGTTATTCTGAATGAACTTTTGTTTGTTTTGTTTGATAATTGAATTGACAGATTAGTGCATATTATGATCAAAAGAATACAATACACTTTGCAGCATAAATGAGTGGAGAATGAATTGTACTTGGACTGGCACACTGATCTTCAAGGACACACTTTCCACTGGGGATGGGGGGACATGTCTCCTCCATTTTTTAAAAGTCCTGTTTTTGTCCCCCTCACTTTTATTGTTTCAGGTTGATTTTCTCTTAACATTGTCCTCTTACTGTCCAGCTGCCATGATCCAGATGAGAGAAGATCTGAGTGGATAGAAATGTGGCTGATCTGAAGCCAGGTCTCCATCCAAATGTAACGCAAACTTTAACCGAATTCCAGGAAAATCAGCAAAAGAAAATGCGAATTAACGTGCGTTACCAACCACTGCCGTTATGCGATTATTGGTACATTGGTCATTTTCCAGTCTGGTGCCATTAAACCATTGCAGAAGAAGAGGGATTGTTACAGATGATGTAATTAAATGAGTGCCAGTCAAACCTCAAACGGTGAAAAACAATGTAGAAAACACGATGGAAATATGGCATTTATGTTTGTTTCATGTATTAATTTGAGGAAGGTTACAGTTTCCTCATCGCTCCACACAGATCTGATGTTTTCCACCTCTTCAGTGGATGTTAAAGTCACATGCTTCATATAAGTCATGATTTATTCGCTAAGTCTGTTTCCATTGCACTTTGTCACATTTTGCTTTTGTTAATAAACCAACCTTTCCACCTCAGCCAAGCGCAAAAACGTTTTTGCGATGTTTCGAGATTTTCATGCACAAATTGAAAATGTGCATAAAAATCTTGAGTTGCCTTCAATTATTACTGTGTACTCAGAGCAATAAGCTTAAAATAGTACTCCATCGGTTTAGCATTGCACTCCTATAAAATATATAACAAAAATGATGCAGCATAACCAGAGATATCAGTTTTTTTTAATTTACACATACTTCTACCTTGTCAAACTTGTAGTCTTCAGCCCCAACTGAAGCTGACTAAACAGACTTTGATGTGTAAAATCGGCGGATATCTTTGCAGACTTTTTTGGCCCTGGGGTTTGCCTAACTTTTATCTAATTGGTGGAGGTTGTTGGGCATGTATGCAGCCAGAAAGAAGGACCTGCAGACACTACTTAGGCCAGAAAAAAGTACTGCCAACACTTTTTGGGTAAAAAAACAAACAAGCATTGAATCTGTATCTTATTTACAGTCAAAAATCCTCCAAAATGATCCATCATAAAGTATCTATCAAAAAAACTAAAACGATTTTAAGTAGGCTTAGTGAATTATTTTGGAAAGCACATCAACCAATTTGATCATATTTTCTTATTTGTTAGATTGAATTAAATATATATATATATATATATATATAAATCCAGGTCTGAAACACTAGTGCACCTCTGCTACCTCCTCTCATGATGTGTATGCTCCATGTAGCCCTGTCACAAACACAGCTCAGCACCCTCCCACTGACGGCTAATATTCCCCTTTGATCAGAGCTACAGCTAATGGACTCAGCTTGAATTTGTGTTGCATGGTGTTATTAATGCACCGCTGCCTCGGATGCGTCTGATGTCTGCAATGATAAGACGCTTTGTGCAAGTCAGTCGGTGTCATCCGCCTTCTGTTTGATCGGTGTGATACGGCCTGATTGATTACATGTTGTGCAATTGATCAGCACTAGTTTGCTTATCTGTTAGAGATCCTTAAATTAGAGACCCTTCTGGTTAAAAACACTGAACGCTGACACTCAATCCATCAATCTTCAGCATCCTAAGTCGGACCAACATTAATTTTACATCAGTGACACACGACATGTTACATTATTAGGTCCAGTGGTGTATAGTAGTACAGTTTATAGCTTAAAGGATGTAAGCAGAAACATGTTTCTGTCTCTCTCTGTCCTTTGTGTGCCACTGTTTATTCTATTTACTGGTGGGGGAAGGGGAAGGCCAACTGTGTGATCAGTATTGATCTCTGAGAGCTTGTGCTCCAGGCCAAATGTATCTACGCTACATCTGTGATGTGCTGCGAGCGTGCAGGCATGTTTTTATCAGCACGTCAGCGGACAGATGACCCACAAAGAGAGGTTCGTGGGCCCTTTGCCAGGTTGCAAAGCGTGAATGAACAGAGCTCCCTGTCGAGTGGTTGACTCAGATAACAAAGCTGTAACGTTCATTCAGCAGGCGAGTTCAGCAGTGATTGACAGTAGTCAAGCAGGTCACACACACACACACACACAGAGAGGGTCAAGGGCACTGGCAGGACTGAGCACAGCAGCGTGAAATTACATGTCATACTAATAGCAATCATGTCAGTCAGCCCACGAGAGCACACGGTTAACTTCACAGCATGATCAATTACTGATCAGTTCATGCGACTCTGCTCTGCTGCTACTGTACTGCTAACTGTTGACTGTGTGAACAAATTTTTCTGTGCAGCAACAGCTTGCCTCACTCATTTAACACCTCTCTCTTTATTTAGAAATATATGTGAATGGGTTTTGAGCGTGTTCTGATTTTAGATGCGACACAACATACAATTTGCACCACAGGGATATTAAAACACCCCAAATTAATATATGAATGAATTCAGAATATAGGCTGGCTTGTGCGACTTAATTAGCTCTCATGGAACAATGTGTGTCTGCTGTTGCACACAAGTAAATGACACAGTTTACAGTAAGTGTCAGTAGCAGTGTTGGAGTATTTGAGAATGCTGCCCTCATGTGTCTCCTCTTAGAAATGCAGCTCCATAAGAGCACCAAGACCCAAACAACAAGCCCCACATCAGTCACAAGTCTTGCTTTCCAGAATGTATATGTCTTTCATAATGTCAATAATATTGATAAAATAACATATCCTTATTTCCATTGCAGGTTATGGACACACTATCTAAACTTTCCCAGACAGTGATTACGCAACAAACTGGAATCAGGTATGCTGAAGTGAAATGACACAATACAATAAAATATGAAACAATGTGATTATGTTTTGTGAGATTATTTTATACAAACTTATATACAATAAAATGTGAATCCAATATGAATCCTATGGCAGGGTATATAATGATGAGATTTTAAGCCTAACACAGAGTGCTTTCTGTTTTCTCTTTAAAGGTCCTTTCCATCAGAGGAGAGTGTTGAAGATGAGGATATCTACAACCACCTGGAGGACCTTATAGAGTATGTTTCCTCTCCTCTCCTATAGACACCCACGTGCATGACAGCCTTTAAAGTTGGAGAATTTTACCATTCTCTTTTACACACTTGTGAGGATTTTCACAGGAACTTCATTTTATAAAGTCATTTGTTAATTTAGTCTCTAGTTTCCCCACGGCTTAAAAATCTACAGGCTGTTGTGGGCGCAGGCAACATTTGTTCCCTGGGTGCTGGCTGGAAGGCAGCCACCTCCTCCTTGATCATTTATGCAGGCCTTGTATTTAAAGCATGATGACAACTAACCGTATTATGATTGATGTTTTCAACAGTTTTAACCTAAAGTAACTTCATCAAAACAACAAATAATGCATTTTTCACTTTTGAAAGTGAACATGGAACAAAATCATAACATTATATAATCCACCTACATTGCAAACAGGACTCCTGGCACAGTGCCTTGCTTATCTAAATGCAATGCAGCAATAAAAACTGAATCTGAATGATTTTAAGAGACTTGCCTGTGCCTGGGTTAAGATGGATTTTTGAAGGTAGTATAGTTCAGATTTTTGGACTGAAGCTGTCAGTTGCCAATTTATGCACATATGTATGCCAATATTTTTCCTTTCACCGTTTTTTCTAATCATAGCACGTTATCAAAATGCAATGAAGTTAAAGTGAATTGCTTCCTATGGTCAGCCAGTGTGGTTACCTTTTGATTAATTAGGCTTATATTTGTCTATTGTTGGCCTAGAGTCAAATGTAACTTCCTGGATCGAAGCATAAACCATTAATCCTAAATACATAAAATATGGGATTGCTAACGTGTGGGTGATTGATGTAAGTCAGTGGAGACAGATAATCTTACAGTAAAAATGCGGTTGGGAAGCCTTACACTGACACGGTGCTCTGGTCTATGTTTAGCGCTGACAGCTCCTAGAGTAGGAAGCAGCCCACTAGTCAGTAGTGACAGGAAAACAGCACGCTGACAGCAGCCAGCAGTGGATGGGAGGTGGAAGTGGCAGCCTGGATCACACTGAACAGAGCCGTGTTCAGCCCTCAGCTCCCATCTGCTCAGTGTTCTGCAGCTATCAAATGGACAAAACATGCACAGAAACACACACACACACACACACACACACACAGACCCATGCGCCCAACAGCAGAGCTTCACTACCACTTTTCAGTTTAATTTATCATCTTCTTGGCCATGTAGAGCCAACTGTCTGAACTCTCAATTAATACTAACTGTCATAAGTCATGACCAAAACAAATAAACTTCTAGTGTGTAGCTGGAATAGGTTTATGTGGAACTTTTATTAAATATGGAAATTCTATTAAATAATACAGGTAGCCTACGCAATTCACCTTTTTCCTCCTGTACATTTACATACTGGTGGAAAATCGACCCTAGTTAGTAGAGGTTTGTGTTGTATGGTTACATGTGATTTTAAAGCCCCTTTTCTTTCTATGTAAATAAGAATAGCATTCCCTGCAAATCAAAACAGCATATTTTTGTACCAGATATTAATCAATCAATCTGCACAAAACTGATAGATTTACCTATATATCATTTAAATGTACTAACCAATGAGTTGGTGTTTTTTTATACTTGTGTATACCACTATCACTCCACCGTCTCTCAGTACAGCAGGTAATTTGACAGGAACAAATGGATCCTTTTACAGTCTACAGTATTTTCTCATCATTCATAGCATTGGCCAGTCTATCAAAGCCTTGGTGTATTAATGTTACTGGACATGGTTCAGATGCATCCTGTCAGGCTTGTGTGTTCTGGAGTTCATATAAAGGATTTATTTCCCCCACTCTTTTAATGTCCACAGCCTGCGCAGTTCATGCTTAATCCTCAGCCCTCACTTTACCCTCTATTCTTCCCTCTAATATACCTGCACACTTACAAGTCTTAGTCCTTTACATGCTCTGTGTAGAGGTCCCTCTTTTACAGTTTTTCCCTCTTTCCTCTTGAGGACATTTGGTTCTAAGGTACATATATAAAAAGGAAAAGAACGCACATACAAGCACTGAGTCATGTCATGTTAGCCCAGATGCTAAGGTAAGGTAATTGGCTCACATGTGAGCAGTCAGAACAGGCTTGTGGCGTCACACATAAAAGTCTTTGCTTGTGTGTGTGTGTGTGTTTCTGAGCCACTTTCACAGCCATGGATTAAGTGTTGTCCCTGACTAACATGATTTGTAGTATAGTATTATAGGTGGACTGGTATAGTCCACCAGAACTCTGTGTTTTTGTGTGAACCTTTCATGTGGTTGTCATGAGAAGTAAAAACCATTACCCACTCACAGTGAAACTCTGGATCAACCAGCAGTAGTGTTGTGTATTGTAATATCAGTACCATATTCTGTCATGTGTGTTGCAGTGAGAAGGGGGTGGAGGATGAGGAGGATCTGTATGACTGCGTGTATGATGATGAAGATGGAGGGGAGATCTATGAGGACCTGATGAAGACAGAAGCCATCCCTCCTCCGGTCAGTCCCACTCACATCTTTACAATGCCTCATTGATACAGGTTGACTCAGTTTGGCACATGCTACATTGAGTCAACATCTGTATTAAAGAAATTGTGAAAAATATGCATTCACTTTCTTGTAGAGAGATAGATAAGAAGATTGATACCACTCAAGTGTCTGTATGTTAACTAAATATGAAGCTAGAGCCAGCAGCAAATTAGCATAGCCTAGCATAAAGGCTGGAAGCTAGCATGACTCTGTACAAGGTAACATAATCTGCCTACTAGCAGCTCTAAAGCTCACTAATTAACACAATACAGTATATCTCATTTGTTTAATCTGTACCAAAACTGAAGTGTAAAAATGACAAGTTGTGATTTTACGGGGTCTGATGCTGGACTATTTCTTGGCCGGATGCAGTGACTTACTGTAGTCTTGTCATCCCTGTGAAGTTGCAGGCAACCAGCAGAGATAACCCCCCATAAAACTGCAAATTGGCGTTTTTTTACTCTTCAGTTTTTGTACAAACAAGACACAATGTGTTACTGTAATTTCTGAGCTTTAGCGGCGCTGGTAGGTGGATACCTTTGGACAGAACCAGGCTAGCTTTTTCTCCCCTGCTTCCAGCCTTTGTGCTAAGCTAGCTAATCGGCTGCTGGCTGTAGCTTCATATTTAGCGTACAAAATCTGTGTGCTAAATCTGGGCATTGAAATCCATAGCCTTAGTGAACAATTTAAGTGAAAGTGAACAAAAATGCAGAAAGCAGTAGGCTATCAACTTTGATATTCAAAGTATCCTTGTGCGTTTGAAATGCTAATTAAGTCTTACATTTCTATAGATTAAAGATGAAATTTGTTCATTTCTGTGTTTTTTTTTCATATTATACACTATGTAATTCCATTCAGTGCCCTACTGAAACCTGCAAATGCTCTGAATTTTGTAACTTAAGGAATTTATGAAGTTAATTGTATTTATATTCACATTATAGATGGTTTGTTCAATAAAAAATGATGGTACCTCATATATATCATAATTGGCAGACAATCCAGCTAGCATGTGTTAATCTCTGACCTTGCTCAAAGGGTTGTACAGACTACATCTGGTTGAAGACTCAACAGTTTGTCAGCCCACAGCGCTGACACATACTAACAGTCCTGTGTGTGTGTGTGTATGTGTGTGTGTGTGCACGCGTAGGCGTTCCAGAAGCAGGCAGAGACTGACATCAGGAGTTGCTGTTTAACAGAAATCAAGCAGACAGAGGAGAAATACACTGAAACCCTGGAGTCTATAGAGAAGGTACTGACTCACTGACTAACAGGGCTTGTTTTGTCAAGGACACCATCATATTACTTTATATACTGACACTGTGTCTCAAAATACAATGCTTTGTGTTTCTTCTATATTATACACAATGTAGAGGATGCCAACATCTGTGGGCTGTTATCCACTGAAAACAAGAGTTTAGATAGATAGATAGATATAATCTACAAAATTATAAATCTTACAAATTATGCTGTTAGATCAGTGGTTCCCAACTTTTTTTGGGTGATGATAAAATAAAGCAGCATCTGCATGGCGGCCCTTGTCACAGATTGAATATGTCTATGAGTTTTGAGCAGTTCAACTAAAGAGTGATTTTCTATTCCAAAGTTGTCAGATTGTTTCATTTCAATAGCTGTTAGAGGCCTGAAGAGGCAAAACTATTGAATAGAAATTTGATCTAAATTAGTAGCAGAACAATATTTTTCCTCTTTCCTGCCACATTAATCATCCCACATCCCCCCCCAGATCTTATGTCCCGACTCCATTGACAGATTCCGATCCTCAGGTTGGGAAACACTGGCCTAGATCATCAGCCTTGAGATGATTGAACTAGTTTGACCAAGTGGCTCCTCTGTAGTTGTCAAACTGCAGTAAATTGATATCAACACTCTGAGTGTTATGTGTTTAGAAGCATAAAAACCTCCTTTCCTGTAAGATCACAGGAATGACATGAAACAAGTACTAACACTAATGGTATTTTTTCTCATTTAGAATAGTTTTTGTATCAATGTATAATTGGTTTGGTTGGTTTGGATGACAGTCAGTAATGTTACTTATAACAACATAGCTAATTTCAGTATCAGAAATAATACAAATTACCAACCAAAAGTGTTTCTCCCATACATTTCGGACATAAACCAAATTATTCTTCATTCTCTAAGTTCATGTGAGCCCACATTCAATTACAGTGGTTCAGAAATGAAAGTAAAGTTAGCTTTCTTTGGGTGGAAATAGTCCCACTCAATTGATTTTATGCAGTAAAAGGGTGGCAAGAGCACTAGAAATCAATTTGGCCTCCTTATCACTTGCAATATGAGAAACTGACTGACTGTAATGACCTGTTTTGGGGGTATAATGGAAAAAAATAATGAGTTGTGTAACAAATCTCTACTCCCAGAGAGAAATGAGTGAAAGAATATATTTTTACTTTTGAAATTAGCAGTGGGTAATGAGTAATCCCAGTACTGCTTAGAACAAACTGCACCAAAAGACCAAAACTATGAGAAAAGCCCTTTTGTCGTGGATGTTTTCCACCTTACCCCGCACTTTTAACGGACCGTGGGAGGCCCGCCGGTCTCTTACCCCCCAGCCACAGCTACTACTTGTCTTCTCCCTCTTGTGTACGTTCACGTCTGGAAAAAGACCTTGCCAGATTTCCCAGGGGAGTATCTCACTAGATGACTTTCGATATGAAGTGGATGGTGGAGTTTAGTTTGTGCTCGCCCGCTCCTTTGAGATGTAGAGGTGAATATGCGGCGGGAGTTTCCTGAGAGGAAATCATTAAATTGCAGACTCTGAAAATGAGATTATTGTCGTGACCCAGACAGTCCTCCTTGTTTTTGCTGACTGCAGCTCTTTCCGACTTAATATAATAGCCTCTCGCAAAATGACTTTCCCACTCTTACTCTAGAGTGGACGAGCTTCATTCTCTTGCATTCTCTCTCTCTGCTGCAGCACTTTATGACGCCCCTCACCATGTTTTTATCCATGGCCGAGATGGAAAAGATGTTTGTGAATATCCCGGTAAGTCATTGTCTTTACTTTACACTTTACAGTGTAATAATCCAACTGGGTGGTCAACTTAGGGTCACAGTAGGAAAAGCACTGGTATAAATAATAAATGGATGATGACTGAATTCCACGCTGTGATGGCTGTATTTTATTTTCCAAATAAAGCATAAAGTGTGTGTTAAATACATTTAAATTAGAAAGTCTACAGCCATGTTACTTAGGCACTTTGAGCTAAATGCTAACACCAGCATGCTAACATGCTCAAAATGACAATGCTAACATGCTGATGGTGAGCAGGTGCAAAGTTTATCATGTTCACCATCTTGGTTTAGCGTGTTAGCAAATCTTATGCCACCATTAACATGTTTAGTTTCAAATGAAAGTTGAGCTGAAATGATTAATTGATTAGTTGATGAGCAGAAAAATAACTGTCAACTATTTCGATAATACAAAACATTTCCTAATTTCAGTCTTATGTAATAATAAACTGAATATATTTGGGTTTTGGACTGTTGGTCAGACAAAACAAGCAATTTGATGGCATCACTTTGGGACTAATAAGAATAATCTGCATATTAATAAAGCCCTAAATGAAGATCAACATTAAAGGATCTTTGCTGTTGTGTTTCAGGACCTGGTTAAAGTTCACAAATGTTTACTGCTGGAAATCCAAGAGTCAGTCCACCACAGAAGTGCCCAGAACCTTTACCAGATCTTCATCACTTTCAAAGAGAGGTACACTATGAACTTTGTAACCTCTCCTCCCTCTCTATTCACTCTCTTCTAGTGTGTACATAAGCCCTTAACATTTCTGTAAAGCTCTGTACATATAAGACATTATAAACTGTTATAATATCTCAAGTCACCAAGTAATGACATGCTTCTCTATACTGTGTGTTCACATTTAGATTAATATGAACAGGGCTATTTGTTTTTGATCAGCTATGTTTTAGAAATAACGTGTCTGTCAGCTTTGTTTTCTTTAAGTTATTAAGTAGGTCTTAACTCTGATTACATCTGAGATTTAAAAGGCCTTTAAAGTCTTAGCTACTGTTTTAAGAAAAGTGTAGGTACCTTGGCTCCCTCTCCAATCCTCTCGCCATTTCTTCATGTGTTCGATCTGTCCCAGGTTGTTGATCTATGGGAAATACTGCAGCCATGTGGAAACGGCCATCGCCACTCTGGATTCCATCTGCAAAGACAGAGAGGACGTACGCATGAAGCTGGAGGTGAAACGCTTTATTTATGATTATTTAGAGCCAGCGTTCATTTCTCAAAATCATCTCAGAATGGTCAGAGAATGCCCTCAAGTGTGTACCTGAGGCATTGCAGGTGATGACACCACTGCTGACTACATACATTACAGTAACGTTTTCTATTAAGCTCTAATAGCTCGCCCCTGAAGACTCCTACTTTCGCTCTACTCATTTCTAGAAGTGAAAAAAAGTTTAATAAAGCTCTGAGAGCCCCGGAAATGTCTTTTGACCCTAAACACTGGTTGTCACTGGCTGGCTTTTTTTTATAGGGTCTATATATAATTCATAAGATAATGTATTGATTTTCTTTTTTTCTCGTCTTCTTGCAGGAATGTTCAAAGAGAGCCAACTATGGCAAGTTCACACTGAGGGATCTGCTAGTGGTTCCTATGCAGCGAGTCTTGAAGTATCACCTCCTCCTGCAGGTACAGTACTCTAACCTATCCTGTATTATTGTTTTTCAACTGTAGTCGTAAAGTTGTAATGTTGTCATGGGGTAAAGCCATGAATGCATGCAAAGTCAACAAAAATGAACCAAAATGAACCAAAATCAACATAGACTCCACATTTATATAGATGTGCTGATGTCATCATGGCCCGGTTTTGCTTCATGTTCATATTACCTGCTCAATAACGTCAGAAAACAAAAAATGACCACGGCTCCTCCTTAACTTAAACTGACTTATACTATAATGAAATATGAATGGCATTTGTATCAAGCATCACTGCCACACACTGTAGCCACACACTATAGTGCATAATCAGTGGTGGAAACTAACTGAGTATATTTACTCAAGTACTGTACAATTTCGAGGTACTTTTACTTTACTTGAGTATTTCCATTTTATGATACTTCAACTCCATTACATTTCAGAGAGAAATATTGTACTTTTTACTCCACTACATTTATCTGAAGGCTATCTTTACTGGTTACTTTGCAGATTAGGATTTTACATAACAAATAAAATATGATGCATTTTTATATTTAAAACTATTTAACAGAATATGAAGTAGTTAAAATTAGCTACCCCTCATCCAGCTACAACATTAAAATGCTGTATTGCATGTTAATGCATGAAAAATAATAATCCAATAATCCAATATTGTAATATAACAGGTAGAAAGGGGTGATTCAGCATGATGAATATGTTTGCTTTTGATACTTTAAGCGTATTTTGCTGATAATGCTTCTGTCCTTTTCACTTAAGTAAAATTTTGAAAGCAGGACTTTTACTTAGAATGGAGTAATTTCTCTTTCACTCAAATAAAGTATGTCAGTACTTCTGCCATCACTGTGCATAAGCATAGTAATGTCAGTCACTGTCATTGTAAATCATCAAAGCTGGATGGAAACTTAAAGTTAAAAGTCTTCACTGACTTTATAGATGACTGTCAGTAAGTGGCAGAGCCCCATCGGGGAGTTTTGGATTCATCAAAGGCTCCATCATTGCCAGTCAGACTTTATGAGCAAGAGGGCTCACGGTCACTAGGTGGTGCTGTTGATCATGTTTCCCTTCTCCTCCCGGCTGCCTTCGTCCTTCAGGCTCTGAGACTCCTCTCATCTATTTCTGTAGCTTCTTTATGACTCTCAGTCTGAAATGACCCGCACATAATTGTCATCTGATCGAGACAATCAAGAAGGAGGAGAGAGAAAATAGATAAAGTGAAGTGGGGACTGAAAGGGAGACAAACAACTGAGGAGAGACAGACAGAGAGGTGAAGTATTTTTGAAGTGGAGAGAATCTGAATGTGAAGCTGAGGTGAGGCTGTGGAGACTCAGGACAAAGTCAGTGAGAAGTTAGTAGCGTGTCAGTGGAAATGGACACATTCCCTATTTAGACATTTTAATGATCCAAAATGTCTCAGAGGACTTTTCTTATGATACATTTCAAATTATATTCTATGATGTTATATTACGTTTTCATGATACAAATTTAGAAATATTGACATGCATTTGTAATACAGTAGCAGATTTACAAATATGCTTCATTTAACTAAAGCTACATTTCCTCAGAGTAAGTGACGTGTATGTGTGTGTCAGTATACATGTATGTGTGGGAGCATGGCCTATCCTTTTGGTCTAATACACACACTATACACGTATCCCGCAGCATAAGTCAAATAGACTGAAGGTGGTCTGTGTATAATGTACATGTGGGTTTGCTGTGATGTGCAGTACATGAATGAAAAGAGAAGCAGCAGCATTTCTCCTGGTGAAAAGATGTGTGTGTGTGTGTGTGTGTGTGTGTGTGTGTGGAGGTAAGAGGAGCACCTCTACCTCCTCGCTCCACTGGACTGGTTATCCATAGGGAGGGCTTATGGTGTCAGTGTGTTTTATTTACCATTGTATTTTCTTGTTAATTGTGTATGCTAATGTTGAACCTCGGAGGAGCAATGAGTGCAGGATGGTTTGATTTAGGAGGCTTTATATGGAAGCAAAAAAGGACAAAAAAAAAAAAGGAGCATTTGAACACTTACTTGTCAAATTGGATTGCTACTGAATACTCTGTTAAAATTTTAATTATTGAAATATTCGACTTTGAGAAGTACCTGTCTGGCTTTATGTGGTTTCGCCTCTTTGGAATTTCCAGTAGGTAATTTCAAGTTGTGCAATGTTAAACTTGATTTTAAGTATTTAAGGCTTCTCATTTCAAGAGTCCAGTATTCAAAGAACTATATTAAAGTTGCTCAGGTTGAATTGGTCCTTTTCAGATCTAAAAATTCAAGATGAAAAAATTCCAACTTGAACATTTGGGCTGCCAAGGATAAGCAATCGAGCCTTCGGGATGAGAGACCAGAAACCCTGCACACGAAAATAACGAAAACGAAATAAATAAATAATTAAACAAAGTTTTTTTTTAATAACTTTCTGGAAATTTGTGAGTGGAATTCAAAGTAAATGTTAATTCTGTAAGTTCAGTGTTACCTAAATGACAATGGGTATTCAATAGTAGTTACATTTTTTAGGTATTCAGTTGCTTATTAAATTCATATTATATCGGCATTTCTTTTCTTCCACAGATATATACCTATTTGGTTTGCAGTACAATGTATTGCATATTTTATCTGTGAGTCCTTACAGGTATTAAAATGCATTTTATACAAGTATCAGAGAGCGTATAACCATCACTGATGAGTGACAGACGTGTTATCTGCATGTTCACTCTTAAATGACTCCAGAACAATTTAACAAAACAATATACATGCCTTTAAGTAGAGACAATGCATGTTGTATTCTTATACAATAAAATTCATAGTTTCTCAGCTTTTACTTGTTGTGTTCAGTCAGGAATAAGCTGATTCCACCAGGGTTTTTAATAAAGAAAAGTCCTGAATCAGGCTCTCTGAAACCCTATGATCCCCCCCACTAATGTTTGCATGCAACACAAATGACCCCCCAAGAGAAAAAAAAACCCTGTAGGAACAAAGTGATTGCGTGGTGTCAACATGGGCAGAGATCCCTGCAGAACAGCCGGGTAATAGCCAGCTGCACCGAATAAAGCATCCGCTGGGCTACTTTCCCACATGGTGACAGCCAGAATCTGTACAACTAATGTCTTGTCACTTCCTCTCGCTCCCTGAGTTCCTCTCTCTTGCCGTTTCTTTCTTTCTCTCTTTTTTTGTCATCAATCTTTCTCTCTTTCTTCCTCACTGCCTCTGCTCATCATTTCTCCCCACCCCTCCCCCGCCAGCCCCGAACACACCGCAACACGATTCCCTCAATGAGTCCATCATGTATGGTCCCGGCTATCAGTGTGACCACTCCCTTCCTGTGTATCTCTGCTGTGGATGTGTGGAGGTGGGAGCAAGGCTTGATAAATGGGACTCTGCAGTCTTGCTACTGATAATAATGCCCAGGTTGAGCTTGACTGACACCAGGGATTTGAGCAGTGCCAAGCAGACATATATATCTCCCTTAGCGGCTCAGTGTGTATGTGTGTGCCTGTGTGTGTGTGTGGACACAGTTTGTATGGGCCTGTATGAAGGACATGCATGGCATCCTCCCTTATCCTCCACTGCTGAGGTCTAAGATGTCTTGTTTACACTGCAACCAGGCACTGGCAAGCAATTTCAGATACACACTCGCACACACATACACACGCCTGCAATAGATGATGATGCGTACACACACACACACACACACACACACACACTATATCTGATTTATTTCAGGACAGGATTCTTTTTAGCAGTAACCTTTTTCATTTCATATCTAGAGCCAAAGCATTGCTTTCTCATGTGTGGGATGTGGCCGTAGTGTATGTTAGCAGCAAGATAACAATGTTCATGAATTTGTACATGATTTTTTTTGTTTTACGATTGACATATAGCCTCACTGTCCTTTTTTGAATTTCTACCTTTGGGTATATAACTAACATTTTGAATAGCTAGTCTTTAATGCTTTAAGTCAGTTTTACATTATGAAAGAGGTGTTATCATAGGACACTTGCTCACTCATATTTTGTGTGTGTGATTTGTTTCTGTCCAATTAGGAGCTGGTGAAACACACTCATGATGCCACCGACAAGAGTAATCTGCGGATGGCATTGGATGCCATGAAGGTACATCATCAGTTTATCCAGTTTATTTTATTTCCACACGCTCTCATCCCAGCAAAGTATTTGTCTCTAATATTAAATAGGAGTTTTAACACTCAAATACACAGCCAGTTTGCTTCATTAGGACTGTGTGGGTGTGGTGTCATCCAATTTGCAGTGCATTGGCAGTGGGAGGTCAACTTCAGCAAACAACCCCACAACTGTCACAAGATTTTGATTCAAATGTTGCTAAATTTCTAATTGGTGCATTGACGTCTGTATACTAGTGAGAAGAACAAAAGAAATACAGAAATGTCTCAAGTAAAAGAACCAAAATTGTTCTAACTTTGGCAGAAAATTGTGTTCATATAGGACCCCATCAAGTATAGTAAGACTCTAATTGAAAAAACGTTTTTAGGGCCTTTAAAGGAATGCGTTATTGCTTTTTGGATTGTGGGTTAACTTGCTACTGAAGAAATCCATAATTAATTTACCACAATAACCAGCATCATTAATATTTGTGTTAAATAATATTTTCCTTCTATAGTGACATGTTCTCAGCCTGCTATGAAAGCTGGTCTTGGCTCGCAAACTAACTGGTCATGTCTGAAAAGAGACTACAAGATATTGCACTTCATTGCAAGTCATTGCACGTCCAACACTTTTGACTGCACATGAATAAATCTTCCACTAAATGCAGCATTTATTTAGAAGTCCTGCTCATTTTGTAACCCTCAAAGGCTGTTCAATTGAAAGCTGAGAGTCCTGTCCTCAGTCAAGTCAAGTTTATATGTATAGCCCAATATCATATACAGTGTCTTATTGGAGTTTACAAGCTCACATCAGCAATGGTTACTTTTAAAGAAGAAGAGAAAAAACGACACAAAAAGGAATGAAAACCTTGAGGGGGCCGTACTGTACCTTGGGGAAAAAAACAATTAAAATCTTTAGTCTAAATGGATCTAAATTAAAAGGAGATACGTTATTGTGTTCTGATTTGTGTGCAGGACTTGGCTCAGTATGTTAACGAAGTCAAGAGGGACAACGAGACGCTGCGAGAAGTAGATCAGTATCAGAAATCCATCGAAAACCTGGTAAGCCACCTGCTTCTTCCAAATAATGATAGGCTGATACTTTTGGAAATGCTTGATTCCTGTCAGGCCGCAACCCTTCCTCTCTTCCATTTTCCTCCTCTTCTGTAGAATCAGCCTCTGAGTAACTATGGAAGACCCAAGGGTGACGGGGAGGTACGGGTGGCCTCGGTGGACAAACGAGCTAAACAGGACAGGTGAGATGACACGCTGGCTGACTAAAACTCTGACTGACTGATTGCAGCTTAACTAGAATCAGGTGCAGCGGCTGGAACACTGCCAGAGTATGTATTACCTTATGCCAAAGTGCTGTTAGAAACCCAACCTGTGTGTCTTGTAAGTGAAGAACAAACCCGAGTGGGGTAATTGCGGGTGAATTGTGCCACACTCAATCAATCAATCAATCCATGGTGCATGTCACATTTTTGGTGTTTAGCTGATCTTTATGTCCTGAAGGATCTCCAGGATAACAACCAACCAGTAATACGTTTTGTAGCTACTTTTTTTTTTTATCTCACCAGTAGATTAAACTACATTTGCAAACAGGTGCAATTTTGTCTTGTTTGAAGCTACACTATGCAACATTTTCATCAGACAGACTTCATTGTTGTACTAGTCTTGCCCTTCTTCTTAAGGATCATGTTCACCCAACACTTGTCACTTACCTTGATGAGCTGTCTACTGTATCTTAGAACAACATGTAGCCTGATCTTGAGGCAATCCATATCTGTGAAGCCATCACAGGAACTGGAGAGGCAGACTTTCATGACACATGGAATACGCCCCAAAAATGTCCAAAACCATGTCAAATTTCAGGTAACAAGGGAATTTAGTTATGACCACACAGAGTTCCAGACAAACACAGTAATAAATCAGATTTATTGCTGTTTTATTATGTCAGACATAATGCATATTGTATGAAACAACAATGACTGTCCACCTTACTAAGAGTGGAAGTCCATGGTGTGGACTGGTGACCCTGATGAAGACTCTTTGAGTCGAAACGCGTTGGTCTATCCATGATTTAATAAAGGATTTTTATATTCATTATCAGAGTGCCTCGGATACATTCTTCGACTGCCTACCACGCCATAGACTTCCACTCTTAGTAAGCTGGACAGCCATTGTTGTTTCATTCTTATTCAACCATTGGCCCATCCTTGAAGAGCACCTGATTCTTTACTTGATTTTCGACTTCTTTACTTCATTATTACCAACACTGTTGTACTTGACCCAATGCAGCACTCCCTATTCTTTTCTTCTTAATGCATATTGTAGCTTTAAGTTAGAGGTGTAAGTGACCCAGTGATTTCCCATGGTGCATCAAGTTTGCTTTCAATGACTTTGACCATGATGCTGTTTGAACTGCAGGCACATCTTCCTGTTCGACGCGGCGGTGATTGTATGTAAGCGGCGAGGAGACAACTATGAGATGAAAGAAGTGATCGACCTGCACCTCTTCAAGATCACCAACAACCCCACATCGGACAAGGAGAACCGAAAGGTCTGCGCTCACACACCAATATGGTTTCTATTGAGACACAGCCCTGTTGAATTGTTTTATTGTGGCATCCCAAAGGAGCTTCTGTATATCTGTGCTGACTCTTTTCTCTCCGTGCCAAAATGCAGAGCAACCCTTACCAAAGAATAATAACAATATTAATAATATTTTTTATTTATAGAGCACTTTTCAAAATCCACTTTGTTACAAGTGCTTTACAAAGGCAGCAAAATAAAACAGACAAGTCATAAAATCATCAGGTTTTAAAAGAAAACAGATACCAGTACAGTGCAGGAAAAGGCATGAACAGGAAAAGAAAAATATTTTTAAAGGAAATAAAAGACAGTTTAAAGAAAATGAAAACTCAAGTCAAATCAGGAAATGCTCTCCGATAAAAGTATGTTTTAAGAAGGAACTTGAAGGAGATCACTGACTCAGCCGACCTGAGCTGATCTTTCCAGAGCCCTGACTGCTCAGTCCCCTTTAGTTTCCAGCTGGGCCCCTGGACCTCTGCCCGAGGATCTCAAAGTACAAACTGGCGCATACGGTACTAAGAGGTCAGAGATATAGCAGGGAGAGAGGCCACGAAGAGCCTTAAAAGTAATCAGTAAAATCTTAAAAACTATTCTAAAACATACTGGGAGCCAGTGTAATAAAAGTGGTGTGGTGGGTCATCGTTAGGTGTTAAAGAATTTCTTGAAAATGAGTTCAAGCATCTAATGGAAAGATCAGCCACCATGAGGCTGTCAATAGACATTTTGACTTTAAAGCACAGGTGTGACTAACAACATTAATGATAGCCGTTTCCCGGGTAACTAAGAATCTTCATAGACATGCCTTTGTTATATTTAGCTGTCTGTAAGCCACTGTCTGCAGCCACTATTAGTTAATGTTATTAGTAACACCTGTGTAAATGTCCAAAATGCCCAGTGTAAAAAAGCTCTAGTGTTGATCAGCAATGTTTCTTACACACATAGTTGGTTTTTACAGGCCATGGTGTATAGAGAGGTGTACTCCAGACAGGAAAAGCCAAGGAATTTATGCATTACATCAAAGGAATAGATCACACTACAGTATTCAATCAGAAAAAGAACAAAAAAACACTTTGGCTTATGGAACTGTTCATTCATTGTATTGTACAACATGGTCAGGTTTGGATCCCCCCCCATACTGCACAGGAGCAGGTCTCCCAGGTGAATTCAAGTTTCAAACTTGGCCATCACCTTGGAAAAGATATTGGCACATCTATTACAGCTATCTACAGCTATTAATTTTTTTTGGCAGCAATTCATCTCTCTGTGAACATTTCCCTTTTGGTTCCAAAAGAGTAACTCAATTCCACTTTTGGCGAGGCCACATTGATGATGTTTTACCTCAGACATGCTGAAAACATTAGCCTCAATTAAATCAAGCAGAACTCAAAAAGAAACAAAAAAAAAAAAGGTTGTTTTATTCTGCCAGGCTTGCAGACCACATGTATTGGTCGTATTTGCAAAACATACTGAAACACATTTTTCTACTTCTTTATTGTGCTACACACAAAAATGAGACATGGGTTTTGAATTTTAATCCAATTAAAAAATGTCCCAGTGATTCTGACAGCCAAAACATTTATTTTAGTTAACACTTCTTAGTCCAGATACGTTACAGCTGAGAAGAAAGTGTGAATCACAAAACTAATTTTATTGTTTTTACCTTAATAAGGAAGCTTGGATTTCTCGGGTGTGATTGGTGGCGTCACTTTGAATCCACACTGAATTTATTCCGTGACTGAAAAAGAAAATATGTCTTGAGGATTTAGCTTTTGATTTGATGGTGTTTTATCACCATTTTCAAAAAGCAATAACCCACTTTAAGCTGTGATTTACAGTGATTTTATAACAGCTTTAGATGACATTTAATTTCACCCCGGGCTGCATGCCATGTCCATCCTAGCAGAGGCTAGAAGAATGTAGCGAGTATATTCTGCTTTCTACTTTCACTATTTCTCTGTTGCTGTAATACACAGCATGCAAAAGTGAAAAATAACAGCAGAACGTACTTCTTAACATGCTGTAAATTAAAAAGAACAAAACAAGCATCTCATATAACAACCAATCAGCTATAATGGAGGGAAGTCTTGCACTGTTGAGTCCATTATTGCCTCTTTATGACTGAGTCAGCAAAGCTCAGAAACCATGTTGGACTCCTGACAAACCAATTAACAGCGCTACTTCAGCATAATGAGCAGCCGTAACAATTTATCAGATAAATGCAGGTTCATAAAATTGAGTAAAAATGGAGTTAACTAGCTTCTTGACAGTATTTTATTAGCACCTGTACCAACCGCTACACCCCCACTGCTGCCTTTTTGTGCTCTGATTCCCCCAATGTGCTGCTAAAATGAATTACATGCAAAAATCTTTCCAGCTCATGACACAAACAAACAAAATAATCAACAGAAAAGAGCCTTAAATAATTTGGTGCATGCTTGTTCCAGCACATGTTTTACATTGTCTTGTTCATTTACCAGCATAATACTGAAACAGTGTCAGACTAGAACAGTCTGCCACCTCCCAGATGGTGTTATCATTAAACCTCGCTTTGGGCCTGACTACACATACACACACACACACACACACACACACACACACATATATACACAGTGAATACTAAGTGCCAAATGGTGAAAAATATTGCCAATCATAATGAGGAATGATATCTAAGGCGTGCCAGGAAACAATGATTTGGGCAATAATGATGTTGTAAATAGCAGACATTAGTATGCTTAGACCCATATGGGCTTATGTAGTTTTTTTTTTTTTATGAAACTTTGAGCTACCTCAGTGTCATTCACCTCTGACATGATGGATATGATGCAGTTTGTTTGATTACATATTTATTATGGAAATGCCAAAGATGACAGTGGCTGTCTGAGGGAAGCAGCAATAAGAACCTTCATCATAGAAGGAAAATAATCACATTTACGTGCAAGTCACCTGGAGGTGAAACCAAACAACCCTTAAGTCTAATCGTTTCTAAAGTGATACAGTACACAGCAGTAGGGAACTTCTGAAGCCACTTTTCATGCTAAAGCTGATGGTTTGAGCCTTTGCATCAGGAAATGATGGAATTAAACTTTCTATTTCAGATGTTAAAGCTGCTGTAATCAATATTTTTTATAATAACAAAAGATAAAATTACTATGTGTAATGTGTAAGGTGTCGCTCGTTGTGATGAACTAACAAATGACCAACTCTGCAGTTCCCCTCGTTTTACTGTCTTTCATCTCATTGTTTTGGTTTTCCTGCAACTTTACTTTTGGTTTTGGTTCTCTCTCACTGCACTCATAGAACTGTTTCCAGCAAAAAAAAAAACCGATCTAAAAACCCACTATACACTACCTGCCCAGCACCAAATGGCGACTAGCTAGTGAACATGCAGAAACATGACTGTCGTTCAGTGTCTGCTGGATGTGTAAATAGGCAGCTGTATTCGCCACATCAGCTTAAGGCCGTATTCAGACCAAATCAGGCACTGCGGCGAAGACGCCAGTCCTCCCATTCATTTGAATGTGGGTAGTGTGTTTAGGCTGCAGTGGTGGCGACCGCAGGGGATGCCGAAAAAACACAGCAGTCCTGCGGCGAAAAGTTGAAACAGAATCAACATTTGGAGAAACACAACCATTGTCACTCTGTGGTGGTCAATCACGCCAGCGATCAGACCGGAACACGCCCAGGTGAAGAAGAACTTTGTTTACCATGTAGCATTGTAGCATTCCACTGTTTACTGAGCAGCCATGAACATGGAAGAAAGACTGATCGATCTGCTCCTTCATTACTGTACATCAGCTGTTCAACCCTACCACGAGGGAGTACAAACACATTAATCGCCGTGCAGTCGCTTGGCGTTGTATCGCTCTTCAAGTTGGGATTGCTGGTTAGTATTTCTACTTGTGGTACAATCAGCAAGGCTGTGTACAGACACTCTCACACCGCTGCACAACCCTGCGCTAATCGCCGAAAACCTGATTTGGTCTGAATACAGCCTAAAAGGTAATTTCGTCAATGTCATGTTCAAAGCTTGTTTTTGCTGCCCCCAAGTGGCCAAAAATAGTCATTGCAGGTTTAATGTCGATAATAACCAGGGTTCACTCAGGTACGTTGATCCACATGGTGAAAGATGTGAGCAAGGGTCAGATTAAATAGGAAGATCAACAAAGAAACACTTTACATTATCCATCTGGATGTGTGATCCTTTTAAATTCCAAAGATAAACCAAAGCAAAAAAAAAAGACCTAAACTGACGGAAAGACAGGCAAACAGCTCCTCCTTCTCTTTACAAATTGGTAGCTGGAGACATCTTTGCTGAGCGTAAGTCTTGGTGTCCACTGGGAATGCCTCTGTAGAGAGCTGCTTTCCTTTTCTCTCTTCTTTCAGTAGAAAAGATGAGCTTCCCTGACAGCACTCTGAGCTTGGCATGTTTTTAGCCCTCAGAGCTGAGTGCTAGAAGTTCAAAACCACAACTAGGAGCCATAAAAAGTGCATCTCACAAGCATCTGTTTAGTGATGCTATCTAAAAAAACAGAGGCATGTGTTGACACAGAGGCTAATAGACTAATATCTAGCCTTTGAAGTGGGTAATGGTAGATGATTACAGGCCCACTCACTACTTGGGTCTGCGCATGCTGTCTGATGCCCAGCAGTTATATGGCACACTCGTTTCCTCTCCTCCTTCATGCTCTTCCTCTCTGTTTTGTCTCTGTCTGTCAGTTCTGCCACCCTCCAACCCTTTGTGTTTGCTCTCCCCCCCGAGGCATCCCTCTTTCATTTTGCATCTCTTTGTCTCCATCTGTCTCCCTGCATCCTGTCTCCTCCAGCTCCTGCCCCCTCCTGCTCCGTTTGTCTTTCACTCAAACCCCTCAATTTATTTTTCTTCGCTGTCGTTTTATTTTCTGTCTCAGATATGTGTGTTTTTCTGTTCCTGTTGCAGTGGTCCTACGGATTCTACCTCACTCATAACCAGGGCCAGAGCGGCTTTGAATTCTTCTTCAAGACCAAAGAGCTGAAAAAGAAGTGGCTGGAGCAGTTTGGCATGGCCATGTGAGTGCATTTTGTCTGAGTGTGTGCGCTCATGCGTGACAGCATGATAAGAGTGTGTGTTTCTTTGTCCCAGCTACATTTTGTCCCAGCATCAAAACGTACACATTGCCCATCCTGTTATTCAAGTTAGGCTACTTGATGATTTATGAGGGACACGACACTGTGACAGAAAGATGAGCAGATTATAAGATGCACACATACCTTTACAACCAAAACCTGGCTGAAAATGCACTAAAAATGGCATCATGGTCTCAAAAGCTTATGCATGAGTAGTATTATCAAAATAGCCAACATTTTGAATCCAGTATTTTATAAACATTTAGTACTTCATACTCAAGAGAACACAATTGGTTAAATTTGGTTCCAGCATCAGGTGTATGTAGTTAAACTGCTTCAACCAGTCCACATCTTGAACTGGATCCAAATGAATCTAAACTGGTGCCAAGAGTGACAAATAAAACTATAGTATTTCATGTGTAGAGCCAAGAAAGACAAATGATTGTCTCAGAGATACTCTACCAACCATTCTGTCTTCCACAGCGTTGACGCATACAGGCCAGACAAGTTTTATTGGGTATACAATAACTGAAGTAGTACATATACCTAGATATGAATATTACTATAGTAACTGAAGTCTAAGCACATTTCATACAGCATTGGACAAAAGTGTATAAACTGGGATGGTTTTAATGAGTTTAAAAAGCAGAAAAGTAAAGACCTTATGCCACATGAAGGTTTGTGAAGATGTGGCTCGTTAGCTGAATTGTTGTATGAAGCTGGTGTTTGATCTACAGTAGGGGGCCAGGAGTCAAGCAGAACTCAATTTCCTAATGTCAAACCATGAAATAAAGCTGCAATTGAAATTAGAATTGCTTTATTCATCATGACCAAGAAGTGTACAGGAATATGTCTTATGAAATTGGCACCAGAAAGATATTGACAGCTTGCACAATAAAGCAGAATAGTACATGCTTACAAATAGTTGAAGACAGCTGTATAGTCTCCTCTGCGGCTCTGGAGAAGCTTTGTAAAGTCTAAAAGAGTAACCCTGATGATGTCATAGTGATGTCGTCAGGGTAACACCGGCATGGTCCCAGACAGAGACTGCAAATATTTTAACAGAAACTGACCAACAAACTGAAGGTGTGGAGTTTGAAAGATGTGTGCATTTACCAGGCATAGAGTGCCTAACAAAAGATGCTGTCGAGTTGCATTATGGGAAATGTAGGATCAAGTATTTTATGTAAAAGTCAGGATATCTCGGCCTCTGCTTCTTTGATTCTGACAGTTCCTTTTTAAATGTGTCTTTCTCAAGTCCCCTAACTTTATGGAAGTACAATACTAAATTGATGGAGTAACCCTTTAATGTCAATACCAGTAACGCTAAACATCACTTCATAATGTGCATTCAAATGTTAATCTTTACGCTCCACATAGATATCCTACTACCCATGCGCAACCCCCTCTGTTGATCACTCTTGGTCTTCCTGTTTTAGTTACTAAACCCACAACAACATCCTCCCAGTCCTCCTGGATCTCCTTTGGTTAGAGCTGAGATACCTGTTATTGGATTAGGTTATTGTTATTGTTGTACTGACACCTAACTGCCAGTGACAGCAGCGACAATTAGTGAAGCGCAGTGGGGCTCTCAAGCAGGTGTAATTACAATGAAAATATAGAAATAAAAACTGAGACAAAAAAGGGAAATATGAAAAGAAAAAATCTGTGAAATAACATTTTCAAGCCACAAAGGAAAGCAACAGGCCTTAACAGGAAGTGAAGAAGAGGATTAGGAAGATGAAGCGCGGTGTGATGTGAGACTGAGAAAACAGTGGCTTTGGTTGATTAACTTTTGGGGCTGAATTAACGAGCTGCGAGAATAGAGAAGCGGGTTGCCAGACAATCACATGCTCCCACAGCGATGCTTAATGGCTGATCTGTGAGCAGTTGTTTTCTCACGTGCCGCATTTATTTCCAAACCACCCACTGTTTGCTGCTTGACTAAGATTCAGCAGCCACGAGGGGTTGGAAGGCACGCTGCTCCACGCACAGAAAGCGAGAAATAAACTGTTGCTTAAACAGCGGCGAGTCCTTGAAAGTCAGAAGAAGACTGTATTTCTGAGTTTTAAAGTCCTCTCAGCGCAAGTTTGGACCAGACGAAGTTTTATCGGACAGTTTTAAAAGCTTTAGTACACAGAGGAGTAGTGGAACTGGAAGAGGCCAGTCATTCTCTCAAAGTCAAGCCCGAAGTAAAAGGAAGCTCAGGGAGGTTTTTTTTTTGTTCTAAACATGCCATAGCAACATATTTGTGATTATATACATATGATTATTTTTATGGTAAACGTGGACCCTCTTTCTAGTTAACAACAATCTTCACCAAAAAGCAGATATATTGGTTGACCCCCGTACAGAGGAGAGGACACCACTGAAGTTCTCTTTTTCTTCTTTGATGCTTTCTTCCGTCTCGGCACTGTTTGTCCTATTTTCCAGAGAACATGTGGTACCCCATCAGTTTGATTCATTATCTGAGTTTCAAAAGTAGCACCTGTGCATATTACGCAAAAAAAGCTTACGCAACAACGAGACTGTTGCATATTGTAACACTGACTAACAAAGGCAGACCTCTCACATTTCAAATAAACAGGCAGGTGTGCTACAGGCAAACTTGGGCAAATCCTGTCTTTTTCTTTCTTTCTCTGTCTCCCTCTCTCACACACACACACAAACAGAGAGAGAAAGAGAGACACACACACACACACACACACACACACACACACACACATACACGCATGCATCCATGTCCCAAGGGGCCAAGAACACTTCCCTGTTCACTTCAAGCAGACCTCGCCTGTCTACTTGCAATTCTCTCCTTCCCACTTCAAAGAACTGTATCAGTGAAATGTTACTGTTGCCATGGAAGAGAGTTTGTTGGCTGCAATTATAAGTGGAAAAAAAAAAATATATGCTTTTTGCTTTGAAATTGATGTTTTCATCAAAAACCAAAGCTGTTTGAAAACTGTAACAAAATGGGCAACAAGCACAAACTCATTTTCATTCATTAATTCAGGCTCATCTGTAATTTATAGTACAACCTACAATACAGTTTGGTCCAACTGCTTGTTCTGATTTTGAGTCTTAACTCTTCAGTTATGTTTGATAGATGTGTTCAGGGGCACTTAGGTAGAGAACAGTACATACAGCACAATATTGTCAGTGTATACATATAGTATAAAGGGAGCTTGCTAAATGTTTTTAATATTTAACCTAAATCCTAGACATCAAGGCCATTATATAATGTAGTAATGTAGGTACATGAGCACAGACTATATTTAAAACTCAGTCAGGACACTCCAACACTTGAGATTTAGCTGACACTGCATTTTGAATGCAGGAAACAGATTAGCATTATTCTTTTGAAATCTGTGTTTACTGTTTGTCCTCTGCTGTTTGATTTTCTGACATCATAGTTCATGCATGCAATTCTTTTTGGCAGCTTAGAGCACCCTTAATTCACAAACATGAGAGTTTTTGGAAGAAGTCTTTCCTTGAACTGCATTAGCATGTGATGATGGGAACTTAACTTCCTGCAAGTTGATTTTTAGGATCCTGGTAGGTTGGAAATTAGTCTAAAATGCAATGGTATATTAAGGAAATGCAATTTTACTTTGAGAATGCAAACACAGTGAGGTGTGAGTCCATCAAAATTAAAACACATCACACAGCTCTTCTCCAATACACCATGCTTTATTCACCTTACCAGACGTGACTTATAGATCACCTTAGATACTAAATATATCAACTTTTAAAAAAATAATAATTTTTACAAAATGCCACATGTACCCTTGGATACAGATTGTTATGAGAAATACAAATTACCATACATACAAAACATATAATATTAAAACCATCTTTTCAGAGTATTCTTTAGCAAATACAATCTTTTATCTTAACCCGGCAGTAAGTATCTAATGTTGGTTGTGTGTTATGTCTTGTTTAGATCCAACATTCGCCCTGAGAATGCCACTAACAACTTCCATGAGTTTCGTATGCACACCTTTGAAAGGATCACCTCCTGCAACTCTTGCCACATGCTGCTGAGGTAAGAGGCCAGTTATTATTCACACACACACACACACACACACACACACACACACACACACAGCCAGCAGCACAAAAATCTCTTCAAGGCTATCGTCAAACATAAAGACTGAGGACGAGACGCGGACCCTTTCCCTTCAAACAACTGTCAGGACTCCTTTGAAGGACCTCCACTCCTCCTATTCCTCTCCAGTGTACCCTAACAATCTATTCGTCACTTTCCTTTACTCCTCTCTTCCTCTGCACATGTGCCTCTGTTACACAAAGTTTTCTTTTGAATTTGCTGAATGGTATCAGCGCCCAGAGGACTGTGCCTCATGGTCTTTCTCACAGCGGGGACGACTGAGTGGTTTCACCTACCGAAGGACGGCAAAGAAAAATGTCTGTCACACTTCAGCACTTCTTCAAGGCGATGGATGGGGAAAGGGGACAAGGTTATTGCACTGCGAATATATACAGAGACGCTGAATTCACCAACATTTTCTGAGGATAAGATATGAGAAAAACAAGAAAAAGGTCATGGAAGGTCTCAAGAAGCATCTGAAGTGCAGTGACTCATTATTGTCTTTAGGATGTTGCTACTTTCTTGATTATTTCACAAGTTTTTCTTCAAATAATGATTGGTCCTTTGGACTATTTCATTATGACTATTGTCCTACAGCTCTTTGTTTGCAGTGCCTGTAGGAGAACTGCTGATTACCTTGAAAGACACAAAAATGTAACCTCTTATCTATCAAATGACTTTATGAATCATGAGTCTAATGAGTCAAGTGTTATTCTGGGATTTTAAGAAGTATATGACGTATATATACATATGACATATTTTATAAAACCTTCAGCAGAAAGAATTCTAATCTAATACCTAGTGTACGGTGCTGTTACTATGAATTTATGTCTTAAAAAGCATTAAACACACTCTTATAATAGCCTGGCATCGCCAGACCAATTCACAAATGCAAATTAGTCTGGAACCTCTCTCTTATTTTCAAATTTCCAAGGGGTGTTATAAATGGGTGCAGACCAAAATGCCTCTGGATGCAACAGGACAACCTACAACTAATCATAGCAATGAAATGTGCGACGAAGCGCAGAGCGAATCCTGTCCGAAGTACGGCAAACACATCTATCTTAACAAAAGCTTTAAGTGCAGTTGTTTGTTCTTTATTTTAGTGAAAACATACCGTCCAGTTTGTTGAATACTGATGTGATGGCGGATTCTGAACGTTCCACATCAGTGGCAGCCATCTTGGTGGTTTACGAAAATGCCTCAACGGCGCTCCTGTGTAGGCTACAGTCATCGTATCACACCCGCCCCATATTAGATAAAAGGTTGTGATTGGCTCGACCCGGGCCTGGTCGGATGGAAATTTGTCTGAATGGGAGGGGGACCAGACGCATCTGCAAGAGCAAATAAAACATGAGCTCGCAGATTGGTCTCGTTCCCAGGCTTGACTTTATGCTTTATGATAATATTTATAAGAGCACAGGCCTTGCTGAGGCTTTGTGTCATTTAATCAGCAAACATGATACATACAAGTATTCAGTAAAGTGTCTTGTAGAAGTTTTGATTTGAAAGGAAACTTTCACAATCCTTGTGAAATCACATGAAAGAAATTCTTTTTAGGTTTGCCTATAAAAGAGTGGACTCCTAATGGTTTAAATCCACTGTTCTGACTTCTTCTCCCAACGCAGCAAGGGTGTCTGTTGCGTTACGTGGTTCTGAACTGCGCAAGAAATAATAGTGTACTGCAGGTTCACTGCATGCTAGTTTTCTCAAAGAGGTTAAACAGACAATTAGCTGGAGAGCAGAGCAAAGAAGCCTCCTCTTTCATGTCATTTTAATTAGGGCCTCTGAGATGGTTATGTAAATGAAACAGAACTACACATTGTGCACACATTTACACCAGAATTTCTTCTTTTCAATATTTGTTAGATATGAGCTGATGCAGTTTTTTGGTTGAAATTAAGGTAGAATTAACCTCTCTGTATACAGCCTACCTACCTACCACACCTGTTTTGGCTTTGGTAGAAAGTATTGAATTCTGCCTGGTGTCCTAGTGCTGCTGAGGTAGCCAAGGTGGAACAGCCTGGATTTGAATTCAGCCTAGGACCTTGAAGATCTCAAGGACCCCATTAGCTGTTTTGCTAAATGCTAACATCAGCATACTAACACGCTCAAAATGACAATCCTGATGTTTAGCAGGTATGATGTGTTCGCCATCGTAGTTTAGCATGTTGGCATGCTAACGTTTGCTAATAAGCACTGAACGCAAAGTACAGCTGAGGCTGATAGAAATATAATTCGTTTTGCAGGTATTGGGTCGTTTGGTCAAGCAAAGATTTGGACAAATTACATTTTTGACCTGATGATGGCGCTAGATGAAATGTTAAGGGGTCACCAAAACATTTCACTCTAAACCAGAAATGTGAACCTCATGGTGGCACAAGAGGAAGTCGGGGGATCACCAAAGCCATTAGGATACACCATCTTGGAACCATGAATGTCTGTACAAAATGTCATGGCAATCCATTCAATAGTTTTTTTCATTGAGATATTTGATACATTTAAACCTGGCAATCTTTTGACTGCAACTTAAATCCATACTTTCCTATAAGCATGACAGTAATTTTGCTATTCTTTGCATTGATGTACTCTTACTACTGTGTGTATCTGATGACTTTTCCTGTTCTTTTGTCTGCAGGGGCATCTTTAACCAGGGCTACCTGTGCTCCAAGTGTGGTTTAGGTGCCCATAAAGAATGCCTCGCCCGCTTTGGGTACTGTGGAAAAACAGGTAACACACCACTGCTCACACACACAAATCTAATCTTGTAAGTCTGTAAATAAGTCTTTTACTTTATTGCACAACCTCAAATCAGTCGCGTCCAGTCTGCAACAGTTCTGCACTTAACAGTTTGTCACTGAACAAAATGTTTTCAAGGGACACATTAAATCTAATTGTTTGAGCACAACTGCACTTTTATAGCAGTATGAACATAATGACAGATGACACACAATGGTGCATAAAACCTGATGTATGGGTGTCTCCTGTGACTAATTATGGGTATGAGGGAGATTTGTTGCACTGTGGTTTAAAAAAGCTCCACTGTGACATTCTGAAAATGACTGCACCAAGTGGAATTGTGGGAATTAGGGGGTCTGCTAAATAAAATAAATAAGAACTTTACACGTGCCCTTATTTCTGCCAACCAAGGTCATCCAAGTATTTAATCAGTATTGCAGATATTCGTTCAAAAAACTCCCCCGCTTCCCTGGGTGGTTTTGACACTTCAGAACACCTTAAAGGCAATGTCACTGTGTATCATTGTACCAATCCCCAAAGCTTAATAGTAGTTTTACTGAGGATTTTTTTTTTATTATGCTCCTGTTGTGTATCTGTCACTCCACTCCCTGTGCAGGAGCACTGACAGCTCTGAAAGAAATGGTGGGAAAACATCAGACATGTGGAATGAAAAGAAAGCCTTCAGAAACCAGCTTAGCATGTCCTCTGCATGTGTGTGAGTGTGTGTGTGAGTGTGTGTGTGTGTGTGTGTGTGTGTGTGTGTGTGTGTGTGTGTGTGTGTGTGTGTGTGAGTGAGTGAGTGAGTGAGTGAGTGAGTGAGTGAGTGAGTGAGTGAGTGAGTGAGTGAGTGAGAAAGAGAGAGAGAAGAGGTGAAAAAAATAAAATCACACTTTTTGTTTGTGGAAGTTCTTTCAGGTCTTGAAAGTGCATGCTTGTGTTCTCATAGCACTAAAACTCAGCACAATATTTCGAAAAACCCAAGCGAGCGTTTTACTAAGTTTTACTGTTACAACCCTCACACACTGCATCCATAACACCGCATGTCGCAATTGCGTGTGTGTGTGTTTGTTTGTGTTTGCATTCCCCGTGGCAAGCTGCCAGCTCCTGTTGGACCTGGCATCTGTCAGGGTGCTATCAGGTCGCAGAGGCAATAACGCCACTGCCAGGCCCACCTGGGCACAGTGTGTACCTGAGTAGATTTGGGCGACACCAGCGCTGGTGAAGACTGGGATGTCGGTTTGAATTCCCACCGTCATTACTCCACACAGTATTCACCCTCTGCTGGTACAGGAAAATGTGCAGGGGTGAGGACCAGTACTTAAAATACTTTTATATATTAGTATGGTACTTAAGAAGTCTGGAACTTCAGAAACTCCTAAAAGTAGAAGTACAAAAAAAGTAATGGAGAGGTTTTAATGTGTTACTTCGTTCTTGATTGCACCACTTTTTGCCGATGTCCATTTGACCTCAGCATTGAACTTTATTCACTCTAACACTCAGAAATCCACCACAATGCTTGCATGGCTGCACAAACACACAATCACAGCATCACAGCATAGGCTTTATGTGTGTGTGTGCGTGTGTCACAGATAAGCCAGTGTTTACCTACATTTGTTTCGTTTATCAGCGCCCTCGCCAGATGTTTGCGTAACAGGTCAAAGATCACTAGCGGAACAACAGGCCTGCTGTGAGACGTGTGTGTGTGTGTGTGTGTGTACAGTACTGTAGGTATAGTACATATATTTGTGGCTTTCTGCAAGCCAGCGTGTATGTGTGTGTGTGTGTGTGTGTGAGTGAGTGTGGAGGTATGCGTGTGTTTACGCAACTGCTCCGTTTGTACAGGTACAGCAGTATGTGTGTGCAAAGGTGTGTGTTTGTGTGTGCCTAGGGGGTGTAACCTGTCCCTCAGGGAGCCAATGAAAGAAACTGGTGGAGCAAAAACCTCAGGTCTGCCCCCCCCCCTCTCAACCCCCTGCCTCGTTACCTCCTCTATCCCAGCTGTCAGGTAGTGGCAGCGCAGCAAAACAAAGTGAACCACGGTCAGACACGAGCGTCCGCCTTCTCCACTAATGAGGGAGTGTTGTCTTGTACCGGCGAGTGTGTGCAAGTGTTTGCGTGCACCCGCTAACCCGTCATTCACTATGCCTGTTCTCAAACTTCTTTCAGATCCTGGCTCCGTCAGAACTCAGGTGAGCTGCTGCTGTGTGTATGTGTGTGTGTGTGTCTGCTGCTCGCCTCCTCTCCAAAGCTTTGCTGCACTTTGAAGACTGCTCTCTCCTGCAGCTATTTGCCAAGGAGACTCCAATTGACTTAACTTGCTGCAGCCTACCTGACGCGAGAAACGAGAATGTTTCTGCAGATTTACCCTGAGCTGTTTCTGAAACTGCTGTGTGCTTTACTGCTACAACGCTCACAAGTATCCCCAAGCAGGAAATTAGACTGGGCTTACAGCAATTTACTTAAGTAGTGTGCCATTAACTGTGGCTGAAACTGCACTTTATAGGTAAGATTTTTATGCAAAAATGATCCCATCTCATCAGCAAGTGTCCCTGTTGCCCTGAGTTTATTTCAGCTGTCAGGTACTGTGTAGTAACCAATGAGAAGCAATTTTTGTGCACAAAAAGCGGCAAACACAAATTCAAAATGCAAAATCCAAACTTTTTTTAAAACAGCAGAAACTTGTCGACCAACTGCTCCGGTGCAATGCACTCCAAAAGTATGCATGGATACAGTGTGTTGTATTGTTGCTATTACTGGTAGAAGCAGTAGCAGTAATAGCAGTAGTACTGTTTTGGGTGGGAAATACTGTAGAATGTCTATCCCTCACCAAAATAAATAAAAAAATCTGGCAGAAACATAAAATCTGTTTGTTTATTGGAATTACTTTTGCATCATCAAAGAACAAAATATCTGTATTTGCCCATAAAAATCACATCAGTGTGACTGCTCTCTGCAACTTTGAAATATTTCGGCTGCAGCGGGACATGCAGTAGTTTCCCGTGGTGTCAGTGCATGCGATCTGGGTTTAAATATGTTATGTAGTGTTGTCCATGCCAGGCCCGCCGCATGTGGTCTGTATAGGGGAGATAGCAGGCTGGGTTAAAATATTAATTCCGTGTGTGCAGCAGTAGAGGGGGTATATATTCGTAGCATGTGTCCAAACAT
Source organism: Macquaria ambigua (assembly GCA_008360985.2). Classification (NCBI taxonomy): domain Eukaryota; kingdom Metazoa; phylum Chordata; class Actinopteri; order Centrarchiformes; family Percichthyidae; genus Macquaria; species Macquaria ambigua. Next base: position 154,206 of record VMKM01001024.1, on the reverse strand, counting down.
ATTCACCTCACTACAATAAGAGAGTAGCTAATAATTGATTTAGTAGGATATGAGGTAGTAGAAGGGGATGTAGGCTGCACAATGACTTAAGATGTTTAAGACAAGCTCTATGACCGTGGCAGTGATTTGTGTGTGCTAGTAGTGATGGAGAAATGTGATGAAACAGGTCAAAACATTCCTGTCTAAATGTGCATGTGTTTGTTTGTGAACATGCATGCAATGTGCCTGACCTGTTTCAGTGTGTAACTGTCTCTGTGTATTCTTTCAGGGCACGGGTAAAGATCCAGGTGAGACATTCAGAACACAACACTACACCAGACACCTTCTCTTCCTCCACTTTTTTTCTCTCTGGCAATGTTTATGTGCACAGAGACTGCTGCTCCGAAGACAAATTACCAGATTTTGGCATGTAATCCAAGCAGCTATTGATATTCACTAATACTGTACATCAGCATGCTGCAGCTATCAGCTGATATCTTAAAAACATCGTTTTTTCCCTCTAGATTATTCTCACTTAACACAACTATTGAATTGGCTATATGTTATAATTATGATGATACTTGATTACACCTTTTTAGGGCTGCAACAAACGCTTATTTTCATTACTGATTAATCTGATGATTATTTTCCCAATTATGCAATTAACCGTGAAGACTAAAACACAAAGATATTCCATTTATACTGATGTAAAGGATAATAGGAGGAAAGTAGGAAATCCTCACATTTTGAGAAGCAGGAAACAGTGACGGTGAACATACTAATTCATTTACATACACACACACACACACACACACACACACACACACACAAACACAAGATCAACCAGGATGCTAGACTTTCCTCTATCAGGTTGTTTGTCAGGATTGGCCCTAGGTTTGCATCAATTACTGGCAGGGCGTCATGATGTTTTTTTCCTATTAGCAGAGGTAACCTGGCTCAGTCAGAGAGGAATGTGTACCTGATAGCTATTAACTGCTTTTATCATTGCAGCTGAGACTTAATCTGTGACTCTGAAAGGCTCATGTAAACAGTTTAAGTTGAATAAAACCAAAAGCAGAGTGCGTAAAATAGCATGTTGCTGGGTGTGTACAGTAAATGCAGCCATTTTATTTCTGCCTCCCTGCTTCTGTGGCTTTCTGTCTCTCAATCTCTCTCCAACAGAATATGAATAACATACAGCATCCTTTGTATAGGGTGTATGTGTGTGTGTGCATACATTACACCGAGGCCCTTTAATCTCTCATAAACCTGGCTTCAACACTCATTTTTCCACCCCTCCATCCATTATGCTGCAGAAAATCATTTCTGACTGAAGACGCATTAAAATCAATAGGCATTTGATTGCCCCAGCCCTTGGCGTTTCATAATATTGCGACGCTGCTCTCTTTGTCTGTTTTCAAAGGTGCGCTAACACTTGGCTTGTCCTTGTGTGGATAGGAATGCAATTCATGCCCCCAAGACTCAATTCTCCATGGCCCTGTGTCTTTAGAAGTCCTATTCAGGCAAGCTAGCACATGTCAGGCTGCCAGCCTCAGTGCTACAGTGCTGGAACAAACACTGAAAGAAAAGCAAGGCAGATATAGATGTATTAGCTTTCAATACAATGTTGTTGACTACTCTATTATTTGCCTTTATCCATTTTCTTCATGCTCTCACTTGAATTTCTTTTTTCTCATATTGTATTCCTGCACAACGCTATCGCCACCCAGTGCAGAGAAAGATATGCACATTTAATTTTATTGTGTTGGGCATATGAGATATGAACTTGGGATTTGTTTGGCATGGGTGGGCGCTTCATAACAGACATATTATAATTCAATTGCAGTGATTTCTTGGTCAATAATGGGATCAAAGTTGGCCATTGTGCAAAATCAAATAGTGCTGAGTCAGGTCACTCCAACAAACAAATTCAGCTTGATTAAAATGTGCTTCTTAGTGCCAGTGCATACCCTTACCACTATGCGATATATTACCTGGAGTGTAGTATGCTTCAATTAGTCCTTGCACTGGTAATTGTAGCAGGTGAGGAAAAAGTATGCATACTATGAACTTTAATGTAGCTGAGAAAAAGGAGGAAAATGGTGGCAGCGTCTACAAAGACAGTACCATTACCAAACATAATGCTTTATTGTAAATGTGATTAGGACTAGTTTTCATCAAATCTGAATAATGGGAAAAAGCGTTTATGACTTCAATTGAATTTTCCCCAAGAGGCCAGAAAACATGCTGCAGCAGTAAACAGCTTCCACACTGAAACTCACCCCCCGCTTATCTTTTATCTACGAGCCTGATAACCAGCTGTGCACCAGAGTGCACTGTTTGCTTATCTGTAATATGATAATGGATAATGGGTCAAAATTATTTGCAAGGGCAGTACACTGGTGACAAGGGGTGCGTTTGTGCGTACACATGTTCACTCCCTCTCATTACCACCTATAATGGGGCCATGAATAGTTAAGTGGCGCAAAGACGCACCTTTAGAATGGCAAACATGCCCTTTTAGACCTGAGGTCATACGGTACATGTATGCACACACACACACACACACACACACACACACACACACACACATACACACACACACACACACACGTAGACGGTCTCATATGCAGCCAGGCATTCATGATGGAGGGAATCAAGCCGGAGAAATCTAAAAGATGGATTTTGACTTTTATATTTGTCCTCTTCTACTGAAGGCTGTTAAGAGGACAATTTAGTTAAATCATCACACATCAAAGGTTCACATGTTGATTACAATGTGAATTAATAATTCAGCCATATAATATACTGTACGTACTTTAAAAATGTAATTAATTTTCATTTATAATAACATCCTACAGGATTAGGTAAACGCAAATAAGGACAAAAATGGTTTTATAAATAGCAGATACTAACTGTATCCCTCTTGCAGGTCTGCCCAAGATGCTGGTAATCAGGAACTACTTTGGCGTGCCGAGCCCCACGTCTGGCCCAGCGCTCAGCATCCAGACGGGTGACATCATCGAATTAATCTGCGCCGACCTTCACAGCCCCTGGTGGCAGGTCAGGGGCCACACACCATCACATATTTCACAATACTAAAAAAATGGACCTACTGTATTTAAATCTCTCATTTCCTCCACTGTCAGTCCATCTAGCCCTTCTCCTGACCTCATATTCTGTAATAGGGCGAGAATGATATATCGCTTAGTCAGTTCTGCCTTTTTATTATAAGTCAGATCTGGTATAGTCAGCGTGGTCCACTCTTTTATTAAATGGTTTTTGTGCTAATGTGCTGTTCCTCATCAGTTAACATCGTACTGTAAGTGGGACATTTTATACAAATGACTGTGCCTAGATTCCAGTTGTATTTCTGGCTAAAGATAACGGAAGTAATTTGAACAGTTCTTCCTAACTCTTGTTAAATAAAAAATTCTTAGTATGTATACACCCACAGACAACCACACACACACGGCACAGCACGTCCTATAAGGAAGTAAGACTCCCACACACTGGAAATGTTTGTTGTTTTATGCAAGCAATTACTGTTATGTGACAACACATGTGATTTAAACCTCACTGGAGGAGGAAAGATATGCTGTTTTCTTGTATATTTGATGCATTTGTTGTGTAGGAGTCACTTACTGTGTGTGTTTGAGAGAGGCTGAATCAAAGTCATCATAATAATTGTAATGAGATTTTACCTGAAAGGCCTGAAAGGGGCTTTGTATTGACATGAACTACTGTAATATTGTATTGTACTCAGACATGCAGTGAGGAAACCAACAAATCTCACCATACTTAATACAAAACAGATCAAATAGATAAAGAATTCAATTAACCCTGTGTAAAAGCTTAACCGGAGGCAGCTACAGCCCCACAGTCAGCAAACATTCAATATCCATCACCTTTGTAGCCAGCAGACCATAATCATTTCTGTTCTGGGGTTGCGTGACAAATAGAATCGATCGCCGTAATTTCATTTCATTCAACAGCAACCATCTGTTTACTCTGTCAATGTTACCAGCTATAATCATTATCACACGCCCTTAGCAAGGATGCAGCAGAAAGCAAGGCTTTCCACAAGGACTGACAAAATGCCCTCAGGTAGCGGGGGGTGTGACAGGGATGACCACAAAACCATCAGAATGTGCTACTTGTGCCTCTGGGTATAAGACTGCATGCATGCCGCAGGTTCCTGTGTATTTACTCCTGCTCAGTTAAGAACTGTAACAGCAGTACTACAACAGACTACTTTACATTTCCATACCATGTACTACTGTGTTTTATTTGTTTATTTGTCCTCCCCAAAAATAGGGCCGTATAGGTCGTCTGTGCAGCAGCTTATTACAACCCATATTTACGTTTATTGTTAGGCGGCGACCTATAAAGATCGCCAGAGTCCACACAAGGAGGATGTCGGGGTGGATGGATGGGTCAAACAACACAGCACTTTCACCCAGGAGACCACTGTTTGTGTCCAGTGTGAAACCAAAAGTCAACTTTTACTTATTTTAACTTACGTAGCCTACGTAACTAAGCTACGTATGTAACAAAGCTATGTATGCAAGTTAATTACTTAACTTACATAGTTATTTTTTTAACCCAAACCATGATCTTTTCCTAACCCTAACCAAGTAGTTCTGGTGTCTAAACCTAACCAAATTGCGACCACTTCACAACGTTAACCATGTGTTGTTGTTACCATGACGACAAAGTTCCAGTACGCCTATATATGTCGTTTTTGGAGTCATTTGAAAACGACCTATTCTGTGGTTTAGGTTGGAGGACTTGTTGGTTTATTTACCCCTCAAGATTTTAATTAGCTACCGACAACAATCATTTTATATGGAGGTTAAACCTTTTTTAACCAGGTCATTTCTGAATGTAACTGTAAAAATGCACAAAACTCTTAATCTAAATACTTTTTGAGCCTCAATTTCTTTTCAGCTATGGAGTCCTTGACTGAATTATTGTCCCATATAAAGCGCCTGAGTCAGTCAGAAGAAGATAACTGCACTCTGGTCTCCAGAACATCCCTATTTATATGGACTGAGTCTCCCCAGTGTTGATAAATCAAGGCCCTGAGCTTAAAGAGTCGTCACCATGGGAGGAATAAGGAACTCGTCCTGTTTCCCTCTTCCTGCCAGCCATTATTTCAACAATAGTTAACTAGGGCTGTAAATTTACACTGCTCTGTGTTGCAAGCTAATTGTTCCTGAATTATGGAGACAGAGTCAGCCAGATGTACATAACACAATTATCTCTCCGTGGTTTCAGGGCAAAATCCTGTCGACGAAGGAGGTTGGCTTCTTTCCAAGCGACGCCGTGAAGCCTTGCCCATGTGTAAGCAGCCTTTCCTTCTAGTCCTTCGCTACATTAGGGCCTGTTGCAGCAGCTCGCATTTGGCCACATGTATTTACTAGCAGTTCAGTGTTGTGAGGATGGTTGGGGACTTCTGAGGTGGGGTAAGCCATTTTGCCTGGCATGAGAAGAAAAACAGCCCATGGGTTTTTATGTTCTGAGCACGAGGAACTTGTCTTACGAGATAAAAGGTGGTTTACAGTCTAATTCGCTTTATCAATAAGAAGCAAAGAACAAAATGATATCTCATAAGGAACAAGCAATACTTTATATTGTGCAAACTAAACTGGAAAGCTGAGAAGTAGGAGTAATGGTGTGTATTGTCTCCACTGACTTAAATGTGTATCAACTGCTTGTTGTTGTTCTCCATTTTATAAATCTCCCCACCACTGGATTGTCATGTTCCATTTGATAAAATGAGATTCACACTATGTCCAGCTGCTACAGGAATATGAGACACCCCGTAGATAACAAACTCTTATCACCATGTCTACACTGTTGTAAAGATAAGACGAGCATTAAGCTGTTTTATAGGGGCTGTACAGTGTAAAAGCACCTGTTTTATAGAAGAACACAACATGAGCTTGAAAACAGCAATGTGGAACTGACGCCAAGTACAGGATTTTACTGTAGGGGTGTACGTTGTATTGAGGTTGGATGAGTGAAAGACACTTTTGCTCTTTGCTCCAGGTCCCGAAGCCAGTGGATTACTCCTCTCAACCTTGGTATGTTCACAAAACAGAGTTTGACATTTTATTGGATAGAGCAAAGTTCTGTTGGATAGAGCAAAACTCAACAAATACAGATGTAAATTCATCCAGCGTGTACTGAAGATCAGATCATGCAAACCAGCTGCAGGCTGATAAGAGATTAATTTGGCCCAGACAATAACATGATATGAATTTACTTCAGCATATCAAAGCAATTACATCACGCAGCTCTGACACGGAAGTGTAAATTGAACAGCTATCACACAGATTGTAAAGGACAACACACTCCATAATGAATTTTAGGTGGCTCAAGTTCATGTCTTTCTGGCTGTTGTTGTGTTGTAGGTTTGCAGGGCCCATGGAGAGGCTCCAGGCAGAGGCAGAACTCATCAACAGGGTCAACAGCACCTACCTGGTCCGCCATCGCAGCAGAGAGTACGCAGAGTACGCCATCAGTATAAAGTAAGTCTGACAATTCAATTCATTCAAGAAAGATCCTACCTCATATACAGATAGCGTCACTATCACCACCTCTGATTACAGCTAGCTTCTTGGATTTAATTGATTTAAATGAAATATTATCATTAGTGAAAATGGCACACAGTTTGTGCTCATATTAGGAGTGCCCTTTAAATGTGAGCATATACTGTAAATGATGAATTTCACTAAATCAGACAACAGTTTGAACAACTGCTACAGCATTTACATCATCTTGTTTTAATGTCTAAGAGGTTAATATCTGTTTAATAAAAAAAGAAAAATTATTGAGTAAGAATTATGGGCTTGTCTTGGGTCCAGCTATCAACAATCATCAGATTGTATTGTTTCTCTTTAACATGACAGTTTTTCTGTCTGTCTGCATCCGATAGATTCATCAGATGCCTTTAGCCAAACCACAGTATTGACCAGACCACTGCACAATTTGACGGACCGATTTACAGTTCCTTTGCAGGATGATGTGCTTTTCTGCGGTTAACCACAGGGATGTGTGTGGGACTGACCAAACCAGACGCTAATCATGGAGCGGGGTCTCGGTTAAGGCACATGTTATAGTACTCATTACTGTTTGACCTCAAAACCCACAAAAACAATCAGATTAGTTTAGAATTCGAATCATGAAACAGCCATTTTGATCTTGGTAAGGAGAAATTAGCAAAGCACATTTCAGATTCTTGGGGTGCTAGTGACCCTACCACTGTTCGTAATGTATCTCTGTGTGTCAGTGTAAACGCAGGCAGTGAAAAGAGTCCCGAGTCTCTAAGCTAGAACACTTTCCGTCACAGGGAGCCGGCACGCTTCTCTGTGAGCAACGGAAACATTCCTTTAAACTTCATTTAACTTTTTTTAGTATCCGGCTTTCAGTGTCTTCAAGTTCCTTCTGCACTCAAGTCTTAATTGCTTGTGTGCGCACAGACACGGCGCTCTGAACAGAGCAGAGAACGACTGAAAGACTGTTCAAGGTTATTAAAACCTCCCCATGAAGGAGAGGAGCAGGGTAGAAATAGAAAGCCATTGTGGGAACGGTGTTTAAAAAGTATTACTCACAAATGGAAATGCCCTCTGCTTTATTCCCTGTTTCACAGAGTAGAGCAGGCAGAGGATTTTTTATGTGCCCAAATAGCCAAGAGACCCCAGTTCTGTATGAAATTAAGCATTTTAATTTACTGCATTCCCCAAAGGTAGACGCAGCTTCCTGGATAGTTGTGGCCACACACAGTAGAGAGTACATCTGGCTCTTTAAATCTCTAAAAAGCATTTTCTAAATTTGAAATCTTGGATTCTGAAAGTCTTAATATTTTCACATCATTACAAGTTTTTAACATTGAGAACTAGTTTGTGATTGGCAAACTTTTGTTAGCTATACTGTGTTACATTTCAAATTGTTTGATGTTATGTTTTGTTAAGTTTAAGGAAAAGTTAAACATTTTTGGGAAACGGGAGTGAGATGAGTAGATTGATACCACTCTCATGACTGTATGCTAAATAGGAAGCTACAGCCAGGAGACAGTTAGCTTAGCTTAGCACAAAGACTGGAAAGAGGAGGAAACAGCTAGCCTGGCTCTACGGGCACCTCTAAAGCTCACTAATTAAAGCACTATCATCACATGGCCAAGAAATAATCTGGTACATAATCCCCCGTAAAACCACAACTTGGCAGTTTTGCACTTCAGTTTTTGAATATTTAAAACAAAACAGATACAACTTGTTAATTACTGAGCTTTAAAGGTGTCGGTAGACTGACCGGCTGTAGATTCATATTTAACGAACAGATATGAGAGTGGTATTGATTTTCTTATTTAACTCTAAAGCATATTTCTCAAAATATCAAACTATTCCTTTAACATTCAGATCAGCAACTCTTTTCTTTCAGTTTTTGAAATCTAGACGTCTTGACAAGTCCAGCTCTGTTTCTTAGTGACCAAGGCCTGACCCAGGACCAGAGTCAGGCCAGGTGTCCAAATTATATTCATTCTAATTGGGTCGGGTTGGGCCTGGAGAGGGAAAGAGGGAACTTTGAAGTGAAGGAAAAAATTCTGTGTTTTACTGCTCTTTTTGCTCGGTAATTGGAGGTGCATCATGCTGCCATGCTGTGTTAATTCTCTCTCTATTTGGGTCTGTTTGGGTCGATCGCAATTTGGAATTGGGTCTATCCTCAGGTCCCCTTTTGGATCAGGTCTGTCTGGTAATTTAAAGTAATCTCTGCATGTAGGTTAGAGTAAGTTGTTCACAGGTTCATGTGTGAAGACCTCTACTGAGAGCAGTTGATACTGTGACAGAGAGTTTATAGATTAAAGCCACCATGTGTAGAATTTCAAAATTTCCAACTTCACTGCCCCCTGGTGGTGGCATCAAAGAAGACCCTACCCCAAACCAAGGACAGTGAAAATGAAGGGCTGAAAGCAACTTATAGACTCCACCAATTTTCACCTGGGTTGTCACATTTTTCTACAAAATTGCTATTAGAATAATTTGATGCAATGATGACATTAAAAAAAATCTACATTTAGTGACTTAAAAATAGGACGGGAACAAGCAGATTGATTGCTGAAAATTCACTGTGATTGACAGACATCCTAGATTTCTGCACACCCTGTCTGCAGCTTTTACTCCTCCAGCAGTCACACACATGCGCACATTTTCTCCTGACCACCCATCATTCAAGTGTCACGAACCTTTGGGACCCTATGCATTACAACGACGGCCGTGCTCTCCACAGAGGGGCCAGGGGCCGGCCACGGATCGATGGCGGTGATCAGAGAGGGAAATTACACTCATAACTTATTCAATGGCCCACAGGTACAACAACGACGTGAAGCACATAAAGATCCTGACCAAGGAGGGCTGCTTCCACATCGCAGAGAACAAGAAGTTCAGGAGCATATTAGTGAGTCTTTTCAGCCTCTTTTATTTTTTTTAATTCCACCACTGCAATTCATAAATAAATCACCACCATGTTCGCTTAATGAAGTGTCAAAACATGAATTTTATTTTAGCAGTGTGCACAAAAATAGCCATGATTAGAGACGTGTTTATACTGGCCTCAGGGCTTCAGCATTATAGATAAGTGCAGTGCATATTGGAAAGGTTCACCAGTTTTATTTATGCCAGGATTAGATTTTCTCTCTCTCAGATTTGCTAAAAACAGGCTTTTGAATATAATATTTGAATACTGGTGTGTATCAAAACAGTATTTTAATAGCATATAATTTCACCGCATTTTATAGAGCCAGAAAACCTGATCAAATATTAAGTCAAACTTATATAACATATTATAATGCATCACATGATTTTTTTTTTACATAGTTATTTCCTCCTTACTCTTCTTTTTTTTGGGGGGGTGGCTTTTTCAAATTTACAGCAGGTTAAAAGCAATAGGCACTGTGGTAATAGTAAGATTCAGTTTTCAAACAGACTCAACAGATGATTTGACAGATATGTAAATGATCCAGATGAAGAGCTAAAAAAGAAATATGTATGAATGTGTCATTTATCTGGTTTTCCAAAGTGATTTTAAAGAGAAATGTGACATGCAGTAAACACAAATGCAAATGGCTGTATATCTATTAGTTTGTTTACTTATTTGTTTGTATCTCTGTGTGTGTGTTTGTCCAGGAGCTGATTGAGTACTACAAACACCACTCCCTGAGAGAAGGTTTCAGGAGTCTGGACACCACGCTGCAGTTTCCTTACCGGGAACCGGAGAACGCTGCTATGCACCACCTCAACCGGTCGGGTAGCAACAGTGAGTAGATCTGATGAGTCACTAAGAATAGAAACAATCCACCACTAAGACACTAAACACTTTTATGCAGTAATGGTAGCAATTCATAATGCAACAACTGGACGATGTTAAAACTAACCAAAATAATATATTCCTTCAAATTAAAGTACTACAACTACAGTGCAGATAGTGAGAGTTTAATAACTAGCTTCATAGAGGAGTACTGTATTTGTATATTCTGATGATGCATAGCACTTCATACTCTGATATTTTAAAGCTTCTTGTAACACATCTCAGATTAGGGTTAGTTCCCCAATTTTTCCAAGACTTGCGGCCATTAAAGGCACCCTGTGGAGTTTTTGACCACTAGTAGCGCTATGGAGCAATGTTTTGATGTGCGTGTCCCCCTATTGTTTGTATCGTTTAAGTGAGAAACACTGAAGTATTCTTGTAAACAAACAACATAATGTTTCCATTCAGAGGGTACCTTTAAGTTTCTAGTATTCTGGCTAAGGCTGCAACTAATGATTATTTTCATTATCAAGTAATCTGTTGATTCATTTCCAGATTTTGTCTATAAAATCTCTGAAAATTCTGAAAAAATGCCCATGACGGTTTCCCAGAACCCAAGGTGACGTCTTCAGATTGATTTATTTGTGTGACAGTCCAAAACCCAAAGATATTTAGTTTACTATCATATAAAACAGAGAAAATCATTTCATACAAGAAGCTGGAACCAGCAAGTGTTAGCATGTCAAAATAGTTCCCAATTAAGTTTCTGTTGATTGACTAATCAATTAACAGACTAATCGTTTCAGCTCTAGCCACGACATCCTAAACCTTAGACACTTGTTATACAGGCAGTCAGCTAATCATTCAAGTCAGTAAAGCAGTCCTTGTGGTCATTCATGCTCCTTTCATTGTTAATAGTTTCTGGTTCAACCTGCAACATGCTGCTGTTACTGGCTCTGCTGATTTCTCCCACCACTACTCCAGCCGCCTGTTCTCTTCCCTTATCTATCATCTTTCCTAACTCTCTCTCACACACGCCTTTAATTCACTTGGAAGCATCTTCACCGCCTTAAAAGAGCTAGGTAGCTATTTGTCGTTAAAAACAGTCCAGTCTCCTCTGACCTTAATTGATTTTGACTGAACTGTCAAGCGGTGGTTGGAGAATCCACTAAGCATGTTATTAGATTTGATAACACTCTCTGGGCGTTTACTGAAGATCAAATCGATTGGAGTTTCAGGGGAGGGAGATAATCTGGTAGAACCTTCAACGAGTTAAGAGTCAAGAGCATTTATATTCTGAGTTATAGTCTTATCTACCCAGTGGATGTTACAGGAAATCTAAATAATAATATCATCCATTATTAGTTACTTTTGAAATCTAAAATTTGACTTTTTTTTTACTACTTTTTATTTCATGTTTAATTTTCACAACAAATAAACATGATGTACTCTATGATGGACGTAGTATATGGATATACTAGTACAACAGTTTTTAGTGTGGTTAATGCGAAAGTACTCAAATGAGTTATGTTTTTAAAAAGTTACATATGTGGTTTCTTTTTAATGTATTGGTTACTCACATTCTTTTAATTTAATAGTCAATTTTACATCATAAGGTGTGTAATATTTCTTCAATCTATGGTGTAATTTGTGATTTGTAATTTTGTGTTAATCTTAATGACGCTTCAAACTTTTAGAAATAACAAAAACAAAACGTGATATGAAGTTTGTAAGTTGTAAAATGACTACATTCATTTTTTAGTTAATATTACAATATAACACCATTACTTGAAGATATGCCATAGCTTTAACTAAGTGATAATCACAGCTTGATTTAGAAATTCAGCATTATTGAGCCAACAATCAATTTACTACAAGAGTGTAATTTGGGATATCAAAAACGGAAGTTCACCAGCAGATTATTGTTATAGCTGTCAACTCACCGTGCTGATGCTCATTGTACACTTCAGAAAGCCCAACATTTTGTTTGCAACAGCGCCACAAGAAGTTGTCGGCAAACTTTGTTCTCGTGCATGTTGTGGTGTGCTGTCTGGCAGTTGTTGGGAAGAAGATTCAGAAGATAATTTTTTTTTTTTTTTACATTCAGTGACGACTGAGCTGTTTGTTCTGTTACGAACAAACCTGTCAGCACCTCAAGACAAAGCAGCTGCTGTCACGAACACTTTCTGAGGAGCAGAACTGTACTGGAATGCAGCACATCGATGATTATTTATGCATGCAGCTGCTGTTCCTTCTAAACTGTGCGACTTTGTCAGTAATTACCCTAACTAACCCGACTCCTCTCAGCAGTCAGGTGTTTAGAGATGTTATTTATCCGGGCCGAATGAGAACACAACACCCAGTGACATGTTTCCCCTCTCTGACTCAGAATTTAACAGGTGTGGGGTGTGTAACTTTGAACTGAGATTTTAATGGGATGATGTTTGGGTTTGAGGTGTAGCAACTGATAAAACAGCTGAGCATTGTCAAACTGCCAACTCAGGAGTGAATATAGACATTTCCATGACAAAAACTATAGTTTTTCTAGAGTAATTTCTGGAAAGGTGATTTCTAAAAGGCTAAAGAGTTTGGCAGAAAAGAATGGCAGTATATACTCACTTAGCACTTTTATCCTTTCTATATTGGCTTGGCTGATAATGTCAGGTGGGAATAGGTTTGAAAAACCATCAAGAGAGGTTTAAAGACTCACAGTTAAGTGTCTGCAACCTCCAAAACTGAAGTAGAAAGTGCTGTTTGCCCTGTAAAACATCCACCCTACACAAGCTGAGTGTTTCAAGCAATGCCAGAAGAAAAGGTATTAAACAGTGTGTGAGCCAGGCACAGCAACATTGCCCATCAGTTGGTTAATGGAAAATGTATGATTTATCGCAATCAGTGGCAAAATGAGATTTCATTTGAACCCTGTATGCCACTGCGTGCAATGCAGGAAAAAAAAAGTCCCGGCTTGCTGACGATCACGTTCCAAGCGGGAGAAATGTGAACAGATTGTACAGGCCTGTTTGGTTGTTCTGAAGGGGGCCTGTTGTTCCAACTCCGCTTCAAAACACAAGTCGAGACAGCTTCAATCCAAATCTGTTTTGTTCCGGTGTGGTCTTCTGTCTTGTAGGCAGCCTCCTCCTGGTGTGCAGACTTCATTTTCTCTCTTTCACGTTTAAATGACTCTCTGTTTTGATTGCCATCTTCCACGAGCACTGCTGGAAGACTGCTAATTAATGTTTACGCTTTGTTTTATGTTTTTTGGACAGCTTTGCAGGAGGCAAAACTGATTGATAGTTTTCTACCAATACGCCTAACTACAATAGCAATGCCAGTGTAAATTAATATGTGTCCATGGAACAAACTCAGCTGACAGCGTGTGTGGGACTCTACACTGCTGATTGGATTTTAAGTCATCTTCACTCTCTTGTGAAATGATACAATGCATGTGTATGTGTGTACTCTACACTATTAGTCAACCAGCTCGCATTGTGTATTCCAGTGTGGTCCACAAATCAGATATTGCAAAAATGAAGCATGTAAAATGCAGCTGGTGTCTTGGTGGCTGTTGGAAGCGGAGGGCGATCCCTCTTCATATTGCTCGTACCTAGACACCATTAGGGGTTGCCAAGCTGTCTCTCAGTGCGCTGATTAGTATTCATTTTAAAAACTACTGGAGCTCTGCTCTCCTTACAGCATATCAATAACCCAGGCCAGTTAACTTGCCAGCAGTATTGTTGGGAGCGGCACATTTTTCATAAAGTTTGGGCATTTATCTGCCATTGTGGGGATTAGATTTTCTATTCCCAGTGGCAGAAATGTGGGCTCCTGTGCAGAGGCGGGTTTAGAAACTTTTCGGCGGGGGTGGGGTGGGGGGGTGGCTGGACTGGGGCACAGTTTTAAAGAAGGGGGGCACATTTGTAAAATGAGTAAAAATGTGTTACAGCTCAAATCTAAATAAATGAATGCCAAATAAACAACTTTAAATATTCTAATATGAATAATATCAATTAATAGCTACCAACTCCACTTAGTTTACAACCATGGACAGGACAGATTATGAGATAATGGGCTCCTGGACACAGATATTTACAAGGCCTCCCATCCCTCCTACATTGGAGCAAGACCCCCAGACTGAAAGAAGCGGAAACATCAGTTGCAGTCTTTCTGTGTCTCTTTGTGGTCGCTTTGCGTTTCTTTGAAGTCTTTCTGTGTCTCTGTTGTCGTTTTGTGTCTCTTTGTAGTCGTTCTGTGTCTTTGTGGTCGTTGTGCGTCTCTTTGTAGTTGTTTTGCTTCTCTTTGTAGTCATTTTGCTTCTCTTTGTAGTCTTTTTGCATCTCTTTGTAGTGGTTGTGCGTCTCTTTGTAGTTGTTTTGCTTCTCTTTGTAGTCGTTTTTGCTTCTCTTTGTAGTCGTTTGCATCTCTTTGTGGTCGTTCTGCTTCTCTTTGTAGTCTTTTTGCATATCTTTGTAGTGGTTTTGCTTCTCTTTGTAGTCGTTCTGTGTCTCTTTGTAGTCATTTGCATCTCTTTATGGTCGTTTTGTGTATTTTTGTAGATGTTTGATTGACTTGCCAACAAGAAATGTTAACAGTCACTTCATACAGAGGCTCTGGTCCAAGGGCCCCGGGCCTGTGCCCAGTAGGCTCATTCAGTAATCCATCCATGGCACTAATACGCCAACTACCTATCACCTTCTGCCTCTGGTAGGGGGGGCACCCACCCCTTTGGCCCCGCCCCTGCTCCTGCTCCTGTGTAGTGATGCAGAAGCAGACTTATGTAGCTGTGTAGCCAGAGTTAACCACACTTATTTCTTGCATCTGTCTATATAATGTGTTTTGAATGAGAGTTTTCCATTGTCCAGATTGTACAGATAATTCCTACATCAGAAATGGGCCGTTTTGTTCACCCCAGTTAAACTTTTCTGGACAAAATCATTCATTGGCATCCATTTAGCCAACTACTTGTATTGAATTTATACTGTATAGTCTGTTTCTACTTAAATGGCACTGCTACTGAGCAAAACCTTTGTAGCATCAGCATTTCCTCCCGACTGTACTTGTGCCATACTTGCTATGTTGACATTCCAAAATAACCCAGTGGACTCAAATATCCACAAAGACTACGGTACTAATACTTTCAGGGTTAGAGGTTCTATTCCCCAGAGCAAGGCACTAACACTGCCAACTCTAAGACATTGTTGGAATCAGATCAATGCCTGTAGCTTCTTTCCCTGCCAGTAGAAATACTGGAAGACAGATAGAAATACAAATGCAGTGGGCCTCCGGTGAGTTATTTCTCAGTTTTTTTGCAAGGTAAAGGCACAGTTAGTCTTTGTAAAGTAGAGGAATCTTCACTGTGGACATTGCTTTTTTATGTCGTGTTTCTGAAGCTCAGAATTAGGATACCATAGGAAAGTGCTTTATTAATAGACTATCAAATAAAGCAACATCATTGTCTGATAAGTTATCAAGTTAAGCGTGTCTGTCAGAGGAAATTTGTGAAGGAAATGTGTATCTGCAGTTGCGGCTGTATTACAGCTGGATGATTGTCTTTATAAATATGCAAATAGAAATCTATTCCCTATGCTGTAATTGTGAGTACACTGCATGTTCCTCCCAGTTAAATGAACAAGTGAAGATGTCGTCCCCCATTAATGATGCAGATATCCTTTTGGAAAATCAGAAAAATTGGAAAGATGTGTCATCACTTCATCTTTCAACAAAGTCTTAGAGGTGGTGTGTGTTTGTTGTGGACCTTCGATGTTTGACCTTTAAGTCAATCAGGACGACCTTTCAGTTCAATTTTCCAATACCAGAACACAAAATGTGTATTCCTTCAAGTTTTATGAAAATGATACAAATTTTTAAATTAAAATGTGCACCACTTTATGCCTGAAAGTGTATTTAGTACATTCATAATAGCTGGGTTTTGTAGCTTTTGTGATTAAGTTTCATATCAGTTGATTGCAGAAGTAAGAGCTTTACAATATTGGAAATTCAGACCTTTAGTCAAGCAATGTCTACAGTTTTTGTTAATAGTAAGCGTTGAAATGTTAGACCAGACCCAGAGTTGGGTCCCTCAGTACCGCTGGCTAGAGCTCCTCATGTGCCTGTCGTCATTTATTTTTTATCAAACTGAAAGCGTGTTCTTTATACCTCTGAAAGAAAAAGCTCAGAGTTGGGATTTTTAAAAACATGTTTTATTTTTTCTCCTTTGCTTCTCTCTCCTTCTACCATCCCCCCATCCCTGCCCTTTCCCCTCTCGCATCTCTCCGCTCCCTGCCTGATCTGCCCTGCCATAGCCCCATTGCTCTGCGGCCTCTCTTTTGTAACTCCTGCCGGCTACAGCTTTGTACCTCCTTCCTCTGCTCCCTTCTGGTCAGGTACAGGTATCGCTTCTCTCTCTGTCTGTCTCTCTATCACTCTATTTCTCTCTCTCTCTCTCTCTCTCCTTTCATGTTGAAGGCTGCTTAGCATGCTGGCTGTAGCTCAGTGCATTCACATCATCGCCTGAATCTCTGCCTTTACATCTGCCATCTAGCTTCCCATTGCACCATTTCACCTCTTCCATAGTTGTGTGCACATACATGTCATCCTGTGTGGAGAATAGGGACTGTTTGTTTTAGTAATGCATGTATATACTGTATGCGAGTTTCTGTGTGTGTGTGTGTGCATTTTTGCATGTAAATACCAGTGTGTGAGGCAGAAACTGTTGAGAAAGGAGTAGTGTTTGAGGTGTTTCTGAGGCATATGTGGCTGAGTTTGGTGTGTGTGTGTGTGTGTGCTTGTGTGTGTCTGTCTGTCAAAATAAAGGTGGAGGTGTCCAAATACACAGAGCTCCTCTATATTAGATATTCTATCCCCACGGCCAGATTGTAGAGGTCTGACGTTCCATTTCCACTTGTCAGCTTAGTCCAGTCCGACCCACCAGTCAGTGTCTGGAGAAGGTAGAAAGCCGGCAGGGTGGGATGGAGCAGTGGTAACTAGCTAACCTGCTCCACACCTGTCTCTCATACTGCTGTCTCCTCGACAGGATGTCTAGTCGCGCGCACACACACACACACACACACACACACACACACACACACACACACACACACACACACACACACACACACACACACACGGCTGTCAGAACACTCGAGCTAGACTTTCTCATCTAAAGCGATGGACTTCGCAACTACAAGAACTTGTATGGCCATACTTCTCTTCTTTAGTTAGGCAATGTAAAATAAATCACACACACTGGTAGTGCAGACAAACTGTTCATAAATTAGCTGATTTAGCACTGGCAGTTGTTCATCAGATCACCTGCAAAACAGACAAAACAGCAAATTAATTCCTGTGTCATTTCTATCTTAACATTTATTTGTTTCCCCCACAGCCTTCATTTGAGACCAGATAAATTGGGTTGCGCCATCTATTCGTAAATCCATTACTTAGTTTGTGCGTAGAGTCCTGCTGAAGTTCTTAGTAAATGCTAGCTAGTTTCAAACTAATGCTAAACTAAATCAGGTTACCATTAAAACTTAAAATGTCTTGGCTAGTCAAAATCATGATGTCACGTCCGGGCTAGCCTCCGTTCCACTAGCTTCTGTAACTCAATGCAATCTCTCATTCAGCATTTCTTTCATTGGTCTTTCTGAGAAAAAAAATGAAGCGTGTTCCCTCACTTCCTATTAAAGCTGAAACTTGATTTTAACAAAGTTAAATAACAATTACTTTGTGAGCATAGAAAATTTCAAAAGAAAAAGAGAGAAAGGAGAGGAGAAAGATGGTGAGACCCCAGGTTTTTCTGGGCGAATGAAAATATATCACCCATCTCCATCTGTGTGTGTGTATATATGTGTGTACATGTGTTTGTGTGTTGACACTGAATCTGATGTTTAGATCTTTTTCAAACACATCTTCTTGAACCCTGGATGAACTAAATTTCACACCCACCTCTCTTCCTCTCTCTTTCTAGTGTTTACTCCCAAAGTGATCGGCGTGGCGATAGCACGGTACGACTTCAGCTCACGTGACACCCGGGAGCTCTCGCTGCAGGAGGGTGATGTGGTTAAGATCTACACAAAGTCAGGAGCCAACGGCTGGTGGAGGGGCGAGGTCAATGGCAGGGTAAGTGGCAGCCTTAAGATGCCAATAAAAACACAGCCTCCCATCACCAAATTCAAATGGGGAAAATGATCTTTTCTGAGGGCTGATATTGGCTTCCAGGTTATCCACCTTCGTAAAAAGTCCCAAGTTTGTAGGATGAAATGTCGTTGTGCCCTTTTTCATTAGTTTTCCTTTTCATACAACGATAAACCTGTGATATAGCTTTGCACTGCATTCATGTGTACATTCACTGATTTTTAATCAAGGCAGAAAAGTTTCACAAACTTTCATTAACTGTGTTTACTCAGAAACCAGTTTTGTTTCTTCATTCTGGCTGTTAAATTCTTAAATCCAATTTTAGGTAGAGCTAAAAACAGGCTTTTTGAAGAAGAACGATTTGGCGGATATTCTTGTGTACAGGTACCTGGAAGGGACTATTCAGATTTAGTCTGTTTCATCTTTAGCCTCTTATGTACACCTTTCCAACATTTTTTTCCCCATATCATCACTTGGAAGAGTTCATTTGCTGCTCTTGTACGTCTTAAATGCATAAATGTTCATCCAATACCAAGAGCGCTTTATAATCAGGCATGCAGCGCTGAGAGCCTGGTTCTAAATGCAGGGAGATATATGTACTGACTCCCACTCACATGCACTGCCTTCAGCCTCTGTGTGTGTGTGTGTGTGTGCGCGCGCACTGCAGCCCTCAATAAAAGACAAAGCGCTTCTTCATTTACCACAGCTAATAAAACAAACACACTCACAGCACAGACGCATTACTAAGCATGATGTGTGTGTAGATGCTGCTCTGTTGGAAACTAAACACTGTGTGTAGAGTCTGCAGAGAGCAGTGAGACTCTCTTTAGAGCCTTCAACCTGTAACAACAATTGGTACTGCTGGCTGGAAAAAAGCTGGCTGAATCTGTCAACCAAAAGAACACCACTATAACCTTTCATTATCAGTTCAATGTAATATCAGGCTCTTATTGTCTAGTTATCATGAAAAGATACTGGCACAAGATATCAGCTTATCCAAACATGTTGATTCATTTAGGCTTTTAATATTTAATGTTAATTAATTTTAATATTTCTATAGTAATGCTGTGTTTTATGTTTTAATATCTTTAGGTTTTAATTTGTTTAAAATTCAGCTATCCACTATTTAGATCATACAAAACAGCTGCCATTATATTTGTAATTAAAAACAGTCATTCATAACGGCAATGCTTTGAATCATTTAATGACATTTCGTGTAACATTAATCAGACTTAATCTGTCTTATTAAAAAGGTTTTGGCCATGTAACGACGACACTTCTTTCAGCTCAGGCGCCAGGCTTCGGGGATATGTGAAGGATGCGAGTATATTAGAAAAAAGATGTGCTCAAAAAACTTTATTATTGTTAACCTTGAGTTTAAAATTTGAATTTAGTTATGTGTTACGACAGAGTAGCTATTGGTGATAAACCCATGTAATAGCATAATAATTTTAATGTCAAACGAGCGTTAGCAATAAATGTCATGTTGGACCTCAGCAAAATGGCTACATTTTATTTTAGACTCACCATTCTGATGCCTTCAGTAATAGTAGCATGCAAAATATACATTTTTATGTGTTACTCATTAGAAAACATACTGCTCGCTCCTACACACACGTATACAGCTCTTCACTGTAGGTTGCTGAAAGGCATTCTACCAAATGTATTAAATCAATTTACACCATAAATTTAAAGTGAGTACACCATAAATAACTGTAAATTACAACTGATGCTAACTCCTGTGTGATTACTTATTCCCATCTCTCTCTGCCCCCCCCCAGGTCGGCTGGTTCCCATCCACATACGTAGAGGAGGGTGAGGAGTGAAGGTCCGACACGGGAAGAAGAGTAAGATAAAATGAAGAAGAACGGCAGCAGTGGAGTAAGCAAACTGAGCACATAACAGCAACAAAGCGAGTGAGCTTCTGCACCGCTGCTTACTCCAGTGTTACTTTTCAGAGCAAAGCAGTTCGGCTTCGCTCACCTCGATGGAGTCCTGCTGCCTACAGCCATCCCAGAGGCCTTTGGGAGAGAAAAAGGGCTACAGTACATTGCAGATGCAAAGATGCCCCATCATTCCTGGTTGACTCTGTGTGGCTAAGTGACTCCACCAACTAGCAGCTTGCCTGTCAGCGGGGCACAAGACCTCGCCAGACACCCCCCCTCTCTCCTCCCTCCCTTCACTTCATACGTCCATATCCATAATTCACCCTTCGCTCCCTTCCTCGCTCTGCCCCAGCCAGCCGCAGCCCCCGAACTCCCACCTGTTTCTGCTTGCCAAGTCGGCCGTCGCCAGTCTGTCAAAAGTAGATACTCAAATGCCACTCTTCCATTCATGCGCTCATCCATCCATCCATCCAAGCATCCATCCTCCCTACCAACCCCCTGTGGGAACAGAGTCATCTGAGCTGGAAAAGACCCACACTTTAAAGTTTTTTTCCCCCCTTTCATCCCCTCTCAGTCTGAAGGGATTTCAGTCAGTTTTGACCTTGCCTGTGTGTTTGGTCCACTAATGCAGGTGGTTATTGATGACTTGATGACCCAGATTCACACACACACACACACACACCACCCACCTCTCCTCCCCTTCAGATTATGATCTGAACGCGCACACACACACTCTTACAGGAGATGTAAGAGAGGGATGGCGTCGGATAGCATCGCTTCACAGTGCCAGCAATTGATCGCTGTTGTTCCTATTTTCCTCCCACCTCCTACATCCTTTATCTTCCGGCCCGGCCTCTCATGTTTTTTAGTTGTCTTGGGCGTTAGCGATCCTCTGCTCTTATCGGTAGCAGCTCTGTCGACAGGAGCCCATTTGCCGAGGGTTTATCTTATTGGAGGCATTAGCGGCTTGTCGGAGGGAACAGGCCACACTACCTAGAAGCCACCCCCTTAACATAAAATATAAGATAAGAAAAGCAGATGAAACACATGCAGCCCAACATTGTTCTTATTTTCCCCCCACTTTTCTGTCTCACTTTCTTTGCTTTTTCCAGCATGTCTTGAGTTGTTTTTCCAGTTTCATCACCTACACATATGATGCAGTTTTATTGCATTCCTGCAAAATTGAGCAGGTAGTCAATGGGAGGCTGCCAGATTTGTACTTTTGCAACATTTTTCACCAGATTACGCATCAAAATGTTTCTTCCTAGGTGTTAGTTACAGTAGAAGACACTGATATTTTAGAGTTTCCACTCAAGAAAACAATGTGTGCAGAAACACTGTTTTGGCAAGAAAAACATCAAATTTAAAAAAAGGTATTTATGTATTAACACTTCAGTCCAAAAGGTTTCTGAAAGCTGATATCTTCCTGCTAACTGTCCTCCCTCCCACCCCCCTCTCCCTTTCTGTGTTCCACCCTCACCCCCTGTATGCACACCATCTCCTTAATCCACAGTGAAAGAGGATTTTCCCACATTTGGAGGGAATAAATACCTTTACAGCAAAACATGCCGCACAACACACTCGTAATGTATAGTCACAGGCAGAATGAAAAGGCAGCATGCACAGATCCAAAATAGTGATCAACTCATGTCTGGAGGGGAGGCCAAAAACTCCCCAGCAGTTGGCTTTGTGCAGCCATGTTTTAATCTGTTGATCCTCTCTTTCATAGATAGAATGTTTATTTGCTGTAAGACAAACTACAAACCATACGTCTTTGTTTAAAATATGTACATATTGACATTTCATACTCTCGGGACTTGTCAATCACCCAATCACAAACGTCATACATACTGCCATTTCTATGAAGATGGTGAAAACATTGCTTTGAACTAGTCCTTTAATTTCTTGAAGTTGTTCTTTGGCTATGTTCCTCCTCCCTCCTCAAATACAGACTTTCACACAGTTACACACACCTACGCATGACATTTAAAAAAAAAAATCGTCCATCTCTTTTCTGTTAAGGGAAACTATTTATGTAACATGCAATGTACATAAAATACACTATCTGTCACTGAAACACATACTGGGGTAGTTTACTTAAGAGGCAGCATTCTGTAGTTGACAACTGAAGTGGGAACATGATGAAACACTATCAGGCGCTGAGTAGAGTCAGAACTTTCAGAGCTCATATTTAAGTTTAACCACATGATAAGATGAAGAAAGCCGTCATGAGGTTAACCAGTGGATCCTGCCTCTGGTAAAAGCCCTCAGGGCATTGCTTCCATTCAAAGCTATCATCCTCCCCTGCCATGTCGTCATTGTGTCGATGCCACTGGGTATTGTGTCGGAAATATATTTTGTGAATTTAAGTAGGAATTTATTGTAAAGATACGCTTTTGTATGTGCTTAATGGAGCCATTATGTTCCCTAATAACCCCCTGCCACTCCATGCCATTATGATATGTATGACAAACAATATGACTGAGAACAAAAAAAAAATCTGAAGAAATGTGTCAAAAAGGGTCATATTAATGGATTTTTACACTGTGACGTCTCCCTTTTTTTTTTAAATGTTGGATTATCAACAGTGTCTTTAAGTGACCACTAGATGGAAGCATCCTAAACACATCTCTCCCTCTCCAAGCAGTCACCTTCAACTTGCTAAAAAGTTTGGAGATGACATCATCTGATTAGGAGCTGAACAATATTTAAGGAAGCAATTGGCATCAGCCTCAGACTTGTTGCTGTGAGTGAGAGGGAAAGAAGATGCCTCATAGACAAAACTGAATAATGAAAATACACAGGATTAAAAAGGTTTTCTAAAGAAGTGAACAGTCCTGATTAATGCTGCAGGTAGACTACAAAACATGCAATGCATTTCATATGAAATTTGTAAAATACGTTGGATTGGAAAGTTTCTTCACAGTCCCTGACTTTCTTTCCAAAATTACCTGATATTCCAGGAATGTTATTTCCAGTAGGAACCCTGATGATGATATTTCCCCTCCCTCTCCTGCTTCCTAAAATGTCTGCAGTCTCTGAACAGTCAAACATTACATTTATAACATCTTTAGGAAATCTTCGGTGCGGCAGTGGCACAAATGTGATCCAGCACACGCTTCCCTCCCGTCTCGAGAGAGGCAGAGTAGGCTGCTCTAATCGCAGACTCCGGTAATCCACTCCCGCACTCCTCCTCTGCCCAGATGAACTCTGACAGCGGGGGCCATTTACAACTGCAGGCCTTCCTCCCCTCCGAGTGCGCTTGCAGATTTTTTTTTTGTGTGTGCGGGAGGGACGGGAGGAAGGCTCAAGGGTATCTGTGATCTAATCATTACACCATCTCCTCACCTCAGCGACCCCGCTGCATCCATCTCTCTGTCGGCTCCCCTCTCTCGCGCTCTATCTCACCTTGTCACTTCCCTTCTCTCTCTCTCCCTCTCTCTTTACTGCTCTCTTTCCCCATCTATCTTTCATCCAATCTCTGTCTTCTCTGTGTCTCTCTGTATTCTGTCCCTCACCCCGATGCTCTGTAGGCTGTAACTGTATGTTGGCGGGAGGAGAATAGGAGATTCAGTATTATCAGGAGAGGAGGGAGATTCTCTATAAACAGCCCCAGCAAAATGAGGACTAGTTTAATTTTACCACAAATTAATAGACTGAGAGAAATGATGCCAATTAGAGAATGGATTAGAATTCGCTGTCACCACTGTCGTCTCCTCACATACAGTGTGTGCACAGATTATGTCCATATGCGTAGACACACACAGAGTACGTGTGGAAATACATTCTGACAGGATTCAGGGCCGGGCAAGTCTTAACCCAGCAGGGGTTTCAGGATACAATCTCCTTAACCAACACGAAAGGGACAATTCTGTAGTAACCTGACTGTAGTGAGTCACCCATACATGAAGAAAATATGTCCTATAATACTTCTTTCTTTCTGGGCTGAAAATCCATCCTTAAGCCAAGAAATCACTGACGAATCATTCACCCCTCTCTGTGTTATTCTGCTCACTCTCGACTGAAGTTTGCATCCACTGTGTTCTTGTTCCATGTCCATGTTCTGTTATCCCTATGAAGCCAAAGATGTACGCTGTACTTACTGTACACTCAATGTTATGTCTCATAACCACGGTACCCCGACCGCTGTGGCCTAACTCTATAACTGTGCAATCTAGACTGTGTAGCATTACCGTGTATTGTTGCTGTACCATACTGTAAAATATGTACATAGCACATAATAAAGATATACATTGCTTCTTCTAATGTGTTGTTATTTCATATCACGCAAAAGTAATCTGTGTATTACACCCAGTGTTTAACAAATCAAATGTGCCACACATTTCTATGAATCTTTACTGAAAAACAATATAAAAACATAAAGATTAATTAGAACATGTTTTTCAAGTTTCTTTTAAAGAAAGTGAGATATATATTAACTTCAGTCTGAATTATATTTAGTGATCAGAGGTTAAGCAATTAGATCTGATGAGTCTGTTGGCAAGTAGTTTTAGGTTTAGACATTCCTTCGTACCTTAAGTGGTGGAATGTAACTAAGTACATTTCCTACGTTAAGTACTGTACTTAAGTAGCAGATGGTGGAAAGGTACAGGTACCTCACAACTATACTAAACACTTACTTCACTACATTTCAAAAGCAAATATTGTAGTTTTTACTCCACTACATTTACGGAACAGCTATAGTTAGCAGTTACAGATTAAAGATCCCCTCCAGACCTGTTTTAAAAATACACTGCTTTGCATAATAATTGTTTATCCGTTTTTTCCACAAAAAAGTTCATATAACTAGTTAAAAATTCTTAGAAATTACATCTACTCTCTCACTCAAAACTCAAACCTTTGAAATGAAAAAATAAATTACATATTATAGATTCTAATGACAACTCATAAGATGTCTCCAACTTCACTGAAAACTTAATTCAGTGTGTGCGCACGGGAGGTTTCAGGTTTCCACATCACACTCCTGGAAGTTGCATATTGGACCAGGATTAGCTTCCAAGCTAGTTTGCGATGTCACAAAATCCTGCTCGTACCTACACGTCTTAAACTGAGATTTAAGGTGAGCACAGAGAAACTTTCCCACAACAGTCTTCTCTGCACAGTGAAAGCTCAAACATCCAAGTAAAGTAACAATAAGCAAAACACTTTTTTGAGACAAGGTGGACTTTTTAGATTTTACATGCAAAACATGATTCCTTTATAAAAATAAGGCATTGCTGCAGATGAAACTGCCCAACAGTATGTAAGGTAGTTAACATTAGCTGCACCTCCACCTGATTACATAAAATGCTTCTTGCACATTAAAGCATCTGTAATAATCATCTAATAATATAATATCTAGAATGATAACTCAGACCAATTTGCTGCATTATGAGTTTGACTTTCTGCTGATAATATTTACCTGCTTTTGAGTAAGATTTTGCATGCAGGACCTTTACTTGTAGAGTTTTTATTGTGTGATATTGCTAATTTAACTTTAACAAAGGATCTGAGTACTTCTTCCACCACTGAAAATCTGACAGCAACATAAACATTTGTTTTAAGCTAATAAGATGAACCATGCAATCAGTGTGGAATTTATTTATTTCATTAATAAGATTTGCCCATATAATTTTATATATTTCATACATAAGGACTCTGATAATTCAATCAGTGGACAAATACCTTAAGCAACTGCAATAGCATATTGTGCTGGGTGCTACATTTAATGATGTCTACTTAATGTCTACTTTAATGTTTAAGTTATCAATGTGCGAACAGCTAAGTAGCTACAGGAGCCCTCTGCTTCTAGTTGCCAACTCTGGTCAGTAAATCAAAAAGACGAGTGTAATTCAGGCTCTGGCCTTGAACGTGGTCAGTCTCATCTCTGTTAGCTGATGTGACTTCCTGGATAAAATTAGGACCTGGTCCTTAAAGTATAGTAGTGCTCATTAAATGGCTGCCATAGTGTTACTGCCGTGTTTTGTTGCTGTTCCCTCCACAGGACTTAAATAACCTGCAGCCAGTGGGGTGCTGTTTCTCACTAGCTTATTGGCTAATAGGTGTGAATGAATGTGGGGATAACAGTGGGTCTTGTTGCCGTCATCATGCTGATAATAATGAACCAAGTTAACCAAACTTCTAATTATAGCGAGCTAAAATGAATGCAGAAAAGGTGAATGCTAACAGTACTGAGGGTGTGTGGAACCATGCAGTGAACAGTTGTACAAGTGTATACAAGACGCAGACCATATGTTGATGCTGACTGTAGCTTCTTTTTAAAAATGATTGTGCATGCATGTGCAGGTCTCTCTCTCTCTCTCTCTCTCTCTCTCTGTGTGTGTGTGTGTGTGGGTGGTGGTCTCCTCGGCCATCTGGTGCCCGGTTACCTGCCGTTGCTGAAGCTAGACTGAGGCTCGGACACCACAAGGATGAGTGGTGCCGGGCTGTAGCAGCCAGTGCTGCTGGCACTGCAGGGGTGGAGAGAGACGGCGTACTAAATACCCACCAGGCGGGCTTTGCCTTGGCCGGGCCAGTCTGGATCCACAACCAGTCCATCTCCAGCTGAGGCTGGACCACCAGTGTGACAGATGGCTGGTGAGAGGGTGACATCAGCCTTCTTCACAGCGCTGAGAGATTGTTAGGCCCAACTTTCTGGACTGCTGCAGTCTCTCTGATATGAAATGGATTTTGAAGATGAGCAAAGATTTTCACAGAGTTCTGTGTTGCTGAGACTGATGGAACCAGAAGCTCTTGTCAC
Source organism: Macquaria ambigua (assembly GCA_008360985.2). NCBI lineage: Eukaryota > Metazoa > Chordata > Actinopteri > Centrarchiformes > Percichthyidae > Macquaria > Macquaria ambigua. The sequence goes on along the minus strand of VMKM01001024.1, from coordinate 127,143 downwards.
TGATAATATAAGAGCAGCGGTGGCTGATAGTTATAGCGAGGTTGTTCCCAAATCAGAGAGTCCCAGGCGTCAAAGTACATTAAACTTAAACTCTGCCTGTGTAACAGACTCTGTAGTGTAGGTTTAGTGGCTCATGAGCGCCATCTCCCAGTAGCTAAATGTAACTAACTACATTTACTCAAGTACTGTAAGTAAGTGCCGTTTTGAGGTACTACCCAGCAGTGTATAAAGTAGTTAAAATCAGCCCCTCTTTCGCTGCAACATTGGTGACGCTTACACATTAATGAATCACTAATTATAATCCAATAATATAATATACATTATTCTGAAATGGGAAATTCTGCATTATGAGTACTTTTGCTTTTGGTACTTTAAATATATTTTGATGCTTTGTTTGTTAAAAGTAAAAGTCCTGCATTCAAAACTTTACTTAAAGGTTGGGTAGGCAGTTTTCCTTTGGCGTCATTGGGCAAAAATGCCATAATAACTGTGCAGCATATTGTAATTCAAGTGGTCTGAGAGCAGACCTCTACTTCTGCCCCTCCTCTTGGCTCTGTTTTCAGGCTTCAGAAAATCTAGCCCGTGACGGTAGACTTTAGCCAATCACAGGTTATTTCAGAGAGATGGTGCGTTCATATTGGCTAAGCTACAAGAGCAGATGTGCGTGCACGTCCCTTCAGACGGTGAAAGCCTGATTGAATGGCAAAAAATCCTGCCGAAAATCCTGAAACTTGTGATAAATTTCCAACACCTCCTTTGCCTACAGCGGCATATAGTACAAAACAACACGTCCTAGCTCCACACAGAGCTTCAGGCTCATTATGTTTGATGCCATGGCGCTCGTAAGGACGAGAGGCAAAGAAGCATGATGACAAACAGTGGGGAATAACTTTTGACGGGGCACAGTGGTGCGTGTGTGTGGTGTACTAGCCTCTCATCCCGCTGCTGGACGGCGCTCTGCTCTGCGGCCGCGAAGCGCTGGAGGGGCGTCTTTGAGAAGACAAGTCACATTGGGAGGGACTGCGGTCTCAGTGAGGCTCACGCCGTGGAGAGCGAGCCCTACAAGGGATACAGTTTCACAGGGGAACCGGCTCCTTCTGCTGCCGGTCGAAGTTGTGGGTTTGGTGGGAGGGGCTTAGCGGAGTGATACGAGGCAGCAGAGAGAGAGGCGGAAGGTTTTGCCTAGGTTGCACAGATTTTGCCTACCCCAGCTTTAAGTAAAAGTACAGAGTATTTCTACACTGTTGTACTGCTACTTTTACTTAAGTAAAAGATCTGAGTACCTCTTCCACCACTGACTAAATGCCGCTGGTAGCTGTGAAACTTATATTTATTCTGATCCTGTCCAGATAATAAATAGCAGCACAGAAGTAGACGCAAGCTTCCCGTCCATCATTCCTTTAGCCAACACAACATAACAAAACAACACAGAGTCAAGGGGTTGCTTAACAAGTCAGTTACAGTGGTGTCCGGCTAAACTCAGTTACATCAAGTTACAGCTGCTCCAGAGGCAGCGCACCCTGTATCCCCACCCCAACCTGAAGGATGCTGTTTTCCAAAGCAAATAAAATCAAAACATATGCCACAATTAGCTAAAGATCCATTTTTAGATAGATTTCCCACCTTCCAGGCAGCCGTCTCAGATCATACCAGCACATCTGGGTTAGTGCTGACAAGTGCTGCGTTCAAAAGTAATGTTGTCAGAAGATCAAACCTGAAGTTGAACTAAAGCAAAGGGTGGTCCTGAAAACGTGTGACGTCATGAAGTCATGTGAAAACACAGCTGGTGAATGTGGCACATGGCTCGAAACTCTCGGATATTCCCTTGAAAGTAGCAACAAGGAAGAGCTTTGGCAACAGTTCTTGTTCTCCACTGTGACGGCACACGCAATGACACACACACACACACACACACACACACACACAAAACTGTCAGTTTCCTGTTTTAGTCAAGTTTTAAGTCTTTGGAAGCTGATTTTCTCTCTTAATGAAAACCAAAGGATGCCTGGCAGGTAGTAAATCAATCTAAAACTTATGGTACCCTATTGAAAACTGTCAGTTAATTCCAGTATAAACCATATATATTTATACATCAGGACTGTCTATAACATGCAAAAACACCAGTGAGGGCCATTGAAACAAAATGACCTGCTCAGCTGACTGAACCTGTGTCTTGCAGTCATTTGTCTACTTTTCCTTCCATCTCCCTCTCCAAATCCCTCCATCTCAAATAACCTGCCACGTTTTGACTTCTTCGACTGCACTGCATACACCCCAGTCTATTTCTCACTCCGTCTCACTCGTGCTTTCTCTGGGTTTATTGCTGTCTTTTGGGGCCATGAGGGAGCCATCATCATTGCCAGACGGTATGGCTGCTGTGTGTAAATATCAAGCAGCACTCCCCCCCACCCCCACTGCATAAACACTGAGGTGCTGTGTCTATGAAACACACTCAAGACAGCTCATCACCATAAAAACACACGCACATGCACACACTTGCCCATTCAGAAACACAAACACACTCCTGTATTGGCTGCATCTTTCTTTACAGGTTGCAGCTACATTTTTCTAGCCTTTAGTTTATTCTCATACATAATTATGTAGTCATGAAGCGTTGATTCAAGGGGAACTTATGTCCTCTATAGCCCTGTGTGTGCATGTTGACATGGCTTGGCATTTCTCAGAAGCGAAGTGTGTGCAGTGTGAACGCATTTCTTCCAACTGGCACCTGCATGAAATGAAGGCATACACTCATGCATACTTCTATTTTTTTCAAATTCACACATACAAACAAACACACACAGAATGTGTGCCCCACACACACGTATGCATGCACACAGTGGTAACAGATGGTGGCACAAACATTGCCTTCAATAATATTCAGCATTATAAAGCAGTCGAAAATGTATCCTTTAATTTGCTGACAGGCTTACTCCAAGTTTCTTTTAGCCACATTATCCTTGCAATATTTAACACACTCTGCTCCTATTTATATCTTGAGAGGATAAATAAAGACAATGCTGTACAGTGTTGTCCTTCCATCCTTCAAGGTCAACAGGTACCAGCAGCTGAAGCTGAGCGAGCTTAGAAGCATGTACATTTCAGTCGAAATGCACTGAAATACTCGACTGACTTGACAAAAGCATCTGAACAGAAGTCACATGTATAGTTGATTCTTGCAGTTATATTCCGTCTGTGCTGTAAATAAATACTTGGGTGTGATGACACCCTGTATGTTCCACACTCTAGTTTTTTTTTTCCTCTGTGCATGAATTGAGATAAAAAGTAGAAGGAAAAACAGTGAGAGTGTAGGTGTTTGTGTATCATACCTGTGATCAGGTCTTACTGTAACCTGGAAGAAATCAGTCCGGAAGTTGCAATAATACATAATGTGAAGTAATAATACTTTATATACTGTATTATCACATTTATTGCTATTACACAATTCTTTGCCACAGCAGTATCAGCTCAATTATTCCAGTGGGTTGACACATCAGTAACCATGGTAATGTGACAGCAAATTATCACAGAACTTTTAATTTATACACCGTCATGTACATCATTAGCAGATGCCGGCGCATAATGATGCATTCATGGCTGGCATTATTCTGCTGTAGACTTTAAAGGTGTGTACATTCATTAGTTACCTCTCTATATATACAGTAGTAGTTGACATTGTGGTGGAGTCTGCCATTCCCGCACCGGATTCAAAAGGTATGTGCAAATTTGGAAAACAAGAGCCGGCGCATTCGCACATTGCATGTGTCACGTGATGACGCAATCCGGAAAAGCAGAACAGATGGTCCCAGGCATTTTTGAAGAGATTTAATAGAATTTATCTATTTTATTTATAGAAAAAGAAAACATTTTCATCATTGCCAACAATATGGAAAAAGAAAACATTTCCAGTCACCAGTGATATATATGTATACATATAGCAATTGGTTTTGCTTTAGAAATATAAACACCCAGGAAAAAGTCTGATGCAGTATAAGAAATAATTACAAAAGGGTGTAATCTACAGAGAGCAAGTTTTGAAGACTTAACAAAAGTATTGCACCAAACCCTCTTTCATGATGACTTGTGTTTATTTGTGTTTTATTTTATTCATAACTTGGAACTTGGAATAAAAAAAAGGTCCTAGTTTGACTTTTGTAGCTTTTGCTGTACAATTTAAGATCACCATCACTACAAACTTATGTTGTACCAAGTTCAAACCCAGACAACTTCATGCTGAATTACTGAAACATGTACATAAAAAAGGCACCTAGAATTTTCCATTTCATGTAATGGTGCAGCCTTAAAAACACGGTGTGCAAGATTTGAATATTTTCCTCAATATAAATGTGATATTGCTTCAAGGCACCGCTGGGACACGCAGATACAGAATGTGTCTGTGAATGTAATGTTAGTTAACAATGTGGAAATGTATTTGTAACTTTGAAGCAACCTAAGGGGAAATTTAAAGAGAAATATTGGGAATATTAAGTTTAATTTGGGTAAATTAACTTCAACTGCCCTTTTATTTTTACTGCAGTACATTTTTAAACCAGTATTCTGACTTGTGCTCAAGTGAAATTTCAACACAGCCGAGGTACTTCCACATGTCCAGGAGATCCTGGAATTCTTCCCTCCCCTGTGGTTTGCACGGGAGGCTGGAGCTCACACTGATCCACTCCAATTTGGCAGAGGAGATGAGGGAAACTATCACTCTGTATGGTAAGCTACTGTCTCGGTTACATTTCATTTGCCCCTCTGTCGCAACTGCATTAGCTCATCATGCCTTGTATTATTGAAGTGGGACTGGAAGAATTTTCCAGCATCATAAACCTTGTGTTACAGGATCTTCACTGCTGAAATGACTACTACAGACACACAATATGACATGCCATTTGCCTGACATATCAATTATCTACATGACTATCATATATTTTGGTCCCGTGCATGTGAACTGTTTTGATGTGGGGATGTACAGTTGTGTGTGACCTCAACACATTCCCTTGTGCATCTTGTTTAAATGCCAGATAAGTGTTTTTTTTTTTTAGGTGCTGCTGGGAAGCTTCACATCCATTATTTATCTGGACTGTTTGTGCAATGCATAGAAATTGCAGTTTATAGTATGCATATGTGTTTAAATCCGGAGCACTGTACTGCCTCTCTGCAAAAGGCAGATAGTTGAAAGAAAAGAAAACGTTTAAGGTTTTTATATATCCGTTTCACAGTTTGTAAAACCTTATTCCTTTCCTTTTTAAGCTGGTTATAATCATTGTCACAGACCTTACATAAAACCTAAAAAAACATTACTACCCTATGTTTGGACAATGTAAAGGGCACAGGAAAACACATCTACACAATGTTCTTGTGTCTTCTTCAGCTTTCTTGTCCATTTCAAGTAAGGAGCTAGTCTAATAAATTAATCATTAATTAAATACATTAATTATGTAATGTAAAAAAGGTACCACATCAAAATCACATGAATCCCACTGGAGTAAGAAATAGCAGTTACTGCTACTTTGCTAAGCTAGGCTAGTTAGTTACTTTAGCTTCATATGGCGTTATTTTTTCTCTCCATTATAATTATATTTAGCTATTACCTTACTTGTGTGGCATAACTAACTGAATTACTAAGATGGTTTGAGCATCAACATAGAATTATCAATTACAGGAAAAAGTGCAATTAGCTTTAGCTACGGCTATCTCACCAGCTAACTAACTTGCCGGAGTGTGGTTTTTACATGCCGTTTTCCCCCAAAGACGACAAATTTCTATGGCCCAGTGTTTCTTAAACAGAAGCAAGTTGGTCTTAACTCAGTTTTGATCAAATATGTGGTTACAGCATTTTGGCTTTGTAGGGCAGTGTAGTTTGTTGAATATGTATAAAAGGTAACAATAAAATAAGAACGTGCTAATGATCTTTAACACAACTTCAACCAAGCTTTAAATCCACTATTAGCTGTATATATTGTGTGGATTTGTCTTACTTGACACACAGCTGCAGCCATATTTGATTATACACTGTAGCTCAAGCACACCTGTGGCTAGAGGTAGTTTTGTTGTTGATAGTATACACCCATATAGTTCTGTACATTATGTATGCAGACCCCTATTTCCTCCTGCGTAGCAGAGGGAAGATGGAGATGTGGGAGGCAGAGCTTCTATTTTGGGGTATTTGAGTCGAGCTCACTCTTGCTTTGCCTCTCTTTCCCTCCTAACCTTAACTGGCAATCGTGCCATTCGCAATGTGCCCATTCCCCAGTGTCCCCTGAAGCACCTCCAGATGTATTCAGCTCCCATTTGTCATTCCTGGGAATGTGGTGGCGTCAGCAGTTATGTCCCAACCTCCACTGATGGCACCACACCACCACTACGAGGAGTTTCAGCCCCGCCTGAGGTCACCCTACTCCCTTATTACAGTTTTATACCTTCAGCGTGATGGATAATGATGTTGTTGCCCTATTTAGTCTGCTGTGGCAACCACACTCACGCATCAATTGTTCATTCAGTTGCATTTCATTTATGTGCTGGCTCACTTCTCATAGATCTGTTAGCTACACTGGTGCATTTAATGCCAGGACTGAATTCGCTGAGCAGAATTCCCTTTTAAACTAATAACCTGTTTTACCCATTATTAGTGATTGGTGCATGTAAACATTATAACTGAGTAAGGAGTCAAGTGTACAATGTCAAGTGACTGGAAGAGATTGGTACAGTAAGTGCAACTTACAGTACAATAGGCCTTTTCACAGCAAACAATGTGACTTGTCATATTAGGAAAAACACAAGTGTTACTAATAACTAACGATGGCTCTGTTCTGTTGTGTCCCAGTAAGTCATGACAATGTGAGTAAAGTAGCATGCACAATACCAGGACCCTGAAACTGAATTAGATAAATGGAATTAAGCCACCATATTATTTACACGTTTTTCCTACTGTGACATGTCAAAATGTCTGTGAAAAAAAAGCTCTTGTTGAGTCAGTCAAGCTGAGTCTGAATTTACAACTATTACATATTTATTACTACTACAACATGTGTGTGACATAGGGCTAACTGTAAATTTCAATATGTGGCAAAGCATGGATCAAATGCCCAATAACCAAAATATCACTTTTCAGTAGTGCATACATTTTAAAAGCTGCCTTCATCTGCAGTCTGCAAGTTATTTAGCATACATTTTTCTACTGTATATAAACTATGTTTGTGTTACAACCTCAAGTTGATCTGGGGGAGAGGGGAGTAACATAAAACCAGATGAAGAATGAGGAGTCCGTTTCTACATTTTCTGATTCTTTTATTGCCAAATATGGAACATCAGGGAGAGCCCAGGCCAAAATAACAAACCAACTAGCCCTCGCTAGAATTAAAATCACAATACTAAATAAAAAGAAAATACCGAAAAGAAAAAGTTGCTAAACCTAACTCCCTAACTGCAAATGAATAAAAAAAAAAAATAAAAAATAAAGTAAAAAAAAAAAAAAATAAAATAGCTGGCAAGTTAAGGTAGGAGCTAAAGTTACACAACAATAACTTAATTAACTGTAACAACAGCAACCACTGCTTTTGCTGTTATATACATAGACTAAAGTGATGGTCACACCACAAAATTCACACACATGACGTAGTGACTACTTGAAGGGCCAGTTGGTTGCGGTAGCTGGCGAGCTAACAGTTAATGGTTAGCAGTCACACTAGCTCCCGGAGCTTCTGTCTGTTTTCTTTCTGTTCTGTTTACTTCTTCCTGAAATTTTGCTTACCATTGCACACCATTTCATTCAATAAAAAAGTTATTAAAGAGGCAAAATAAAGCTCTTAATGAGCTAATGAGTTTGCTAACTCACCGCTAGCAAGCGCATTAGATCGTTAGCTTAGCTCGGTTACTATGGAACAATATGTTCAGTGTTTATTCAAAAGACTTATTTGTACCACCATGTCTCACAACTGTCTGCAAACCATGTCTCTTTTGTGGAGCAGTTTTTACTCCGACAGAGGAAGTTAAATAGAAATTAATGGTGCAACACGGCTACTAAGCTATGATAGCTTCCTCTCTTTTGGACTATCCAGCTCTCCGTTCCTTCAAAAAGTCAGCACTGTTAGGACTGCTTGCTATCGGTCAAAGGTGTGAATTTGCATGTCAAAGTTGAACTCTTCTACGTGGAACATTCATGCAGATTAATTCCGCCTCCTTGAGGAGATCTTGATTGCGGCGATTCCATTGGAATCAATCCATTTCGCTGTTTTAAATCCTGGCGTGACCAGGCCTTTATTCTACACAAAAGTCCTGACACTGCAGCTCCTGAGCTTTTATGTACAACCAGATGGTCTGTGATTGGTTCCCAGATTCACCAGCCAATAGCATAAGGAAGGAGGATGACATAAAACTGAGGCCCAAAGAGCCTGAGTAGCAACACAGCAGATATTAGTTACAATTAGGTGTGCATGAGCAGCGTTAGCTTACGCTAAAAGCAAAGTTTGTAATGACTGCAACAATATAGTCATGTACATAGTGACATAGATACAGTATAACAAAAGCTTTTTATGATAGGAACAGAACATGCTGCAAAATTACCCTATACAAAAATATAATGTTAAACTCCCCCCAGAAAACATTGTTTTCTTTGTTTAACTGATTAAATTCTGCTCACAAACAAGACATGTGATTGGTACAAAAGGATTTTTACATAATAAAGATTCCCATCAGGTGGTGAGAGAAGATGTTGAGGCCTCCAGTAAACTTGTTGAGCAGCTAACCGCGGCCCTCATTTGAAACAGCTTTGACAGCTCTGCTCTCATCCCTCGTAGCTACAACATTCACCTACGGAAACACAAAGGCCCAGCGGCAGCATACACTGACGACAATCTAATAAATTAAACTCAATTAATTACCATGTTTAGCATAATTCTGGAGTTTAACAAAGGTCTTTGTGGTAGATGTATGCATTACAACAATTATTCACTTTGATGAGCAGGGATTATAAATGAGGCAATTAACGCGCTGTCAGATTGGAGGGGAAAGAGCCTCGCTGCTCATTCTCTGAATCCTATTTTTTGCATGTAAACTTCAGACTTGAGTGCAGTGGCGGCGGCTGGTGTCAGGCTGTCAGATGGCGAGGGCTGAGGGTCAGCTGGGTGCTGGAGTGACCCGGACAGCAGTGGACAGTTGACCCCATCAAAACACAGAGCAGCTGAGTTAAACTGGAGATGCTGCGTCCTTCCATCCTTTCAGGTTAACCTGATTTAACTCAACAACACACACACACACACACACACACACACACACACACACACACACACACACACAGTTAAACCCTCCTTTATACACATCACATGGGCACAGAAATACACAAACAGACAGACACACACACACACACACACACACACACAGGCTGCCAGCGAGTTAAGTCCCCAGGCGAGAGCTGGGGCTGCAGAGAGGGGGAACACATTAGCCTAATAAGGGCCATCTGGTGGCCATTCATTAACTTGACCATCCTTGAAGTCCCCGACCCAAAATGTCATTTTTTACTTTGCTGAGGAATCCGTTAGGTGACAAGATGAACTTGGGCCAAATTACCAAAGATGGAAAACGTGAGCGAAAAAAGACAGAGAGAGAGAGCAGAGAAAGGAGGTGGGATGTGAGGAGCACTGGTGGTGGTGGTGGTGGTGGTGGGAGAAGAGCAAGAGAGGAAAAAGAAAGACTGACAGGGAGTGGGAGCATGAGTGAGGCCAGAAAGGGAAGTTAATTAGCCGATATTGTATACACTGTGGGCTGATCCGAAGCATTAGTGACACCGTGAAATGGAAAAACACTTTTTCACCCCATAAGCCAATTCTTCATATCATCATAGACAGACACCTATTCAACAATGAGGTCCAAACATTTGACTTTTTTTTTTTCTTCCATTCAAAAAAAAACAAACAAAAAAACCTCATTACTTTTACCTAATGGAAAAAACATACTAGTGAAAAACACCATCATTTTTTGACATCTTAAAATAAACCCACCTCCTTTTATGTCCAAAAGACCCAGGAAATACTTTGTGGAACCTTAAGGTGGAAGGATTAATGAAAAGACACTGTGACAGATACCCATGTAGTGCATCTCAGACCTTGACTGACACTCATTTACCATGATAAGTGATTCTTAAATGAGTGTACGCTCACACATGTGAGCTGCAAAGCCCTCGTGCAACAGGGGGTCTGCACGGGTTTAATCAAGCTGTCTGATTAGATACGTGCACGGAGAAGCACCTTTCTGTCCCATACCAAAACACTCCACAAGGTCAAATGCAAAAGCTCCTGCTATTTCTTACCGTCTTTAAATTCTTTCAAGTGGTAATGTGATCTGTGTTTTGTTTTATTTCCAATCCTTGGTGCTAAGCGGCCATTGCTGTTCTGTTTATGCTCTGCAGTTCCCAGATATCAGCAGAGAGAAGGATAAATGTGTTTTTATTTTAAACATTTATTGCTATCTATGTTCAAGGTTATTGAGAATGAATGGAACCATTTTTTGGTACTGCAGGTATTACAGTTTTTGGAGTTTTACATCATTAGAGCAAGTTGGCAGCCTTGTGGAGGTAAAATGTTGCACATCTTAACACTTTTCTTCTTGTTTAGGATAACGATGCACATATTGGCTCAGTCCACATTGTTATGTTGTGTGTGTGAGTGAGTGAGCTGGAGTTTCTGTAGGTGTTCTTTGTCTGGTCAAACATGTTCCAGGTAAGTCTTCTTTGTCAGTGTATTTCTTCAGTGCCAGTCTGTCTTATTTTCTCTTTCCTTTCCACAGATCAAATACATTTTTTTCTTATGACTCCTCCTGGCTGCTCTTGAGATCATCAAAGCACCTTGAACCCTTGTTTTTTTTCACATTTCAAATCACATGGCAAAGCATAATGTATAAGCACTACATGTACATCGATATAGTGAGTAAATAAGTTGAGCTATTGCCTTTTGGGACTCTGCAGCCATGCCAGCAGCTCTGAGCCTGTACTAGCAGTGCTTTGAGTTTAATACTATGCTCACACTGACAATGCTAACATGCTATGTTTAGTAGGTATAGTGTTTACTGTACCATGTTTGTCATCTTAATTTAGCGTGTTAGCATGCTACCATTTGCTTATTAGCACTCAACAGAAGGAGTAGAAAATTCAGTGGAATTTTCAATTGAGATTTTTGAATCTTGGTTGGTGAAAAGAAAGGTCGAGCTGCTAAAAGGGCTTTCAGCTTACTACCAACATGACTAAAAGCACTCATTGTTAAATATTCAGTAGGTGGTTGATTATGTGGCCAGAATTTACACACAAGCGTACACAGTGGTTTTAAACTTGATCTAATTTTCACACTGCTTTACAACAGGAAACGATAACTGTCATCACGGTAAGCTCAAGATATATTTATATCTTCATCACTGAAGTCGCAGCAAACCAAAGCTGTGCAGGAGACTTGAGAGCAAACATGCCATGCATAATTATTTCACACACACACACACACACACACACACACACACACCTGTTTGTGTCCCTGGGGATGAGCGAAAGCAAAAAAAAGGTATTTTCTGCTGCTCAGAGACGGCTCCTTAATGAAGGTCTTCCTAGGCAACAATCTAGGTTACCGACTGCATTTGCTCATCAGTGCAAACCAGACTAAGGAGAGATTCTCAGCTGGTTGGACGTAAGTTTCAGGAAACCTAAATCTCTTACATATTCTCTATTTTTCCCTTTTTGTTTTTACTATGGGCTTCAAAGATGAAAATGTCACTCTGGTGTCAGTACATTCTGCACTGTCTCTCTTAAGACAAGCTTCTCTTAAAAAATATATTTTAAAAACAGTTTCTATATGGGACCATTTTACTCTTTTGCATCATTGTCCCACATTTGTTTCAAGCTGCCCATTGGTTCAATAGTCATGCTAGCACTGACCATATGAAGTGAAGCAGGTTGGATGTGGCTTGCTCAAGGGCACTTTAATTCCAGTAGATGAGAAGCAGAGAGTGAGGTTTTCATTTACTTTTCCTGGTTGTAGCTGCTGAGCTGCCAGCCACCACGCTGTGCTATCCAAACCCTGGAGGTTGCCCAGTGGTCCAGTTGCCAGGCCGAAAGACTTTGCCATTTTTGTCTCTTTACCATCCTTTTGTTTGATTCGCTGCCAGAGCCTTTGCTGAGATATTCCCATTAGTAGGGCTGGACCACAATACGGCTGATTATCCCATCCTTATTAAAGCTGCAGGGATGCCAGCAGTGGAGCAAACTGTATTTACAGCACCAGAGATGCTCTTTTGTTCTCCCAATAAAAGGGAAGATACAGGAATGTTGGCTAATGATGGCACAGATGACCATCTTGGCCCTCATTTGTAGTTAGCAGGCAGCAGGAGGCATCACTCTCTCCCTCAGACCGTCACCCTTTCACTCCTGCCTCCCACTACATGGTGTACCTGCAGAAAGATCAAAGATAGCAGGAATTAGCCCGCCACTTTGAAGGGGAACAATGCTACAGTGAAGCTAATTCTCTAACCTCCATCTGCTTCTCCTTGAAGTGACAGAGACTTCAAATGAAAATATCACTATTTGTCAAGTGTGGCCTCATTTTTCTCAGAAACAACCAGAGAAAACAAACAGTAAAGGAGGGGATTATTTAGCTAGCATGGTCTTACGTGTTTTCTATCATTGACCGACTAATTTTTAAGTTGTGATTCAAACAACCAGTCCAGGGACTTGTTGTCTTTTCCCAGTTGGGTTTACAAAAGCTAAAGCGTCAAGTCTCACATGTCTGAAACTGTCTGCACATCAGGTGTTTTGCCATAGGCATAGCACTGAATCAATTCCATTTCTGACGAGACAGCTGTCTCTGGTCTTATTAGTGCAGCACAGACAACAGTGAACACTGATGTAACTGCCTTTAAGAGAAGAAATTATGTGAACAGATACCTGTTGCGCCAACAAATTACTGTCAAAACAAATCCACCCTCAATGACAGTAATAGGACAGAGATGACTTTCACTTACATCTTTGATTTATTTAATTAGCTGGTTACTGCACATGGCAATGATTCTGACAACGAGAGGTTTACACTTACTTTTAGGCGTGATTAATGGGATCAAAACAGAAAAAAAAAGACAGATGGAAGAACGAGCTGAAACTAAAGATAGAAAATAAAACAATCCAGTTTCACAGGATTTGGTTCTGGCATGTGAGCTTTGTGACTTTTTATTTGACCCTGAGTTTATTCAGTCTATCAGTATATCAGAGTGTTGACACTGTGGTTGCACAAGCTGTTTGTCCACAGTACACACTACATGGGTGGAAAACGGCCAGTGTGGACTCAGGTTGATACTATACACACACTGCAGGGAAGAGCATGACACGGAAAACAAACACAATCCGTTACTTCAAATCTCAGCACTTCTATATTCAGTCATTTGTTTTATTTTTGACTTTGACATAATACAATTCGAGGGAAGTGTGACGTGGAGACTGATTCGCCTCATTTGTTCTCACAAAGCCTCAGTGTAAATCCTTATAGGGCAGTCGAACGGGTTCTAAAAACAGAAATTCTAATGACGTATTTCTCAGAGTAACGGCCAAAGTGTTTAAAATAAAACAAATGAACATAAAACTTAGAAGTAGTGGTATCAAGAAACTTGGAGCTCTCTTTTTTGTTAAACATCCCATCATACTCCAGCACTGAAAACAACACACTATAGAGTTCTGCTTCACTGTGACACATGCATTAAAAAGGTCTAAAATGACTTCTGGGCTTTTTAAAGGCACTGCTCCACCCACACAGGTGTCTCCACTTTTGCCTGATTAGACCTCTTCCCAAGACTGTGTGGGCATGTGCAGAATGTGCTTGATTGACATCGTCCTCAGTCTCCGGTTGCACACGTTAAGGCAGAACAAAGTGCACCTTTATCATTCTCATTTGAACATCGATAATTGTGAAGTCATGGTCCGGTAATAAGCAGCGGTCCAACCAGCCGGAATGACTCAAAAACACCTGTGAGGGTGTATGCGGCTTTTAAAAAACAGCACTGATGGCTTGGGCTGAACTCCTTTGGTAAGATGGACAAGGTGCAACAAACGCTCCAATAGGAAAACGACTCAGTCCAAACCTATATCAATATATAATCATCCTCACTGACTAACATTAATTCATAAACCTTCCTGTTCTAAGAGTATTTCAAGTCACGCTGAACTTAAAATTCATTTTTGCTAAGAAGTCGGTATATATAGTGTTAGTTTCGACTTGTGTACTTATTTGGTAAAAGAAATGTAAGTTTTGTTTATTTTTCTGCAGCGATATCACCTCCTGCATTGGTTTTCTCCAGGGGGTGTGAATTTCTGGTTCAGACTGACAATGTCGATCCTGGTAAATTGATTGATTCAACACTAAAAATAGTTCCTTATATCACTTCAACAGGCATTTATCACAGAAGACATTTTGACGTATCATAGTAGAAAACGTGCAGGTGTAATAATAAAATGAATGATGGCTGAATTCCATTTAGCTGCTTCAGTTTCAGAGTTGTGGTATAGTGCATGCTGGCTTACTGGGACTCTTGAATAGAACAGAGCCATTGTTAATGTTATTAGTAACACTTGAGCTTTTCCTACTATGACAAGTCAAGTAGCTCGTGTTTTATTTGCTCTGGCAGATGCGTCTGGTCCCCCTCCCATTCAGACAGATTTCCATCCGACCTGGCCCCGGTCAGGTTAGTGACAACTGTTTATGTCATATGGGGCGGGTTTGATACAATGACTGTAGCCTACACAGGAGCGCCATTGAGGCATTTTTGTAAACAACCAAGATGGCTGCCACTGATGTGGAACGTTCTGAATCCATTATCTCGTCAGTATTAAACGAACTGGACGGTATATTTTCTCTAAAATAAAGAACAAACAACTGCACTTAAAACTTTTGTTGATAAGAAAGATGTGTTTGCCGTACTTCCGACAGGATTCGCTCAGTGTTTCGTCACATGTTTCATTGCTCTGATTGGTTGTAGGTCTATCCAGTTGAGAGGTTCCAGACTAATTAGCATTTGCGAATTGGTCTGGCGATGTCAGGCTAGTTGAGACTGTGAAGGCTGCTGGAAACTCTCCACCTGCTTTCGTCCACTTTCCAGGAGAGGCTCAGTTCATCTCAAACTAGCCTAATGTCTTCTGTGAAAATATAAGATGTCTTAATTCATATTTATGCCCACTAAAGTGACTAAAGTAAAGTTAGTTGTAGATAAAGACAGCCTTGTCCTTATCATGTTTTAGATTTTTCTAGATTGGTTTTGCCCATCTAGTAAAGATTGTAGGGACACTTCACTATACAAAATAATTAGAGTTACATGTGAGTCTTAAATCATAGACTCTGTGCTGTGCTGTGAAACATGCAAGCTTAAAAATGTGACAGATCAGAACTCACTGTATGATCACACAAATTGTGTGATCTCTTAGCAACGTCTACAGAAAGGACTGAATCGCCTATATTAGGATCACTCCTTAAAAATAACCAATATATATTTACCACATGTCTTATATCTCCAGATCTGGGACTGAAGAGTAAGTATTTACCATAATATCATATAATATTAAATGCTCCTTCATTAATATTTATTTAAAATTTAGCCCTGGTCATGTTTTGTTGTCCTGTCCACATTGTACTCCCAGCTATAGCATTACCAAGGCAGCTCAGCCTGCATTGCTATCTTAAATATGATTATTTCTCAATCCTATTGTAATTCCATTCACAGAATTACCAGTTACATTTGGCTATAGTTCCTAGTTACAAGTGCATCATTCCACGTCCCAGGAAAAGGTTGTCGTTGCCAAACTGTCACATGAAAACTGCTCTACTCATGGCTGGTGTCGGTTCCCCTTCACTCCTGACTCTCCCTGGCATGAGAGCAGTGTTTGACATCCATCAACCGCGTTGAGCCACGATGGAATTTCCCTCTTTACATTTCAAACATTCCCTGCTCACAGCTGGAAAATCATCACGAGTGTCAAGTATTTTAAAGTACTGGGGGAAAGTATGATAAAGCTTGAATCCCAATGGCTCAACTACACCACTGCACAATATTTTCACTTCAACAAGATGTCACCCCTCAGTCTCACTTCTCAATCACTTTGTCTCCCATGTGCTGGCTCACTCTGCCGATATGATGGGACCCAGGCAGCGCCGAGTAAACAGACTGTACTGATATTATGTGAATCACAAGATAATGAAGAAGTCTTTCATTTTTTCAAGTGCGATGGTCCTACATACAGAAAAGAAACATGCACTGCACAATATAATACAATTCAATACAATAGTGCTGCAACAAATACTGCCTTTGTGAACCTAAAAATGTTACATTTTTGTTGAAACTCTCTTCTGAGACAGTAGTTTTATGGTCTTGTTGAACTGGATTGGTTTATATTGTAAAGTGCATACAAGTGTTTGTCACCATGCCTTTTGAATACATATTAAACTTATTAAAAACAAGAATATTTCTTCTATAAGCATGGCAATAAATGGCTGTCTAACTTCAAGAATAGCCTATGTTTCCAAACACTACAGGAACTGTAAGGAACAGGATCGGATATTTCCCCCAAGGAAAAAGGATACAGCACCAATATGTTCCAGCCAGGTAAGAATCCTAGATGTGTAACACTTAATCACCAGCAGGCAGACATATTACCCATGTAACATCACTGTGGAGACTCTCAGGTGTCCTGGTCTCCAAAGGTATATGCACCTTTGAAAAATGAGGCCTTGAAAGTATTCATTAGTTAGCCAAGCATTGAGATTACCCTGCTAATGCTAGTGTGATTTAAAGGAAAGATGTGGGCCAGAGGGAAAAAAAAAACATATTACCTCCTCAAAATAACCATTTCTAAAGGGGGAAATAAGGAGTGTAAAAGTCAAACAATTTCACTCAAGCTCTTTGAAGGCTTCTAGCTGAGTTGCAGCTTTAGTATCCATTAATGGACATACTGTATGTCTGGTTTCAGTGTGGAGAAACCACTCAGTGCCCCCTGTAGGAAAAAGAAACACTGATCAATAAGTGCTGTGTGCGGTTCAATAAGTGCATTGATCATCACACAAACAAACACATCACAACCATAGCGGGAATAAGAGTGCTGGGGCAAGGTCAATACCTCTCAACCCGACCTAATGTAAGTCTGCTCAGGCTTGTTTTCACTTGCCCGCTGTGCTTACACAGGATCAGCTAAAGAACATCTGGAACTGAATATACACTCAAATTGAATGTTCAAACATGTGAGACATCTGCTGTTCTTTAAGGATTCTTGAAAAATGATGCTCGTTATATTCTATGTTTATGGAAGATTATTTCATTTAATTGTCAAGAAATGCAGAGTGAAAGATTTTTAGCAGTAATCTATTTTAAGAGAACTGAAAATGCAGCATGAATAAATTGATGCCTTTCCTTCGATGTCTACTCTTCACGTTTAATGTGAAACTCAATAACATTATGAATTACTGTTAATTCTCTGACACATCCTAAGATAGATAAGGATAAGAATGAAATTATTTTTATTGCATAGGACTCTTTATATACACAATACACAGTTCCCTTTAAACCAGAGCTGTCCAGTCCTATGCCAAGCAAGAGTTTTCAGATTTCTCTGCAGTTCTGAAGTATTTGTGTGTCCTTCATGATATCTACAGATGGTAGTTTTTTAAAGAATGTCAGGGATAGAAAACAGACAAAGATAAAGATCCAGGAAGATCCACTTACCTGAGCTGAACAAATGCAAAGCCTGGTTATTCATGGTGAGAGTGAGTCAGGTACTACAAACTGTGCTGTTGTCTGTAGAACTGTCTATATTGCAGTAGTCTTGAGTTTATAGTAAAGTCCAGTTGAATCAGTTTAGGTATGTATGTCTTTAAAGTGGCTATAATCAATATTCTTATTTTAACAATGGATCACGTGACTACTTGTCTCTTTTGGTAGAGACCCAAAACAGAGCTAAAAGGAAAGCGATTATTGGATGCCAGAAACACAACTCCAAATGAATGTTGATGTTTCTTTCTTATTTGCTGGATGTGTAAAAAGGCAACTGTTTGCTAGCAAGTTTGGCGTATCAACTTGTGTTTACTGCTTCTTTCTGCTGCCCCCAAGTTTTCTTGCTGAGAGTTAGATGAGCTTGATATCACTGTCATGTCTGTATGCTAAAAATGGTACAGCCAAGAGATGGTTAGCTTAGTTTAGCATAAAGACAGCTAGCCTGGCTCTGTCCAAGGTAAAGAAAATCAGCTCACCAGCACCTCTAAAGTTCACTAATCAATATGTTATATCTTGTTGACAAGACTCAAAGAAGTTAAGTGCATCTGGCCAAGAAATACGTAACCATCCATAAACCACAACTTGTCTTAAGAAAATGAGTAAGCGTATATTACAAAATAATCGAATCATTGTTTTATTGATGGTGCAAATATGTTCCTCATCCATCTGAAAGTGTGTTTCTGTGCCTTCTTGTGTCCTCTGTGATGCGTTTGGCATAATATCCAACAGCTGAAGTATGACTCCGAAACGAAAGGATGGTGGGTGGATAAAAATCCCTAAAGTTTGCTTGAGAACCAAGGATGCATCAGATGGCAATATGGCTCACTAGCAAATGGGAAAAGCCTCAAGATTCACTGCAAGAGTGAGGCATTAGGTTTACTATACAGTACTGGTATAAATAGATGAGGAAATGGACAGCTTTGCATCTTCATTGATTGTAAATGGAAGCAGCAAACACACAGTCCACCTCAAAGTGTGATTTCTTTAGAACTTTGTTCTCTTTAAGATGACTAAGAGAAGTTTTGAGTTGTGTTCCTGGATTTGACTCTTACCTTTTATCTGCACAAATCTGACTTGTCCCCTTGAGCTATGGTGGCCTGTGAGTGACATAAACAGTTATAATTCTAGCTAATTACAGCATAGATCCGAAGAAACATTCATTGCCTCCGTAGCCGAAATGCCTTGTGTTGAGTCTTTGATTCCCCACAGATTAATTCCACACTGTTGTTGCTACAGGGCAGAAATAAAAAAACTTTTCACCAGTCATTCCCACAAAGCACATTACAGAGAGGAGATAATCCAGTGGCAGTGGATGGTTTGCTCTGAGGTATTTTGGTGATGCTTCATGGTTGGGTCAGCCAACAGCTGCTGGAGGTGAGATATCTAGGATGAAGTCCTCTCCCCAAACGACGTCAACTCTATTTTAATTCTCCACGCAGCATGGTGCATTGACACCTGGGCTGAACACATGGTAAAATTAGGGCCACTGTAGGGGACCTTGACAAACAAGTGACTTTGACTGAATTTATCAGGGCGTCCCTGGAGTCAGACGCTTCTCACACACATAACAGTGGTCGAGGAAATAGAGTTTTGTTTTGGGTTGTGTTATCCATAAGTAATAATTTTGAAGTTTAAACTGTACTTACATGTGATGCAATTACAAATGGTAAATGGCTGCATTTATACATCAGAAATTGTACTTTTCGGAAGAATTTTGATATCAGTCTTCTTGAGAAAATGTATGCTATGGGATGAATTGCTAATATTGTCGTATTATTCAGACTGCTCCTTAACATTATAGAAGCAGAAATCGGACAAATTATTTCAGTTGAATTAAATAAAATGTACAAGGAATTAAATAAAATATTAAAGAAAAAACAATATATTTTAAAATAGCTTTTGCAAAGAAACTTATAGCAATAAAATCTAAAGCCAGTAAAATAAAGAGGGTATTTTATTTTCATTTCAGTAAAGGTGCTTCAGTGCACTGAAGATTTGTCAAAATATGCAGTTTTGAATGTAATTTGTTTTGGCTTTTGGTGGCTCTGGATCAGACACAAACAAGAAAATAAAATATCTGAATCAATTCATTTGGCATATAATAGACAATATGCCAGGAAACAAAAATCTGTTATTTAGTCTTGCTGTCCTGTTAAGTTATTTCACCATAAAAAGGTAGAGTGTGAATATGTTTACATTCCAGATCAAGTCTGATCATGTCTACGTGATGTTGCCTTCTCTTTGTGAAACCAGGACTAGTAACATTAGGTGGGAAAGTCTACTGCAGTTTCAGTTGCTAAATGCAGTCCTGTTGAGAAGAAAACAACATATGTTATAAAAAATAGCTATTAGCATAACAGTCAGTGGTCCTATAGTTCCTTTATTTCCTCTGAGTCAAACTTTAAAACAACAAAAGGATGGAGCCTGTTCAGTCGAAGCTACGGCTTGAATATTTCAGGTTATGGATGAACTGTCGAGTGTCTGACAAGACCCACTATATAAACTTTGAACACAGGCTCTCCGGGAGACATCGATAGTTGTAAATATTTAATTCAGTGCCTCCGACAATGCATGCCACTGAAACAAATCTTTACCAGATTGAATTCAAGATAAATAGCACGGAAATATCACCAAAGCTGATACACAGATTTTTATGCCATCGTTTTGTCAGGGTGGCCTTGTTGGGGGTTTCTATTCCGCAGATCGCATGTTAATTTGTTTAACGGGTCAGCACTTCTTAGGCAGCACCTCAAGTGTTTGTAGCATATTATGTGCAGATATAAATAAGATAACAATAAGGTCTGTAAAGGCATTTCAACTACCTGGAAGGTTTTTTATAGAAGGCATAAAGTAAGATTTCTTATTAGTAACGCAGTAATCACTATAGTTAAATATCAACAGAAATGAATGAATAGCAGTAGACCATTTTTGTACAACAAAAACAATCACTATATGTACTCATTATGGTCTGTGTCCTATGATGTCAACAGCAAAAACTTCACAGAAGCTGTTTAAAGAAAATATGAAATCAATAAAACTGATTAGACTTACAGAGCTTAACCAGCCAATATCTTATACATGGAAGGATTATGAGATAATGGGCCCCTGGGCACAGACATGTAAAAGGCCCCTCACCCAACGAGATGCCCAACGACATTTTGAAGGTGAACCAGATCTCTCAGGTGCTGCTGTTGGTTCCAAAACTGCAGCTGAACAATATTTAGTTCACACGAAGAGAGCTTCCTGCCATAGCAGATCCAAATTCCTTTACTAATCTGACTGTATTTTAAGGAAATGTTAATGTAACCTTAGCATGCTCTGCATTAGTTGTGAAAATGTAAAACCAACTGAACTTGAGAAAACAAGTTTAATAAACCTAAGATAGTAAGTTGAATCAACAAGTGCTTTGTCACACTGACAAATTTTATAGTTGGATTAGTTTTCCGTTTTAATTTTCTAAGTTTGATCATTCAGTTCTCCATTTGAGAACTTTTGGATCAGAGTTTGCACAAAGACATTACATGACACTTTGATAAGTTAACAGCGTATGGGGCTAGAGACGGCATTAACTGAATGAACTTCATCATGGTTAACATTGTTTTCATGATTATGAAACACAGCAAGTTTCCATCATGTCTGTTTTCTTCAAACTACAAAAAAATGGGTCTCTGAGAGTTTTAACTCTCAAACAATGCATGCTGGGAGGTCTGCTAACATGCTGATTATGTTTCTTTAGGATCTACATTTAATGAGTTTACTGAAGTATCAGCAGTGCAGTCATTCAACTCATCATTTCAAGTCGAAAGACTTCAAGTCAGAAGAACTCATATTTATGTTATGTTGAATTTACTTTATAATAATAAAACTCATATATTTACATTAAGTTAATGACAAAAGATTAGTTATTTCCACTAAATTCCTGTATGATGATTTATAGTTTAAAGTGAATGTAATATTTTACAGGTCTGTAATTTTTCGAATAATTTACTTATAAGAGTTTATTCATCATTAATTTATTATTGGAAACTACAGTGCCTGTAGACAAATTTGACACTTTTGCATATTCAGCTGACCTGCTGTGCACTGACTAAATCACTCTCTAGGTTACTCTAGCACTTACTTTGATTTAATTAATTGGAAATGTACACACTGAACACTGACTGTAGTTTCACTGTAATTGGTCCCAAATGTCATAATTCTTTTTGAGGAAATGTCTTTTTCAAGTTTGAATTTATGGACCTGTAGATCAAAGCACTGCAAAAGAATTCTTGTATTGGATTTGGTTGGCAAATACTCAATATTAAAAGACTAATCAGGAGCAAAAAAACACAATCAGGACATCCCTACATCCATCCATGATCTTACGGTGTCAAAAAAAAAAAGTCACATCTTTGTTCAAAAACAACAAAATCATGTACGATCAACAAATGATCAACACAGTTTAATTTTTAAACTTTTATTCACTTAAATTCTCAAGTGTTAAAGCAAGAA
This sequence comes from Macquaria ambigua, assembly GCA_008360985.2. Lineage (NCBI taxonomy): Eukaryota > Metazoa > Chordata > Actinopteri > Centrarchiformes > Percichthyidae > Macquaria > Macquaria ambigua. Next base: position 104,877 of record VMKM01001024.1, on the reverse strand, counting down.
CAAAACATTTATAATGTCCTTTGGTGGGATTTTATTACACTTTATTAATACTGTATATGTAAACTGATATTCTTTGATGCCAGCACGTTGCCAATACAAAGGAAAATCAACTGCACAACTAAAAGTAATATTAACAAATAAAATAAGTGAATGAAAGAAATGGAAATCAAAAGGAAAAAAACCCCATAAACAATTGCTTCTGCATTTGGATGTCTTAAATAGATACATTAAAGGTTGCCTTTTTTCAATCACAGTTCGGCAAAGATACAAAAGGACTACATGACTCTTTTTTTTTTGTTTGCTCTGTCGAGAAAAGAACTTGCAAATACACCGATGGTTTTCTATGCACTTCTCGTCTGCTCAGGTGAAAACTATCCTCTGACCATGATCGTAGGGAGCGTGGTGGCTCTAAGATAGAAAAAGAATCAGACAGCTTTATTGGAGTATCTTTTTGCAAGAGAGGAAAGGAGGGGAGGGGAGGGGAAAGGGGCTTCTTACACATGTGCATCACTAACATCGGACAAAAGAATCTTTCAACCAACAAGGGTTTACAGAGTAACGTTCACGAAAGCACAGGGTCAGTGGCAGCATGGCGAGGGGATTTGGGATTGGAGGACGGAAAGGGAGGGAGGATGAACAGGAGGGAGGATGAGATAGAGCTCGAAGGAGAGACAGAAAGCTAGAGAGGGATCGACGTGGGCAAGGTTTTTGTGTCACAAAGTGGCAGTCCGGACAGATTTCCTTCTATCCACAATGCACTGACAGCAAAGAATGCTTCCTGTGATTTCTCCTCTTTTTGTTTGTCATTGTATTTAAGTATAACGGTTATGTTTCAGAGGCCAGTCTTTGCCGTTCAGCGGGGACAGTTTCTTTGAGATTTCTTCGGCGTCAGTTCAGCCAACATTAACTTGCAGAAGCGTCCCGGGGGGATCGGCGGCCACTGTCGGCTTGTGCGAGAGCTGATTGGTCGCAGCTGTTGTTGCCGTGGCAATAAGAGAGGAAGTGAACGAGTCTGTCATCTTCTTTTATCCCTTCTCAAACTGGAAGGAGCTCAAGTACCTGGTATGGCTTAGAGGGCGAGGGGGGTCTCACTGTTCTTTGCTCATTTTGCTTTTATTAGGCAAACGCTCAGTTACTCTTTTGTTTTAATAATATCTGGCATAGAAGTATATGTTTTTTCATTTCTATATATTCTTTGAAATTAAATGAAGAGTTTTTGCACTCATTTGTCTGGCACATTCCCTTTATCGTCAGCGTGAGTGTCTATTGAGTCTGGCGGCGGAGAAGCTCAGTACAGTACAGTCCAGAAAGCTCATGGTTGTTCTTGTTTAATGGTTGATTATTTGAAAGGGGGGATGGGAAGGTTAAGGTGGAGGCGGTGGGGAGTTTATCTCTCCCACCAGGTCATGGGTCTCTTTAGAGCACGGCGGGCCAGCAGGAGGCCTCTCTCAGCAGTGCTGAGCCCAGCAGCAGCAGCAGCAGCCTGGGGGAGGATGGAGCCGCCAGGGGGGGCTGGCCCGAATCGGGGCCCCCGCAGCCCCCCAGCTCTGTCTCGCAGCGGGGCTTCTCACACAGCAGGCCCGTGTAGGCTGAGGGACAGTTGCAGCGGACGTTGTTGACACACACCCCGCCATTTTGGCAGCGCAGGAGCTCGTTGTCACACACCCGGGCTAATGTAAAGACAGGAGAGAGGAGTGAGAATCAAACATGCAAGGGATTTTTGGGTGACACTTTACTTGAAGTGAACTGTGATGCATCAAAAGCATATTATAATAGCACTCATTATCAAATGCCAGAAAAAAATAATTTCATATAATTTAATTACTACTCAGTTGCCCCATTAAGATAGGATGCAATTTAAATAATCCCTACGGGGGGAATTAGGAATTCTCTCATACTCTGATTCTAACAAATCAAAAATTTACAAAATGTTTTCTTCAAGTAAAGTGTTGCCACATTTTATTCCAGAATTGATTTAGCTTAACTCTTCTAGGAATATTTTGACATTTTGGGATATACACTTATTCGCTTTCTTCCCGCAAGTTAGATGAGAAGATCGATATAATCATACCTAAGAGTGGTACCAATGTTCTCATTTTACTCTCTGCAAGAAAGCAAATAAGTATATTTTCCAAAATGTAGAACTAGTGCTTCAAAATTTCATTATGCAATATACTGGATTTGCAAAAAATCCCTTATACATATAGTAAGTAACATGTATGAAATATTATTTTTTAAGGCAAACTCTGCAGCGCATGCATCATAATTACGTCGAGTAAAATTTGAATATATCATGTTAGTAATGTTAGTATTCATTTATAGGTAAAAGCAAACATTAAAGCCACCATGTGTAGAATTTGAAAATGTCTACCTTTGGCGTCCCCAGTGGTAACATCAAAAACAACACTTATTTTCACAGGGATTGTCTCATTTTTCAACATAGGAAAACGTATACCATCACAATAAATTTAAAGATAGCATAATTACATGAAAAATATACACATAGTGGGTTTAAAGGGCTCTTTTATCACACCTAGTATTCTACTTTAAAGTGATGACAAACCTTCTATATTTTAAACTTCCCTTCAAGAATTTATTAACACCTTACATATATTCACATACATTTTAATAGTGTGCAGATTTTTCCTTGTTTCAACAAAAGTTTAACCTCTATAAAATTTCACATCCTCCTATAATAATATAACATGCAATTGAACATTATAGCACCTTTTAAAGGTTACGAAAAAGAAGAATGATTATCTGTATCTAACAAGACCAAAACCCCTTTATAGATACCTGGCAACCAGTTTCAACTCATCTTTTGTATGTAAACCTAATCATTCTGTCTGTAGTGTGAGTAAATTCCCCTTAACCATTTCCATTTCTTTAATATCAAAGTTGATTACAGCCCCATCCCATCAGCTATGTTACTGCACAGAAATCCACAGTTTCCTCAAAGCCTGAAAGGCTTTCCCCCAAACAGCACTGACTTTAGACAAACTGAACGTCAGGTGAAAATTGGTGTATATTTAGAGCTGGGACACCGAGGCCACTCTATTCCCAGTAGAGGCAAGCTGTCAAGCAAGCTGGAGGCAAACAAAGCAGCGCCGCACAAACTAATAAACCAACAGAGACAAATAAACAGTGATAAACACAGGGGCCACTTCTGCCCATTTCAGTCCTTTATGGGAGTGGAAAACAATGTGGTGAGCAATCTATGAACTCTATGGGACATAAATATCACAATAACAAATATCAGGCCTCTCTCCTAATACTCAGGATTGGATGCATGCTGTCTCCCAGGAATAACCAAATAGGGCTTTGATGGGAGGCTTGTTAAGAAACATTGACTCTGTGAATCCTATTTGTGCCACGTCTGTTTTGCTGGAGAAAAGTGAGCTGCTGTTTGGCTCAGTAAGTTTTGCTTCAGGCCACAGCTCACCAATTACCATACACAACTAGATCCAAATAAGACATCTGAACTCTATCTTTGTCTTTTTTTTTCTTTCCAACTGACATATCAATTTCATGACCAATTCAACTACTCAGCAGAAACTAAAATAATGGGTCAATATATAAAACTACAACCACTGCTACAAAAAACTGTTTCTTTCTTTGGAAAGCCTTTGTTTTCTATTCATGATGAGGAACCTAAACATGGTAATAAAAATGTCTCTTCCCAGATGACAAGGAAGAGTAATCAAGTGTATTAATTAAAGAATTGTGTTTTCCCCAAGAGGCCTTGATATGATCAGTACACGGGAGATACTTCTTTAATTAGACAATGACCTTTCATCTTGTCCATCTCATTCCTCCTTGCTTTCATGATAAAAATGCTAACATGTCGTGTATTTCTAAGGATATTCAAAGTCGTTTGTATTCCTTCTGTGATCTAAATGTATCATAAAAATACTTGAAATGATGTGCACGACATCATTGTGTGTGCACACTTTTTCAAAGTAAAACCAGCCTTAGGTCAACCATGTGCAACAGGCTAGAGCTCAAGCTATGCTCAAGCTGTGCTAGCTAAGCTGCTGTGCTTTGTGACAACATCATGAATTGCACAATATTTGATTTCAACCATACTCTGGATTGCATTTCCTACATGGAAGACAATACAACCCTAACTTGTTTAATGTCTATGTCTAGCTTGAAGATTAGCTTTCTATATTGTTGCATAATAACAGAAGTAAGTAACTTCATGGTTATTATGTTATATTATTCTCCAAATGTTTGTTGAATTATGTAAGTTTAAGCTGGAAAAAAAAGTTTAGCAGCAGTCTTAACTAAATTCACTTATTGCTAGCTTGAGCTGGTAGTCAACAAATAAGGGTGTATCTATGTTCCCTAGCTCAATATCCTCTTAATATCCTCTTAAGGAGACCTTTCAAAGGGTTTTATGTTCTCAGCAATGTTTTTCCCTAGGTCACATGTTCAATGTATGTTTCCCTGGGTCAGTATATGTTGAAATCACCCACCTACAGTTTATAGACTAACTGATGTTTGTCAGGGTCTGTCAAGTCAAGTAGTCTGTCTTGTGGTTTCCTGTTTTATTTTGGTAGTCTCTTGTGTCATTCCCCATGTCCTGTCAAGTTTCCCGCATGTGTGATTGTCTAATGTGATTCACCTGTGTCTTGTTGTCCCCTCCCCCTCAGTGTATTTAAGGTGTGTGTGTTCCCTTCCTTCTGTGCCAGATTGTCTTATCCTCGTGTGAGCATTCCAGCGTCTTTTCTTTGTGCATGTTTCCCGTGTTTTTGAGACCCTCGCTTGTGTTTTTGGATTTGAGTTTTTTGCCTTGTGATTTTGGATACCTCTGCCTGTTTGGACTGATTACCTGTGTACTGAACCGCTTTGATTAAAGCTTCTGGACTTTATCCCTGTGTGGTGGTCTGCTTTGTGGGTCCTTCGTTCTGTGCGCCTGACAATGTTATACTCCTTGAAACCTATGCCTTCCGGCAAGACAGTTTTCTTGACTTTGGACAATATCTCCACAGTGGATGAAAGGATGCTGGGAACAAAGGATCCTGGGAACATAGGGATGAGCCCCAACAAACAATATGACTCCAGTGTCAAACAAGTGCATAATGTCAGAGAATATGAATTAAGTTGAGCTGGTTTAGAAAGAAATATTGGCTAACAATAGCTATGTGGGATGGCTGACTGCTGATAGCTATCTTCAGCAGAACGTTATTTCTCCTGAAGTTGCATTTAGCCTCAATTTAGAACTGGTTCAGTGTCTGCCAGAAAGTAGGCTAAGCCCAAATACAGCAACACATGGATTGGGCAAAATTGCTCATTTCTTTTAAAACTGGAAAGACAGGCATGGTTCATTCAGAAATGAAAATGTTGTAATTTTCTACTGACTCTCAGCAGTTTCCAATGAGGTGAAGCAGACATTGCTAGCTTGATTTGTACTATGTTAACATATAGATATTGAGAGTGAATTTTAATTTTAAGCTGAACCACTACTTTAAAAATGAATTCTGCATGATGCTCAACACTGCATAGCAAGTTCGGTTGACTTCAAAGGAAAGTTCAGGTAATGGACGACCCCTGCAGGCAAAGGGATTTCTTCATTGGCTGCCAATTAAGCAATGGTAATGTCCAAAATGAAACAGATACATTGATTTTTAAAAAGAACATCGATAACAAGTTTATCAAAGATGTGTAGCAGGGTCAATGAGATTAAAGGTACTGTGACACTGTGAAGGGGAGAGCAAAACCTGAGGGCACATAAAGCATAGGGCTTGTTATGAACTGATCCTTGTACTATTTGTTTGGTCGTTGTTCCACGGGAAGGGTTGTAACTAGAAACAAGTGTAATAGTGCTACTATGTTTTTAATACACTAAAGATGGGTATTCTTAAGATGAGGCAAGAATTGTGTTGAAAGCCTGAAAACTCAGTTGGGGTAGGTTGAATAGTATTCTGAGAGCGCTGCACCTTTGTCTCTCTTCAGTCTCTCACATTAACCATTTCTCCGCATGTAAACAGAGCTAGCACAGGCCGTAAATGACGAGATTTGTAGCGTTTGCTTTTGATATGAGTGATAATATTTAGAGAAGGGACCGATGAACTAGGTGTGCCTGTCTCGGACTGTGATGTGTTTGACGAGAGATTTGAGTTTTAATTGCATTCTTCAGTCTGCATGCAGATAGAGTCTTGTCCATGCACATAAATACTGCAGCAGTGGGGAAGCAAGGGAAGGTCAAGACTTAAAAGTTTTCAAACAATTTCAGAAATAACTCAGCATTAGTAGGTCCTTGGGCAAGCATTATTTCAGGCGTTTTCCATTTTAAACTCTTTGTGGAAAACATTTTGTGCAGCCAATGTGAGAACAAATTCACCTTAAAACAGCTATGCTAGTTATTTTTCTAATTCCTGTGGAAAACTGGCTTTTTAAGTTATTGCCAGAGCAGTGAAGGTTTTCTTTCAGCTACTAAAACATCAACAATAAATGGAGAAATCCATAGAAGAGGCAGAAATACGAATTTCTCCACTGTAGCCTTAGTAGACCAGAATGCAATGCAGTCAGGGCTTTCATCTTTGCAGACTGTCAGTAAAGTATAGTGTAAAACCCAGTGCACTCTTCACCAGGACCAAATATAACCACACCATCCTTCTTCTTTTTCTTACTATTACTGTCACTCTCTCTGCACATGTACAGCACAGAGAACACCCTTCTTTGGGTGTCCCTCAAAGGCATTCTGGGAAATGTAGTAAAACATGCTAACTGAAATACAAATAGATTGAGGAAAGTGGGCACACCATGAGAATAAATTCTAATTTAATCACAGAAGAACACTCATGTAAATAAAAGGTATAAGAGCATCCCAAGTTGGATTTTTAAATTTTGCAGTATTACTTAAACCTCTTTAGTCTCATTATAGGAAGAGTTCAAGTTTGAGGCATGCTGACTTTTTGTTTTGAGAACATACAAATAGTTCACATAATAATGTTTGATTGATTTTCTAATCACAGTTTCATAGCTAATCTGACAAATAAAACTACTGATCCATTCTGTGCTCTGTCTCGCTGTATGTGACTTCCCATCTGTTTGACTTTTTTTTTGCTTTCTTTTTTACTTTCCTTGTTACTTGTAAACATTTAATTACTGCTGTTGTGCAGCTCAGCATTCCAAGTATTTCACCAAGTTATGCCTCAGAGTTTGTGTAGGCATTCATTATAAGACGACATGGGATGTGAGCCATAGCAACCTATGCCTTCACCCCTACCTTTTGTGTAGAAACAGATGTGCATGGTGACAGTGTGTATTCACAGTCACACAATACACGCTGAGTCAAAAACAGTGTATTTTAATGAACATCCATCTGTGTCAGGAACTGCTAAAATAAACTGATTATTCATTTTACACTGAATTCAAATCATAATGCATCTGACTTTAAAGCATTTTCATTTACATGTTGCAGACTAACACAAGCCAAATAGTGCTTAGACTTCATCCTAAATTCCAGGATAATGCAGAGGCATTTTGAGGAACTGAATAAAAAACAAACACATTGAAATTTGATTTTGAAAGATAAATCATCATTGTGGTTGATGTTATATTTGATCAAGCCGCATTCTAGATATTCATTACAAAGTGTTTTAATTGACTCTCTAATGAAGCCCTTTCCTTTCAAACTTCCCTCATCTACTTGTACAACAGCCCTGTGGACAAAACACAGCAAGTTGTGTGGCTGCAGTGCATTGTGGTCTATTGTGGCAGCTGTCAGAGCAGTGGTCTCTTTGCCTCTTTGATGATGGATTTCTCCTTTTGCTGTTGAACACCAACAGCAAATAGCAGCTCCTGCAAAAAGCCTTTGCTCTGTTATTTTGAGAGACAGACGTGTCATTTAGCAATTTAGATCCATAGAGCAACAGATCAACAACTGTTCAACATTTTATTGATTATATATCGATTATATATAATGTGGTATGAGATCTTTGTGAAGACAGCATATTACGCCATCTTTGTGTTCTAAGCCTTTAAAGCCTGTACGCAATTATGTACTACCCGAACATTTGATCATATTCAAGTGGCTTTCCACTCTTTCATGGTGGATTTATTTTCAGAACAGTCTGTTTAAGGGTGGATATTGTCTGTTTGTTCAGTTCATCTTAAGAAATATACACCACACAACAAAACTGACTCTAGCATTAGATCCATTTCACAAATAGCTGCCTAATTTATTCAAGTTCAGTTCCATTTTATCATAGAGAAATCATGTTGCTATAGCAGCCCTTCCACCCACCCCCCCCAATAATCATACAAAAAACTGTTACAAATTGAAATCAATGTACTGAAAAGACATTTTTGTGCCAATGGCCAAGTGGTTCCTCTTCTTTAGATTCTTCCTGCTATACTTAGAAATACAAAGGGCCAATTTTCCTTCAATAGAAAGTTTTTTTTATTTTGAATAGTTCATCACAAAACAGATGAAGCTGTCATTTATCTTTTCTCAAAGTTTATGTTGTGCATTTATGGGTTGGGTGTTTTCATATGATTGGTCACATTCTCAGACTTCTGAGTGGATCAGAATCTATTTCAGGCTCTGTGATTGGATGAATATGTCATAGGAAGCAGACAAACTTTTTCACCAATTGCTGACATTCTTCACAATAATACTACACGCTGCTGACACTGGCTATCACCTTACATCCACAGGCAGAAATAGAGACCTCCACTAGAAATGAATCCCTCAAAATCATGTCACCTTACAATGTCGAGGCGTCTTATTTAGGACACCTCTGTTAGCCAGGACAGAGATTAATGCTGAGCTACAGGAGGTAGGCAAATAGATGCCACCACCTTGTGGAAAAGGTCTATAAAGCTGAGGTAACTTAATTGCAGTTGCAAACAGTGATACAAAGATGGCTCATGGTTGATCAAATGCCAATTTGCAGAAACTACGAGTACATTAGTCAAAAAATATGCAGCATAAGCCGTGTTTGCAATGGTGGTTTTATATCTCAAAGTTCTTTCTTTAACTGTCAAAGAATTAAAATCCTTCATCATGAGGTGTGTACTTTATTACGGCTACCTTCTGTAGGTTTGTCACTGATGTTTGACTTGAAAAAAACAATGAAAAATTGGTGACATTTGAAAAAAATGACTACACAGGGCATGCATTGCAAAATGGCCGGGGGGAAATATAAACGGTAGACAGTAATAAATGGGCTGGAACACAAAATGACCTGCATTCTCTTTTTAAAAAATGTTAGTGTTGGATGACATTGTCCTGCTGTGAGGGGGTGATGGCTACTCAAACAGATCACAGGCAGCCTGTCAAGCAGTCAATATTGACTCAGCTGTTGTTTTGTTGGTGTGCGACATGGCTGGATAACTGAGTTACTAGGATGCAGCATGCATCCTGCCATGCTATAGCTCTTTCTGTATTTGAGCCATATAGGGCACCTGCTGATATTACATTGTTAACGCAGCCACAGCAATTGTGAATGCAGGTGAATCAAATGGCTTAGTATATTGGGTTAGCTCATGGTATGGGTTAGGTCTGTATTTGTCACGGCAGCTGGGCAGTCCTGCACATGTGCAGCACATTCTTCCAGCCAAAGCTCAGGAATCACACAGAGAGAAAAGAAATCAGAGAGAGATAGCAGAGAGAGACAGAACTGAGGGGAAGAACAGTCGGGAGCTGCGTGGGGTGGTTTGCGGTTCTACTTACATTTGCAGCCATCGTCCCACAAATAGCCGGGTAGACACTCCTGACACTTAGGCCCTGTTGTGCCCTCCTTACATATACAAAATCCTGTGCCATTACAGCGATCACTGACTGAGCCAAAGGGATTACAATTACACTCTGGAAAAACAAGACACACACATACACACAAAGGCTGGAAACAGGGTGGTGCTTTGACTTCCCGGCACACGTCTAAGATTCTCACAGTGTGGACCACATTCCTCGAGCTTAATTATGAGCTCAACTATTACAACAAGGCGCTTGATTATTTTTAATTGGTAAAAAATGTGAATAGATTTAAAGACTCATACAGAAAAAATGCTACCATTTCAACTGTAATGGAGACAGAATGAGAAAAGAATGATGTTGAATCTAGATGCATGAACTCTTTGTATTCATTACAGCATATTTGTAATTATTATAACATTTATTTTACGGTTATATAAGATAAGCTAAAGGTATACAACGTGCAATGAGCAAATATGCAAAGCATTATCAGTAGCTTTGATTTAAGATGAACAAAGTGGGCTAATCTGCACATGCTTTTCTAAAATCTGATTCTTTCATACAGGTACAGATAGAGAGAGATGGAAAGAGGAGACAGGAAATGTGATGAGCACGTATCAGATGGATAATAGCATGAAACAAAGACAAAGAGTGGATGTTCAGGTTTTAGCGGAATGAGAGAACAGAGAGCACATTGAAATGGGCATTGTTGTAATATGTTCTTTAATTCTCTCTAATTTTCAAATGGATGTAAATACTGTTATCCTTCTCAGGAATTGTCCAAGAATTTGGCATAATCTTCTAATGCGTCTTTATCATTAGCAGAAGTGAATGGTGATTAGCCACACAAGGATTTGGAATATCCTTTAAAATACCTTCTCTATAAAAAAACAACCTGTCAAGTCTCTGGTGTCCTACGCTCAACTGACCTTCCAGCTTTCCACAGCGACTGGAGCACTCTGCAGTCAAAGTGACACCTATTTATTTTGACACTTCCTGACCATCACATTGCACCTTCTGTGGCTGTGTTGGCTGCACGTGGCTGCACCCGAGTGACATCCGGGGGTCAGGCAAGAGGAGAGAGGCGACGGCAAGTGACAAACGGGGGGGTCAGTAAGAGAGAGGCAGGGTTATGGCAAGTTTGGCACGAGGCAACGCCTCGGTGACTCTTAACGCCTTGTGACAGTTTTCAGCTGCTACTCCTGAGGCCATTTCATGTATATGACATATGCACTTGTGTGGCACCTCTGACTGGCGGTGTGACTTCACTGCGACATTTCTCTCAGAACTCTTGTTGCTTGTCAGACTCCCCCCTCAGGACTCACAAATGCACCTGGCACTGAGCGCTGTGAACTCACACTCCACATGCTAGCTAAAGAATCCAATAGGGAACCAAACTACTGCCTTAGGAACTATGTGAAATGCAATTTTGACACATTTTTACGTGTAAGAAAAAAAGATGATGCAGTGTATGAATGCCTGCATAAAGTTCATGGACAAAATAACAGAAACACCAGATGAAAATGGCCTTTAACTACGACACTTGACATGACATCAGGTGGCACTGTCCTCACAGGCAAGTCATGTCAAATTGCATACCAGTGAGCAGTCTGACAGCTTTATCACAAATTTTATGCATCAGGTTTTAGAGAAGCGCTACTTAGCTACTCGCTGAATCATAAAATAACATTTGGCTTGCTCACAAATTATGCAGTTCTTTAAAGAAATAGTTAGACATTTTGGGAAATATGCTTATTAGCTTTCTTGCAGAGGGTTCGATGGGATGATAGAGACCACTCTCGTGTCTGTACGCTAAATATGTAGCTTGAGCCAGGAGATAGTTAGCTTAGCATCAAGACTGGAAACGGGGAAACAGCTAGCCTTGCTCTGTCTGTAGGTATGAAAATCCTGAACATTCCAAAAAATAGTCCTGTACATAATCCCTCAAAAAAAAAAAAAAAACAGCAAATAGATTTTTACACTTTGTTTTTTCTAGGCCTTAAACAAACAAGCTATAACTTGTTAATTAGTGAGCTTTAGAGGTGCTGGTAGGAAGATTTTGTTAACTTTGTTAACGCCTGATGACTATGCTTCATATTTACCGTACAGACACAATAGTGGTATCAATCATCTCATCTAATCATTCTTAGCAATCATTCTTAGCAAGAAAGAAAATAAGCATATTTCCCAAAATGTCAAACTATTTCTTTATTATGGCAAGTTGAGTAGAAAATCATGACAGAATATCTCAAAAAGAAAACTGCATTAGCAAAAAGAAACCGTGGTCACAAATCGAAGCTTAACATTACCTACAGCAAGATGAAGACACACTTGAAAATCAGCTAACCATAAGGCATTAGTCCATTTCTAATTAGCATAGGGCTAAGATATTTATTTTACATATTTTCGGTGTTTCCATTAGTTTGTGCACATTCCTTCTATATCTGCAAATCAGATCATTATAGCTTTAAATCAATGCTTGGCTCAATTTATGCCCCTTAGATACAAGCTAGCAGCTAGAAACTAACATACTAATCAATAAATACAAGCTTGCAGCTCGAAACCAACTGTAACGTACTAGCATTACATCAATAATTACAAGCTAGCTGCTAGAAACCAACTGTAATATACTACATCAATAAATACAAGTTAGCAGCTAGAAACTAACTGTAACATATGACATCAATAAATACAAGTTAGCAGCTAGAAACTAACTGTAACATATGACATCAATAAATACAAGTTAGCAGCTAGAAACTAACTGTATAACATACTGCATCAGTAAATAAAAGCTAGCAGCTAGCCCAAAATCAGTCTGCAGATATTCAAACCTGAAAGGACTGACTGAAAGGTTGAATAGGAAACTTTTATAAAAATAACTTTTTGTTTTGTCATATTTGCTGAAACTGTAAAAATACTGCAAATATGACAAAAAGTTATTTTTTATAAAAGTTACCTACTGAACCTTTAAGTCACTTAAGCATCAAGTAGGTGTGTGTCTAACTAAAGCTGAAAGACTAATGGTCCTCCGTAAAACACTGATTCTGACAAGGAGGTTAATGAGTGACACCATTGTGCGAAAGCAGAAGAAGCAAAAGAGGAACATGTGAAGACCAGTGAAAGACATGGATGCAGGAGGGTGAACAGATGATGAAGCGGAGGGCGGAGAAAGGTGACACTTTCTCTGGTGACGAGTCAAAGACAGGAGGTGAGGAAAGTGTTTGTGTGAAAGCAGGGTGGCAGTGAAAGGGGCCAGGTGGGGGACTAACCTATGCACACATTTTCATCGTCCATTTCTGCCAAGGCATTGCGGTAGTAGCCCAGCTTGCATAGCTGGCAGTGCTGGCCCCTAGTGTTGTGCTTACAGCTCACACAAATGACGGTGTTTAGCAGCTCGATGTAGCTGCATCGGTTGGAGTGGCCGGAGCATTCGCAGTCTTGCAAAGAGAGAGGAAGTGTGAAGGGATAAGAACAGAGAAAGAGAGAAAAAGAAAGAGAAAGAAAGGGAGAGACGCGGCAGAGAGTGTTGGAATTGTTGCTGTTGCTGCGAGTGCTACGGCGGTGGGGTTAGAAAGAATTTGAGCGAGGCGCCATGGCATGCAAGGTTAAAAATGGAAACTGCGTTGTGAGGGAGGAGAAGGAGATGTTGGGGAAGTGATGAGAGGGAGGGTAACTCATGATTAGTCTGGCATGGGCACAGCCAGAGTTAGAAAAAGACATCACATAAAAAAAGCACAGCGTTAGTAGGACTCAAAGAGGTCACATCACTTCAAGCACACCACAACACAAGGCGAGGAAGGCTCCAAAATGATGGCACAGCGACACGATCACATTGGGAACACCACACAGCGTAAGGCTGGTCAAACCATGAATGAAATGGATCTTTCAACTCAGGGAATGGTGTTGGGGAGCTTTGAAATTGTTGTCTAATTGATCTCTTGAATGTCATGGTCAATCTGGTTTGGGGTAACCAGATAAAACTTTTAATGGAGCTTCATATCACAACCCTCTGTGATAAAATGCATGATGAATTCCAAATCCTTAACTCATCCAACGAATATTTCTAAAGTGGCTAGATAGTTGTTTTTAAAGGCTTATTGCTACTTATACTGTCTTTGGAAAGCAGTCAATAAGGCAAGTGAGTGTATGGTGAGTTGCAGATGGGAGAGAGTGTGTCATTGCCTGCTATGCAGTGTTATGTCATGCTAAATTAGATATATGGAGTTGTAGATGGACTGCAAAACTTCATGCTGCAGTCTATGATACTCACTGGCAGCCCTGGCCTTAGGGGGTTTGGGATGGGAGGGGCGCAGCCCCAGCTCAGCTCTCCCCGAGTGAGGATCAGTCTGCCACGCTGAGTGACCACTGACACCATGTGTCACACCGCAGACAGATGTGACCCTTAAGCCTCACTGGCAGCCGCTTGGACAGAAAGCCCACTCACAGATCCAGAATAGGGGGTGGGGGTGGCGGATGGGGCTTTCATCCAAGGGATTGTGGTTATTAGGGATCCGTATTGAGGTCAGGTCTCTCTGTCCGGCCGCTAACAACCCGACTTGGAAATGAAGGAGCAGCAAGTCTAGTTCACTCTACCTTTCACCTAAAGCAGGAAGTCTTGTCCGAGTGTAAGCGAAGATCTTCTACATTAGATGCCTCACTCTCGCAGACGTACTCTCAGAAGACAAATAATCTCTCCTTTCCAGAAATAGGCTAAGGTCATAAATCATGCACGCATGGGGAATAAAAAGTCTCGAGTCTTGGAAACACGTTCCCCAAAAATAGTTGTAGTCTCAAGCACCCACTTTATTTGCACGGAAAAAGATATGATTCCAAGGGACTTTTATAGTGTTTAGAAACAATTCCATAGACGAATGAATCGTCAATGTGCCCTGTTCAGTGAAAGCCATCAGTCCAGCACTGAGCTGGAGATATGGATACAGAGTGCTCTAGCATTGGGTTAGTGCTGCAAAGGTTAGGGGACTTACAGTTAAACAGGTACATCAGTTCAGACAGTGAAAAGGCCTGGGTGTCATTTGGGGGGCAATGTATGAATTCCAGAGCTCCTACCTCGCTTGCTGTTTGCAACGTGGACAGAAGGGGCAGTGGACAATGCAACTTGAGGAGCTACTAGACAAATTAAAAGAAGAAACAAACAAAACAAAAAAAACATGATATTGCAATTAAACGATAAACATGTAATGTCAGAGAATTAAGAATACTGAGCATCACGCTTAATAATAAATGTAACAGTAAAAAAAGAAAGAAACATACGCAATAATGATGAATGATGGCATTGGGAAATAAGGAGTGACATTGCCAAGTGAAGTTGGCTGCATGTAGCAGCATCTGTTACAAATGCCTTAGATGGCGAACAATTCAAATATTATGGTCTCTCTTTTATGCTTCATTTCATTAACAAGTGCTTTGTATAATTCAAAAGCCTCTGTGTATGTTTCCCCAGACAGAAACTATCCCCTGACAAACTACTCTCCACCTCAGTGAAGGCCAGCCAAGAAGTTTCACCCTATAAATTTGTGCACAGGAGCGTGAGTAAGGAAACTGGCAAGCAGTGAACACATCAATCCCTCGATTCCTTTCCGGTCATAAAACAAACAGTGAGAAAAAGAAATAATAGGCCCAGCCTCTGCCATTGTACTGGGTAACATAAGCCCCTGACACATACACTGTGTGCGCTTGGCTGCAGTCATGGAAACACAGAGCTGAGTGGTTGTGTGCTAGTTGTTTGCGAGGAGGCTGCGCATCACATCTGCACGATGGATTAAGCTGAGATGAGCCTTACATCAATCTGCATAAAAACCACCGTGAAACCTCTCCTGTATTTCTTCCCCATGCGCTAAGATGGGACTGAGAATCCCTGGAATCTAATTAATTCACCTAATTAAAATCGAGTGTGTATGTATAATAGTAAAGTGCACACATTGAGTATTTGAGAGCATAATGTCCGGCAGTGCAGCATGTTGCAACATGAGTGCCCCACGAATACACAAGCCTCCACTGAAGGAGCCAAAACCTTTTGTCATGAGCAAGACAAGCAGACTGAGGATTTTTTCTTTTGTCAGGAAAATAACCAAGATTGGAAAGGGGAAGATACTGCCCACAAATACGCTTAGCTACCAAAGAGTCATTTTTTGCTTACTATATAAACATCCCGAGGTAAATTGATCTGTGAAAAAACATAGTTGTTGTTGTTGCATATTCTTAGATGCCTACCTTCTTTTCGGTTAGCGACACCTAGGGATGAGACATTCGGCCGAACTGCGTGCAATTGAGAGAAACCAGGAGTTATTCATGTGCACTTGTGTGATGCACTTTACAGATAGTCTGGGGGGGGGGGACTACGTGGTAGTGGACACATACAACTGGAGACACGAACATCATGTCCAGCATGACTCAAATCAGTAAATCAGGAAACAGCAAATACAATGGGGCAGGGCTGACATGGACGGGCAAAGAGAATGCATCCAAAGACCCATTAAGGACATTGGAGAGACATTGTATGTAATTTATGTGACTGCCATGGGCTTGCTGTGTATGTGTATGTTTATGGCAATGGCAATGATGAGTGAAAAACTGAAGAAAAAAGAGAAAACCCTCTTAAACTTAGTATTTAAGTCATGATTTATGCAAGCGAGTCTAAACTATGTATAGCAAATTAAGAAGTTAGGGGGCATTTTGTTTAATTCATCACATCGACTATGTAATCAATATCTAATTACAGTGTATTTCTGGTGGAAGAATAACAATGAATAAATAATGGCAGGTGTTGGGACTTGGAATGACGGACTGCTGTGGGTAGCATAACCTCATAATTACATACAAGTCCGTATTTCCGTGTCAGGGAAATACTTTGCGGTTGGAAATGGAGAGGACTCAAGCAAAGGGAGGAATACGGATAAGTTTCCTCATCGTGCCCCTTCGTCTCTTCACTTGATCTTTCTGTCCTTTTGCTACTGACTCCATGAATCATGCAATCTTGGGTAATTAACATCCAGTGGTGTCTTGGCAAGAAGCCTATTACCCTATGTGTGAATAAAGAATATGACTGCTGTTCATAAGGCCGAATCCTTTTAGAAATGCCCTTTTCACATGAAAAAATTGTTTCAAACCTTTTTTTTTTTATTGCATTGGAATTAAATAATACATTAGCTTTCAGCTTGGCATGTCTACACGCAATCACTTTTAAACCCCCCTAACATTACCAGTCATTGATTTCAAAACAGCTTGAACAAAAGACTATCATGCCGTATCTCCTGTCTCATCCTTTTCTTTCATTTATTATCTCCCAAAAAATGTTTCACAATTGATCCTGCTTGGGGATTCTGGCATCGGTGATGACTGCGACATCTCCAGAGGGTTAAAGTCACTTGAGTCACTCGATGAGAGGCTCTTTGAAAATGACAGATTAACAAATAAAGAGCGTAAGAAAAAGGGCACACCATATCACCACTCAAACGCAGGTCTTATATCTTAGAAATTGTCAAGTGCCTTGTTTTTTTTTAAATCTGACTTTATATCCTTTGTTGCTCTGTTAAGCATTTAACAGTGAAGCTGTTTGCTCAAAAACAAAACTGACTTGTGAGCAAATGGACAATTAATCTATGACGACAACACAAAGTATGCATTATTTGAGAAAAAACAAAACACTCATGAGCAAACTGCACTGTCCGGATCTATAATGCCTAATTGGTAAAGTAAGTTCATTTTTAATTATTCTGTGTTGGCAATTGATTGGATGTAACACACATCTGGGTTCCATTAATTATTTTGTTATGGGGAATATTCAGGTAAGGCGAGCTAAATGAGTGGTGACGGATTTTAATCAATGCCATACCCATAATGAAATGCAATCTTGCAGAGCCAGAATTGTTTTTTAAAATATTAATTTCACTTTAATGGTCCGCATTAGGCAATTCTGCCTGGCTTAATAAACTTGAAATAGAATTGAGAAAAGTCAATAAGGAATTCAATTACCTTCAAACAACATCATGAAAAGTGCGGTGCTTTCTTTCTTTTTCCACAATAGCTTTGCTTCGAGTCCGTTTTACAAACCCAAGGACATCCTAACCTTGTCCACTCTATTCTTACTTTATTAATAATGCAGACACAAAATTGGCTTGTGTTTGCACTGAAAACAGCCTCGTCCTCTTCAGTGTGTTTAGTTTTTAGTGTTATGCTGGTTCTGTGGGAGGCTGCTGTGGCAGGACAGCCATTCGTGAGAACCCTAAATCCCTGTGGGCCAATCTGGATGAGAAGTGAAGACTTTGGTTTGTCAGAGTGTCCTTTCTACATCACCCACCCTCCCCAAACACACACTCACACACACACGCACAACCACACACTTATCAGCATGCACACTCTCCCCGTAAAGGATTTGAGGACAGCCTTTGGACATGGTCTGGCCTGGCATTAGGATGGGATGGAGAGGACTGATGTGAATATGTATGCATGTATATACAGCATGTATGAGCATGCACACACACACACAAACACACTAAGCTCTCGTCGGGCCATGCTGGAGTGGAAGTATAATTTCTAAGGTGTGAGGAGGTGGTGAGGGAGGCATGCAGTGGAAGATTGGGAGAGGGGAGGATGGTGGTTTGGTCTCCTTGGCCACATGTCCATTTCTGACTCATGACATAGCATCAGACTTTAAAACCAGTGTTCACTTTCCTGTGTAAGCTACCACTCTAAAGCCTGATTAAAAACCACCTGGGAACATTCTGTTTTCACCCTGTGTCTCACACAGCATGTTTTGGGAAACTTGCCCAGCAATCATCTTAGCCCTTAAATGATGAAAACAAGACAAGCGTGCACGTGTCGTCCATGTGTCCCTCGTTACATATAACCTGGCTTGGTGACACTTGGGCATTAAGTAGATATTGAGTGAAAGTAAGCCACAAGCATTAAACTGAAAATCTGAAAATCAGCACTTATAACAGAGCTTAGAAACTGGTTCAAGATTTTGGGAATTGTCCCCTTTTTTTGGGAGAGTTAGATTGATACCACTCTCATGTCCGTTGAATATGAAGCTGAAACCAGGAGATAGTTAGCTTAGCCTAGCATAGACATAAGCAGGGGGAAACAGCTAGCCTGGCCCTTTTTACACTTGTCTTATATTGACTAAACAATCTAATGTTTTAATTAGCAAGCTTTAGAGGTGTTGATATGATTTTTTAACCTTTGGACAGAACCAGGATAGCTATTTCCCCCATCTTCAAGTCTTTGTGCTAAGCTAAGCTAACTGTCTCCTGGTTTCAGCTTCATATATAACAGACACATATGAGGAGGGTATCAATCATCAATCTTCTCATCTAACTCTTGACAAGAAAGCAAATAAGCGTATTTCTCAGACTGTCGAACTATTCCTTTAAGCTAAATGGTAATTAATTGGAAATTATATGGATCTGACAATGCTGTGCATAGGGGAATACTGGTAAAGATTTCACAAAATAAAAGGATTCTGACTTTGTAATGTTTTTTTACATATATTTTTAAACCTACAGACAATTTCATGAAAGCCAATAACATATTACTACTAAAGGTCAGTTGTCTTACGTTGGATGCATTCCACGGTAAGCTAAAGTGTTAACATGGAGCACCAGAGCCAACAATATCACAGCTACAGTATAGATGGCTTTAACTTCTGCTGTCTTTATCATCATTTAATAGGTAAGTTGATCATTGGGGCCAATTTATCAATAATTTGCATGTCTCTTCAAGCCTCAGCTGGTCTATGAGGGTCCAGAAAGGGAGGGGGCAATTTGCTAATCAATCTGCTGCCTCGGGAACAGAGGATACTCACTAAGAACAGGGCAATGAGAAAAAAGATAGAGGATAGGATAAGGATAAATCGAGCCAGGCTGTCAATGCACTTTGACTTGTTCAATACAGTCCTATGGTTCCTACATCACACAGCCTTCCAGGCAGCGGTAACTTGAGACATGGCACCTCTCTTCTTCCTCCCCCTCCTGAGGGGCTACTGGTTGACGAAGATAATACCAGCTGAGGTGCTTGCGGCTTATATTAAAATGACCTCCTGTGACTTTATACTGCCAGTGAGGTCTTGGCACTTTAATAAAGTCTAGATGCCATTTATTTATAATGCATGGGAGAGAGGAAAAAAAAACCAAATGACATTCTGCATGCAGAGTCAGGCAAGTGTTATCTGGTTGAGTTGAGTCTGGATAAAGTAAATTAATATGCCCACATCATGACAATATAGCCCCCAGCTATTGCTTATCTGTCTTCCCCCAAAAAAGGTTAGTCAACAATTGTTGAGTGATCCTTCGTAGGAAGATTGGAATCAGAAATGAACGCTTGGCACCAAGTTCAGGGTTGTATGGTGAAGTGTGGCACAATATGCAAAGCAAAGCATCAAGCATTCATATAGTTCCTTTATAACTGTTTACTTACTAACTGGACCAATGTTTTTAGGAATACCTGCAAGAGAGAAAGAGAAAAAGAACAATTTAAATTAAGGCATGAAATTGACTTTAAGGCACAACATTTCTCCTTGAGACTAGAAGACCATTGTTAGTCCCGCCATCCTCCCTCACAGTTGATTGAGTTCCCGCCCCAATACTCGTGATTCATCTTGATGAGCTGTATACACTTAAAATGACAGCAATGCTAGCCTTCACCATGATTTGAAAGTGCTGTCTGCTGCATGTTTAGCTTCACGGTCCTTTGGTTTCTTATGGTTTCCTCCATTATTTCTGCTTTGATGTCTCTGTTGTTGGTAGTGCCAGAAAAGGTCATTGTTGCCCTCTCCCACAGCAATGAGGTACACACCTGAAAATGTCCCAACATGACGGAAAAACCAATTTCATCAAACACGACAGGCTCACAGTTGTTAGAGATCATAATATTTTAGTTATTTTAAAGTTAAAAAGTTGCGTACTGCTTTAAGATGTTTCTCAGCACATCAGTCTTCAAAATATGTTGCCAAAGACTCATAAGACAGGATTCTCAGGCACACAGACACACAATCACACACAACATATCAAAGGACATCATAGATGGCAAACTCTGCCTATGACGCCAAAGGAGAACATGTCTTATCCTGCTGCCTGCCTGTCCATCCCTCCATCAAGCAATCCCTTGTGCCAGACAGCCACTGAGCAGATAATACAGTCTGTCTCATCCCCATGGTGACCAGATCTCCCACACCAGGACGTTGCCAGGCTGTGGATCTGAGGAAATTTAGACATTCATAGGCTTCTTGCGCTGATCATTTCGCCATCTGAACCAACCACCGACATCTTGTTTTGGGTATTAATTAGGACTGTGAATATGAATGGCACACATTCACAATTGTGGCGGTTTCAGACACCATGAAGCGCAGACAGTGTTGGAAAGCCCTTTGCCATTTTTCTACGTGTGCATCTGTGTTCTTCAAAAGCACGCGAACACACTGGCGGTGTATATTTTGGTCGGCATTAGTTTTCAGAGGAATTTGCTTTCAGGACATCGACGCCAGCTCCAGTTTTTCTAATCATCCGTTTGAACGGAGGCCCTCCCTCCCATTCGCTCTACCCCCTGCCCTCAATAAGGCAGTCAGCCCAACAAAAACAAACAACCCCCTCACCATGGGAAGGGGAAGCATGCTGGGCAATAGGAGAAATGTGCCCACCTAAACTAGAGAGGGAGAAATTAAATAAAAAGGGTGCTTTCTTCCTCTCTAGCTCACATCTCTCCCGTCAGCCGCTCACCACTACACCTACGGCTGAGGAAGCTGAGGAGGCAAGGAGGCATCTGTGCAGGATTTTTGGTGGGGCCTTTCATCTAATGGAGCCGTCACGAAATATCTCCAAGTACTCAGGGGAAACATGAGGATTTCCTGAGTGTGTGCATGTGTTTTCGCTTGTGGACTTTGATCAAACTCCTGTCATTCAATCACTCTTCCTCTGATCTCTGCCTGCAAACTGTATTTAGGAGCCAAATCTGTGACCTGTTGGAGAGCTGTGAAGTGCAGGAGGCTATGCTGACATATGGAGGCGGAGCGTAATGGATGTCAAACCTCAAGGGGGTGGGCAGATGCTAACCAGGAGACAGGAAGGACAGGGGCAAGGACAATCAGAATCACAATCACTGTATTCGCAAACTACAGTTGGATTTGGCAACAAGTAAACTAAGCAGCTAAACAGTGTTATGTATGTACATTTTTCCTCACACATATAATACAAGGACTAACTAGCTCTCCCCTACAACACAAGAACAACACTCTATTTATATTTCCATGTCTTACACATGGATCATCACCTGTTGAGGATGCTGATTTTCTGCCTGGGACATGCAGCTTTGAGCAAGATGTCATGTATGTAGCCATCAGGTTCATATTTAAGACTCCTTTTACAAGGTTCTCATATAAGTCAGGAGTCAGCTGGAAGCATTAAAAAGAAGACAACCAACTCATTGGACTAACATCAGCCTTAGCTAGCTAGCTACAGCTGATCAAATCTGCCAGGGATAGTTTTCATTTCTGACAACAACATATATGGCCGCTGGCTAGCTAATTAGTGGTGAGAGGTAAATCTGCCCCATCATTATTCTAAATTGCATAATATGCTGTTCGGGAACAGAAAGCTTGACAGGCGTAGCAACAATAACTAAGGGGGGGCAGGGCTAAGCAAACACTGAATTATGTAATATGCAATTTCTACAGTAAAATGTGCAACCAATGAGTCTGCTTTATTATATATCGGATATGGACACCAATATCATCTACTAACACATGTAGGCTACTGCAAACTCTATTTATGCATACAGTGCCGAGCCAAACATGCATTATACAAGGTTCCTCCAGTTATTCTCAAAGTCAAAAATGTGAGACTGCAAGGGTTTCAGCTCTGTAAGTGAACTGTTAAAAAAAGAAAAAAAAAAACTAACGCAGTGCTAAAAAGGGCCTGGTTAAGTAGCTGACAGAGCAATAATACACAGGCACTATCTACATCTAGTCTGGAAGATCTGCAGGGGACCCACTACATTAAATGGAGAGGGATATAAATATAAAACCAGACGGAAAGAGAGAGACTTGCTCGTTATTGTGCTGGAGACTTCCATTAGTGTGCATCACCGAACTTTGAGCAGAGACAATATTCTTCTTAACAGTGTTTATACAGAGAAAATATTCCCAAAGTGCTGCACTGTACCAACTGTACATAAGTGCTGTTGGGCGTCAGCTAAATGTCAAAGACACATTGGCAATACTGATGTACTGGAAGGGTGTGCAACATAAAGTAGTTGTTGCATAAAAATTATTTAGCTCATGAGGCGTTAATCTACTCCCTCTATTTATGATGCATTACACTTTCCTATGCAGTTATGATGTTAA
Source organism: Macquaria ambigua (assembly GCA_008360985.2). Classification (NCBI taxonomy): domain Eukaryota; kingdom Metazoa; phylum Chordata; class Actinopteri; order Centrarchiformes; family Percichthyidae; genus Macquaria; species Macquaria ambigua. The sequence continues at coordinate 81,817 of VMKM01001024.1, read as the reverse complement.
TGTAATATGCTTTTAACATACATCATGTTTTATACAAACAGATTAAGTGTTTGAGTAGTCAAAATAACTACTCATTTGACAAATCGCACTGTCAATTTGTCTAGTTCAGGACCAGATAACCTTTTCTTCCAGGTCATGAGCTGGAACACCAATGGCCTGTCAGTGCAATTATTCGCCACTTTATGAACAACCTGTGGGGTTCGAGCAGATGTCCAGGATCCCATGTCGGGTCATTCGATTAATATACAATCACCGTCATTTCCAATCCCCTTCACCTGCCTGGCCCCCGCCATTATGGGGCATGGCTGCAATCTAAATTTGTCCTATCGCACAGGAAGAGCATTAGGAACTGCTTATGTTGACGGTGTGCTCCATTGATTTTTATGAGTTGTGCAGGGATCATGGTGGCGAGCCGCCGGGTGGTGAACATGATCTCCGAGGGGTGTGCGATTCACTGAACACGATCTGTGCGCACGTGGGTCCAGCACATGCGACAGCACACACACACACACACACACACACACACACACACACACACACACAGATGTGGGCATTAAAATACAGTAGAGAGCCTGAGTCATGTAGGCCATCAACTAATTTACAATAAATCTCACTTCACAGAGCAGTACATGTCCCACTGCTTGATGTTCATCCTTTACTGGTTCAGTTCCAGTGAATCCATCCAAGACCATCACTGAAACCTTCCTAATGGATTATCAGAAACCAACAATAAAATGTTCTCTCATGGATCTATGGGCTTTAAATCCTTGGCATACATCCTATTTCCTCACTGAACAAGCTAATGTCAAAAAGAGGATATCAAATTAGCCATATGGCTCCTAGATTCTACTGTCAAGAGCACATTCAGTTGTTGGCATGGAGGTAAGATTGTGTGTGTTTGTTTATGTGTGTGTGACTGTGGGCGTCATTACATTGTTTCTGTCAGTATCCATTCCGCTTTGACCTTCGATGTGTCTCACCTGTTTGCCTTGGCGCTACCTGGACTGCTCTGAAAAGGGGCTTATCTGCTGAATTTCCACCGCAGGCAAAGTTGGTAATTACTTTCCCTGGCTGCCATCATTTTATAGCAATCCATCGTTATCTGGAGCTTTTTGGCTATATAGAACCCAGTGATGGTGACAGGCATTGCTAACTGGTTAGTAGCGGAAAGGCTGCCAAAACACAAGCACGCGGCGTGCAACTTGATTGAATTCCTCAGGAGCAAAATTACGGGTTGCCTCGCCAGAGTGCCCGGCTTGCTCACTCGCTCGCTCGCTCTCAATGTGTAGATCTGAATTGAAGGTGGCAAGTCTTAAAGTGCCCAGGAGCCAAGTTGGAAGAAGCACAGTTTAAGATTTAAGGGAAGGAATGAGGTGTACGTCGGTGGTGGCAGCAATGGGGGATGGAGTGGAAAAAAAAAATATTCTGGAGATGGAAGAAACAAATATTTGAAAGAAAGATTACCGTCACAGCTGCACAGAGCCGAGATGTGGAAAAGACAGAGTAAACAAGCTCGGTCTCTGGGGTGGTTGGGGGTGTTGTGGGGGAGAGAGAGAGAGAGAGAGAATGCGAGCATGAAACAAAACCAAGAGATGGAGTGAGAACAGGCGGAGGCAGAAGAAGAAGAAGAAGAAAAAGGGGAAGAAAAAGATGGTGGGGGAAGAAGGGCAGGAGGAGCAACAGAATGAGAGGATGCAAAACAACAGGCAATGAGTTTTACAGAGAGAAAAAAGAAAGAACGGGGCTAAAATGGAAATTCAAATAGCTGTGTAAAAAGGAATAAAAGCATAAACGAGTGGGTGCTGTGTGTGAGAGAGAGGGAGAAGGTGGGAGTGAAGCTCTGTGCGCACAGCAAGCGTGTTTATGTGTGTAGATGCATAAACACATGGCACTAATTGAATACACAGTAGAGCCGTGAGCCTGATGAAAGAAAAAAAAACGTCACATTTTACACAGAGCAGTCTGTCACGCAAGGCTCCCTGTGTTCAGATTTAAAGTTGAATAACACTCAAATTAAATATCTTGTTTTTTTTATCAAGCAATGGTATGGTAAGAAAAAGGTGCTTTATTAGTGCATCATTAGTAAAGTAATGTGATTACAGTAATGCATTAGTTAGTAATGTGCTACCCAGGGCTCATTAAACCATTTGAATGCCTATAATAAATATTTAAACAACACATTTTTGCTATATGTGTGCAAACCATACCAAATCCCAGTCAGATCTGAATCTCTTTCACTGACATGATATAAAGAACACATCTCAGAGACCCATATGCAAATAATGGATGTTTGTGTTCACTCACAAAAGAATGAGATTTATTCTACAGTGGCATTATCAGTTCCTGTGGGATTTGGTCTTGCCATTGAAATATGTATAGAAACCTACTTTCTCTGCACAAAAGGGAAGATTAATCAGTAAAATCTAAATGTGTATATATATATATGTCTGAGCAAATGAGTGTGAGGCGTTATGTGTGTGTGTGTGTGTGTGTGTGTGTGTGTGTTTGGTCACATTTCCATGATCAGCACCTCCCAGTTGGACGGGATAACAAGGCTGTAGCATTTGGTAGCTCTGCATTAATGTGCACTAATTAGAGAAAAACAACTGAAAAAGGCAATTTGTAAGTCACATAAAATAATATTTGTTGTTATTGCGACTGTCACCTCCAGATATGGCAGTGCTTCTTTTCATCTTCATGTGGGACCAAGAAATGCAGGGTTTTCAGTCAGACGGTGGAGGGACTAATGTGGATCTTCTTTCCAGGCAGGAGATGAATCATTACAGTGAAATCCACTGCATGTCCACGCCTTTTGCTGCTTTGATCAAAGGAGATCCATAAACTCTGAGGCTGGCTTCAGCTAAATCCAAGCAAGTGTCTCCTAATCCTGTCCTGACAAGGAAATCTACTTATTTTATCAAGCTGCAGATACAACAAATGACGACTTAATATCTAAAAAGTTTTGAAATTGGGAGAAAACAAAATTTTAACCAAATAGAATTATTTGCAAAATTGAAAAAATGAAGGCCCCTTTTCATTACTACATGATTTGTTCAAATTGAAAGACATATTTTGATTGAATGACCATTTCAAGTAAAAAAACGTGTCTGCTAGGCCCTCAACAAAATAAAGGTTTTGTACACCATGTACAACTGCGTGATCATCATTGAAAGGTAATAACAGGTTGGAAAGATATTTTATTATCGTTGACCCAACACTTGAACACTTAGTAGAAGGCTGTCACCATGCAGCAAGGTTGCACTCCTCTTATATAACTTCACTGCTTATGTCACCATGTCACAAGTTCCCAACCTTTACGACCTTCAACAGCTTCTCTCTTTCCTTTCCCACAATCTCAGCCTGTCTTTCACTGGTGAGTGGTGATTTTTTTCATTTGCGCATATATATAAAAACTTTACCCTGGATGAAGTCAGAATCTTTAATTGGATGAATAACAATAAAGTTGGTCATCTGCAGAGGGTTTTGAAAAACTTTTCATTAGTCTTTACAAAATAATAACTTACAAAATAGAAATCAGCAACTAGACTACAGATTGTAAAACTGGCCAAGCAGTTTTAAATTATCAAGCTCCCCGTTTCTGGATTAGCCTGCAGATGATTTCAGATATGACCCAACACCTCCATCTCTTGAAAGAATTTTTAACATTTTGGAAAATACATTTAATCGCTTTCTTGCCTGGAGTTAGATGAGAAGATAGATACCACTCTCATGTCTGTATGCTAAATATTAGCCTATAGCCAGGGGACTGTTAGCTTAGCCTAGCATAAAGACTGGAACAGTGACTTCCTGGAGTCTGCTGGTAAGACTCTGCCTGGTAACCTAAAGACAAGACTCCAAGAAGTCACTGCTACCAGGCAAGAAATACTCCAACATGTAATTAAAATAACAACTTGTCTTTTTTACACAAATGAGAAATAATGTGTTATTGAGTAAGCTTTAGAGGTGCCCCAAGGTTACCCTTGAACAGAGCCAGGCTAGCTGTTTCCCCCTATTACCAGTCTTTGTGCTAAATTAAGCTAACTTGTTGTAGCTTAATATTTAGCACACAGACAGTGTGGTGGTATCGTTCTTACTCTACACAAGAAAACAAACAAGCAAAAGGTCAAAGTATTCCAAAAGCAGTTTTACAATCTTGTGCTTTGTTACCTCCACCAAGGGTGTTCTTTTTAAAGTGTTTGTTTGTCTGTTAATTAGCAGGATATCTAACAACTATGTGACAGATTTCAATAAAATTTGTCAGGCCGTGAGCTGAAGAAGAACTAATCAGGTTTTTGTGTGGATAGCACCAACATGTAGCCACTTATACATTTAGAGGATTGTAGCATCTTAGCTAAGGTACATGTATCATTGCTTTCCAGTATGTGTTCTGTTGAGTGACCATTAGTGTGTGTACACATTCTGTATCTGTATGTATGTCTGTGTTTGTGCATGTGTGTACTAATTTGAGATGATGGGTTGAAGCTATTTGAAACCTTAACTTTGAGCAGAGTTGCTGCTGATCCCATTAGCACTTAAGCTAAGCTAAGCTACCATCTTCATTCAACATAGGCTACTACACACTGCATGCAGACACATACAGGATGCAAAAAAAAGTTAAATTCAGTTATCCATTTAAAGTGCATTTAAGGATTTTTCCTTTAATATAACATTCAGGATACATTTTTACTATTTGAAATCAACTTTTCAGAGGCCACCCATTACTGCCCCAATCCACCGCCGGCTCCTATCTCCCTCAGTATCCTCAGCCCTACAGTGAAATGAACTGCCATGGTTAATTCTCAAACTGATCCCTCTCCTTCTGTCTCCACAGAGGGAGGAAGCGAGAATGAGTGAGGCTGAGGGACGGGTTGGGTGGATGTGTGTGGGGGGGTGAGACATAGATGGAGAGAGGGAAAGCGAGAGAGACAGAGCCACCCCAGAAGGCTGAGTTAGCTGTGACAGAGAGTGATGCCCACTTCCCCTCCTTCTATCTCCGCCATCCTTTTCTTTCATCATCACTTTTTAAATCCTGTTCTTCTTCTTCGTGCCATTGTAAGACGAAATATCACACACACACACACACACACACACACACAGACACACACACACACACACACACACTCCACACCCCCTTCGGATGATGATTCATCGATCCCCTTATCGCATCAGACGACTTGATGGGCATAGTAAAAAGAAATTAAATCTTAATTAAATTTTCATCTTTGACAAATTTGTCTCCGAAGAGCTGCCATATGCTCACTGGGTTCGGGGGAAAACAGTGAGAGACAAGGAGAAGGAGACTTTTGGAATTTGGGTTGAATGGGCTTGAAAATTACAAAACAGCACAAGGTGGCACAAGGCATTTTTCTGTCAGCCTTGTGCATTTTTTTTCTATTCTGGAGGGATAGTCTTGCATTCCTATAGATTTTTCACAGTGTTATTACATTATGGATTTTTTCCCCTCCAAGACAAAGTATAATAATGCACTTTATACTAAGACGGTTTTTCATCACTTGCAGGGCAAAGGGAGTGTGTGTGTCCTTGTGTAGTAGTTATGAATGTTTTCAAGAGTGAGTGTGGAGGTCTGGATGAGCACCTATGTGTGTGTGTGTGTGTGTCACCTTTTTTAATAATGTGCTGTCAATCTGGGCTCTGGGAATGGCTATTTCACTAACCCTCCCTAAGTCTCATAACACAGATCCTCTGGGAGGGAGAATAAGTCATCAGCCGGTGGCTGAGAGTCCTCGAGCACTGCCGGGAAAGGCAGAAATCACAGCGGATGCAATAAGGGTGCAGGGCGGGCTTTCAAAATGAATGCCAGAACACTCAAACTTGTAGCGCAGCTGCTCATCGCTGTTTTAGCAGATGTATGGCAGGCAAACTGGCCGCTATGGATCCTGTATTTACATGATATTGTATGGAGAGGATAACAAGAATGGGATGACGTTGACTATTTTTAATGTTAAATGCGAATGCTATATCTACACACAGGCCCATCGTCCATTATTTAATATATTAACTTAATCACTGACAGCTTATCTGCCCCCTAGTGGCCATTAACAGTCATTGCAAAAGTCTACACATGGGGCATTGGACCTGGATCGTAGCTCAGCTCCTCACTTCAGTGCAACTAAACTACCGTATGCAGGGAGTACTGGGTGACACTGTGTCCTTGTTTTGTTCATACCCCAGGAAGAGCAGCTGTTGCTTTTGTCTGTTGGGGATCCAAATAAATGACAAACAGCATGAGTTATCCCAAATTTTTCATGGCTTGTAAAAAGCTTTGCATTCCTCCTTCTAGCCAGGGCAAGTTTATCCGTATAGCCCAATATCACAAACAATGGGCCTCATGCAAGAATGTGTTCATATTCTTATTGTACATCATACTTTTTTTCCATAAGGTTCGCTCATGCTCAGGAGCGCTACGAGTCAGACTCAGCAAACTCTCTTAACTGCACAAAGTTGTCGTAAATTGCTTGTTTCAACTTGATGAGAGCCACCTGTTCATGAGTAAGTGTGCATTCATGAGATTTGATCAAAACAACGCCCCTGTATTGCCACAGAAGTTTCATTCACAAAAATGTCATACAAGAGTAAAAAGAACTTCACACTGAACAGAACATATTTAGCAGTGTCAATAGTCATATTAGTGAACCCAGTACAATTATAATATATTAATACATGTTAATCACTCACACTCTAGCTCCAGACGGCCCTGGAAAATGTACATATATTATCAGGTTCATTTACCAGTGTGACCTGTTCATCGTGTTCATTTATATATGTATACATTAATGCTGCATGCATTTTTTGAAGCCTTGATATCTATTGTATTTATATATTGTATTTAGTATTGTGGAGGGTTCTAATTTACTACAGGTGCATTTTTTGACCGCAATTACCTTTTGGGGCCTATAGGATCTATTTATAGGGACTTACTTCATTTAAAGTATGCATTCTTGATAGGATGGAAGTAAATTTGATTACTTATTATTGTTCCTTGACATATGTATACACTGATGTAGTGTTGGCCCATTGGGATTCTGTGAGGCCTTGTTGTATTTATTATGAAGGGTTCTATTTATCTATGCGGATCTTTCATTTGCCATGAATCCCTACAGGTTCATACACAGATATAATCCACAATATTTATTGTATAAAACTTGTTATGTCTTATTATCTTATCATCTGTGAAGCACGTAGAACTGCACTTACCTGTATGAAAGGTGCTATACAAATAAAGTTTGATTGATTGATTGATTGAATATTTGGGAATGTATCTTTTAGAATCTACCCATCTAATGATTGTCACTATACAGAGTGTTTTATTTTTCTAGCTCCATGTATGATATTGTTGATTGTTATATAATAAATTGATGTTTGGTATTTATGCCTTCCTATTGCACGTGGGGAATGTGATTGGGTGCAGACTTACAGTCACTCCCTATATAAGATGGCTTCTCATTGTCACAAACTATTTGCCTGATGAAGGTCTAGCGCTGAAATATTGGCAATAAATTATTATTTTATTATTAGTTTTGAATCACTCGCATGTGCCACTCACGAACAAATCTGCTCATACGAGTGGTTCTTGCAAAAGGCCCACTGTCCCATTAGGTTTATCAGGGCCACGTCAACAAAGGTTCCCACCACCGCCTAAGCTCTAGAAGAAGACAATGAAAAATTCCTCATATGATGTGACGTCACCACAATACATTAGACAAAAATGCTGGCCCACTTTCCTCAGCTCAAGCTGGAGTAAATAATTGGTTCTATCCTACATTAACACTGCAGCTGCAGCTGGAGAACATCATTTATTAACTCAAATAGATTTAGTATTAGCGTAAAGCAAAGCTTGTGTCCCTACATCAACAGGCTCTTCAAAATAATAATGACGCAAGATCATGCAGTCTGCTGCTTGTTAAAATGAATGGATCATACATGGAACTGTGACAATTGGCCACTATAACTGAAGCATGGATGCAGTGGAGTAGGTTTATTATAGACCAGAATGTTCCCAATGATGTCAATTAGGAACCTGCTTCAGTATTATTTATAACATCCCATTCTTTCATGAAAAGGCCTTGAGGTGAAGAGTGGGCAAAGTGGGGAAGCCTTCTGCCGGTATATGTTTCTAAGTAATTTCTGTTTTTTCCAGGAGTGAAATGAAATGCATGACGTAGCTACTTATGCATATTTTTATTATGCATTATGTACAATCATATACTGTATACTCATTGCTTTGTTTGTTAATACTTCCTAAACACTGTTCTCAGTTACTACAGTTGAGCCGAAAGTTTCATCAAAGCAGGGCTTATTTCAGGAGGTCTACAAGTCACTTCCCCTGTAGAATACAGGTTAGAAAAGCAGTGGAACTGAAAGGTAAAGAGAAGTGAAACCCTGGCCCTGCACACCCAGTCTGTTCACATACAGACGAGAGAGCGTGCATGGTGTTTTCAGTCAAAGCACTGACTTGATGTCGTGGGTGTTTTGTAAAGGATAGGAAGACGCTAACGAAGAGTGAAGTCAGACACAGGGCATCTGCTGCGGTAACTCTTGAATAGCCCACTGCACCTACTGTGTGTGCTGTGTGCACTGTCAATCCTGCAATTCAAGTCATAAACTATGCTTAGAGACTTGGTAATTCTGTGTGTAGTTTTGATGTATTCATTGGCTGTGCTTTTAAGCGTGTGATTTTGACTTATGACCTGCCAACACTGTTCTCTTTGCTTATGCAGTTCACCCATATCCAGCATCATTTGTCATGATTTTGCAGATTGGTTGTTTGATTGATTTGTTGATTGCAGCTACTCTTGAGAAGATATCCCTATTTCACAGCCTTGGGATGCGTCAGAGTAGAGGGTCCTGAGATGCTTTAGAATCCCTCTCAGCTAGATTACATCCTGGTCTTTGGTTTGGACACATTTGTTTCCGCAGGACATGACAAATACAAAAGTTGGTTTCCCCACTGCCTTTGCTTCTCTGCCTTTTATCTCTTTGAAACATCGCTAATTGCTTCACATTGTTGAAACCTCACAACTCAATATCTCACTATTAATGTGGTGATGGTCAGAATTCAGGGGATACTGCTAATTGGGATTCATCTATTCTTCTGTCATTTGTCTGTGTAGATACCTCGTCCATTAGTTTGTCCAGCCTTGTATTTTGTCTAGAAGACCTATAGCAACACCTGCTCTGTCACGTGACCCATCCTTTTAATTACTCAACATGTCTGTGGTGTGTGTGTGTGTGTGTGTGTACTCACAGATATTAGCTGTGCCCTTGGGGATGGGCAGGTAGGAGCCAGCACTCCACGTTCGCCCCTGGTAATTCCTCTTACAGCGGCCACAGTCAGGCCCAGTGGTGTTGTGTTCACACTCGCAGCTCAACTTCTCTTTGTCATACACACAGCTGTTGGCGTGAAGGTTGCACTTGCACCTGTCGAAGAGGGAGAAGGGTGGTCGGGAGGGGGGTTGGGGGTGGGAGTTGAAAGAGGACAACCACGTCAACACGAGTGAATTTTTCCCGGCGCTGAATGAAAAACAGATAGCTTTTATTTGGTTGGACAATGCGGCTGAAGGGCAGCACGTCCTTGACTAGCGGAAGCATTGGAACACAGTCGACTAAAACAGTTGCTTCTTCAACTTCAAGAGGAGCTAGTTCAAAGGAGGCAGACGATTGCACGAACAAATCTGGCATCATTATTTCCTCCCTTTTATTTCTCTCCCCCCCTCCACTCGGGAAGGTAGCTCAGTTTTAATTGTCCCACTGGAGGATGCATAATTGTAGTAAGGTCACGGTGGATGGGCGAGGGAAGATCACGAGGGAGAGAGGGACAAAGAGGTGCGAGGGGAGGCTGAGGAAAACAAGCCAAGTTAAATTGTTGAACAAGCACTGGGAGAATGAAGGCATCGAGGCTTGTAGCTCTGCAAGGCGATGAATAGCTCAGAGTTAGCCAGAGGGCGGCGTGGAGCAACAGCACGGCTACGTTCGCTATGACAAATTAATATGAGATGAGATCTCAGAAGCATATTTTCGGTTTGGAAAGAGGGACTCCCTTAAGGTGCACTAAATCCTCGCTCACATCCTGCTCACCAGAACCTTCATTTAACAATAAACTCAGCAAATTCATTTTTTGCTTTTCGGCTAGATGAGCATTGAGGGGATATCTACCTGTTAAATTAATTTATGATCCTCACGCAGCATAAAGCACTCCAAGGAATATAGAGAACTTTGAATTGCTAGTCCTTTTTTTGAAGAACTTTGCAATAGAAAACAACATGACTGAGATGACTGAGTATTGTAAAATTTTCTATGCAAAGGTCGTGATGAAACTCTGTGACAATGCATTTCATGGTAGTCCGATGGGTTTTTAAATTGTTTATTTAACCTTAGAAATAGCAGAATTCTGAATTTTCTCAGCCCATAAGCAGGAGGATTAAATGTTCCTTTTTCCTTTTTGTTTGTACAGTAGGTGTCTGACATAACTTAATCACAATTGCAAAGGCAAAGTTCTGTTCCTTTTCACACAGTGTTTCCCATATTTTGTCTATTTCCTGTTGTACTGGTGTCCTACTACTAGAGACTAGAGAGTTTAGACAAGAACAGAGCTGGAATCACTCACTGCTTGACATCTAATGCTGAAATGTGATACGACGCACTCCCAAAACGTCAGCACGAGGATGCTTGATTCTCAAAGATAACCTTATTGTTTTCAAAGCGTACCATGAGTCACGATCCATTGCCAGTGCCAACACTGGCTGCAACTTTAAATAAAAACTGGAAATCTGACTTCCAACTGGCATGACTCATCGTAGATGAATGGAACTGTTTGTTTATTTTAGGAGAAAGTGCTGAGAGGCAAACAAAATGGCACTATTCAAGTCTGTCTCCCTCGTTTGAAAGTGCCCTTTCATTTTTTTTTTCTCCTAGGACCCAGGTGAAAGGCATCTTTCCTTTCGTTCCTCAGGCAGAGAGAGAGATGGAGGGAAAGGTGTTGAGGAGGGAGATGACACTGATAGCCCCGCAGTTGTATTCACTAACGTCTTAGTGAGAAACTCCGGTGACAGCTGGCCTCTTTCACCCTGCCCATTCTGCTTCACCACAGCTTAGCTTGATCCTCGAATAAATATAATAATTTGGAGGGAAAGCACTCATCGCTCCTTGACCCTGATACTCAACGTATCTGCTATTTGTAAAGGGAAGGTGGTTAGCCTTTATCAGAAGAAGAGAAATGCGGCTCCCGGTAACAAAAAGCTCGCTTCCTGGTAACTCTAAAGTTGTTGTATTTACATGTTGTGTGTTACTAACGTTAGCCACTGGTAAGCTATATTCAGGAATCACCACGGAACTTGTGAAGTGCGGCTGTGTGCTGTTATCTGGATTAACTTTAAAGTAGCTGTTGATAGTCAGTAAATACCTCCAAAATGTAGTCTGGCTGCTTGTTAAACCACAACATCTCATGTTCTGTTTCTTCATGTTTTAAATACAGAACATGTGACTGAAGTAATGTGACGAGTTATGCAAGAAATAGTTTTTGCTGTTAATTAGTAAAGTAATGTAATTACTTTATCAATTAGTAATACGTAGTGATTCATTGATTACAGCTGTCAAGTAACTTGCCCAACCCTCTGTTTAAATTTCATTAATCTAACATGAAGTCTGTGAATAACTAAAGCTGTAAGGTAAGAGACACCCCTCTTTAACATCACTCTGTGATCATGGGTGCACTGTGTGTTTTTGCAATTTAGCAACGAACAGAGTTACATTAATTTCAGTAGTCAGAATCTCCCAGTTAAACATATCATGCATATCATATCATTTTACATATCAGTTCTGATTTGGGACATGTATTTGGAGTAAGTAGCTCATGAAACACAAGGTGTGTGGACTATTTCATCGTGTCAGATACATTTTTAATCAGCATTTCATATCGTATGCTGCTCATCTCATTTTCAGGTTGTAGCTATATAGGATGTGAATAGTAATTAGGCTGACACTGTAGTGTTTCTGCCCTCTAAGCCAACATAAGCTGATGATAACATATCTCAAAATAATCTTTGAGTTGTATTTTTAACTTTGGTTACAAATGTGGAAAGTTAATGGATAAATGGATCTGATAAGGGATTCGAAAGGATTCGGATTTGATCAAATACAATACACTTCACTTCAAAAATCTTTCCTGAACCCCATAATAATACAATTACAGTTAGTAAAGGGGAACAAAAAGGCCCTATTTTTTTCAATTGCCCACATAAGTGTGGTTGCACTGACACTCTATAATTAGTGATGTTTGTCTGGCCACATCCAAATAAAGTATATCTTACATTTCTCTCACAGCTTTCCATTGCTTAATCTAGGTACTGAGCCTCACATGTTAAATGTAATGGAGCCTCTCAAGGCGCCTTCTTTGAGGAGCTTGACTGTGATATTCTTTTGTAACACAGGATTAAATCTTCAGCAACTATCATAGTCAACACTGAGATATAGTTGGACTGATTGAGAAAAAGTTGAGTCAACGTCCATGAGTGGCTAAAATCAAGCCAAGATCAGAATCAAGTCCTGTTCAATGCGCTGTCTTTGCTTCTCTATTATAATAGTGTGTATATATGTGTGTGTAAGAGGAGTGGGTAGGGCATGTGGTGTGAAACAACTTCACATGGAGCCCTTTGTGGTTTAACCTTCAGCTTGTTTTAACCTCGCCAACATTTTAATCAGCGTCCAGAAATGATAGCGCCGTCGGCATAATGATGGAGACCGCCAGTGAGGCCCTTAGGGTTTCATACCCACCAGTGCTTTTGCGCTGCCAATCAGCAGTGGCTCCTGAACGCAGATACCAAGGGAGGCTCCCTCACCGCTGCAACCAGCAACAACAGCTTCAGAGAAGGAGCCAAGTAAACGCGTATTTAGCAGCATTTTAATAGCAAATTTCCTCCAGGGTTCCCCACACGTACAGCGTTGTGTCTGCATTTCCTATTGGGCACACTTCACTTTGAAAGCTCTGTGGGTTGTCTCCTCCTGACTTCCCATCAGTCTTTGTATCATTCTCTTAATATCTCTCTTCTCCATCCACCTATTAGTCTGTCATTTTTCACTCTGCCCCAGAATCTCCTATTAATAAATATTCATAGAGCTAAGGCATCTTTGTTTTTGTGTGGTGCTCTCAAAGTGATATTGCTCGAGGCATTATTGAGCGTGCCAGCCACCGCCTGTGAGCTAAAGGTCCTGATATGTATTCATAAAATTACCCATGAGGCTATGAGCTTAAATTGCTAGACTGGCAAAAAAAAAACAGAGAGAGAGAAAAAACAAATTTCGACTGAAGTTTTGATTCCATTTTGTCTGAGAAAGCAGCAAACATATTCTTATGTCTGACAAGAGTTTAAAGTTCTCCTTGAAATGTGGGGGACAGAAGATATTGTTGGGCACAAATTTATTATTTTGCTTTATCCTGGTGGAAATGCGAGCGGAGCAGCCCGTTGAGACTTAGCTTACCTGGAGCAGTGTGTCTATGACCTCAGCAGTAATGGGATTCTGATTGACACCATGGGTGCAGACGACATATTGCGCCTTCCCACTGATGATGCCAGCAACAACAAACAAAAACAAAGCAACCCAATGCCCTGTTTCTCCGATAAAATGCCCTTTCTTTCCATCACTCCAGCCACTATCTACATAATTTCATTCAGCCAAGTTCATTCCCCGACATTGCTCTAATTTTGCTCATTGCGGCTTCAAAGCCAAAAGTATCAGCCCCTAATTAATAGTAATTATCCATAATCCAAGCCTACAACATCCCCGACGCACAAAGCTGCTGATCCCAACAAATTGAGCAGACTAAACTCAACATGGTCCTTAAGTGGGTTAACTAAGTGAAGCAATTAAATTTCAATCTAACGCCCAGGTGTTTTCTTACGCAAGCCAATTGGGTCAAACACTCGGTTAATAAAGGCTTTTTTTTTTAGCTCGTGTCTGCATTCAGTGTCTGCTGTAAATGAGCGACAACACAACGGGGGGGTTGCAAGGGGCGGGCAGTGGGGTGGGGGAAGTGGCGAGGGGTGGTTCACAGAACACTCCAGCTTAATTATGTGTGATGAAAATGAAATAGAAACACAGGAGTGGCTGGTAAAAAGGCCTTGAGGTGTGTGTGTGTGTGTGTGCAGAATTAAATTTACTGTACAATATATTTGTCTCACCTGATCCCCCCAAACACACACACACACACGTTTATAATGATATACACTACCACTCTTCCCCATTGACACAGAGCTTGCAGCTGCCGCCTGTATTGGCTTAAAACGGATCCACCTGCCTGCTAACGTGTTACCTGCTAATTGCCTCTTCTACCTCTTTCCCCCCCCGGCCTGTAGTGCATTGTGGGAAGTGGAAGGAGATCTCAGCACCAGCTCTCCTGGGATGGACCTCAGCCCCCAACCTCCCCCTAATTATATCCTTCTTTGCCATCCCTCCCTCTTCTCTCACTAGAAAGTGGGCAGTTAGAGAAAAGTGGAGGCTGTGTGGAAAAAATCATGGCAGATTCTCTGAATTACTCCTCTCTTAAATGTCCATTTGTGGTTCAATTTATTGGCATGAGAAAATACATTTACAGAGCCACTGCATGAAGAGACATTATAGACCAATTCAGTATATACATATAGAGTTTAACCTATCTAAGATGACAGATGTTGCTGGAGAACTTACATGGGAAAGTAACACGTACAGATGGCACATTGGCTGTTTGGGGCAAATAAACACAAGCGGTCAAATTTGCGTGAATGGCGCTTTGCGTTCTGTCTGAGCACATAGTTACAGTTCAATTTGGAGTCCTCAGTATGTAATACACAACTGTTAAGCAGGTGAATATGCTGGCTGACAGACAGGCAGACCCTCTTGAGTATTTAGCATCATTTGTAACTTCTACATGTTTTTTTACTTAAAACTTACTTGAAGTCAAAGACAATCACTAAGAGCAGCCAAGTACATGTATTTTTTCTTTAATTATATTTTTAAACAAGTGCAGGGTCAGTCCTGTCACCTTAAGTACTCTTTTATTTATTCGCACAGTTGGTGAGCAGAAAGAGACACACAGGAGGGAAAGACGTTGCAGGAACTGGTTGGAGGCCATAGCGCTGGGAAATAACAGTTTTCATTACAGTTTGTAAAGATGCAACATACATGAACAAATCACTTCACGCAGGGGAGTTATGCTACAGTTGTAACTGCTAAGTTGCACTGCCTGGCTGTGCTCATATTTACACCAGTACATATTGGAAAATGTGATATGCTTAAGTAGCCAATTAAGCCTTGGAGTGGCACACACAGCAGTGACCCAGCTGCTGAACTATGGCTGCCTGCTTAACAATTGCAGCACTTTTAAATTATTTTAATGATTGTTTGGTTCTTGTTTCCGTTGTACGTTCCTCTCAAAATAATTCATTATAAATGTAAAAAATAACAAGATCTTGCAAAACTAAATTGGCATGACAATAATTATCTATCTTAGCCCCTCTACTGTATAACCAGCCACACAATGCCAAGATAGCAGCACAATATATTTTGTGATGTTTGTCATTGCACTGCAAGTTCAGTTCATCTCCAGTTCCCTGCATTGAGGTAAATGTGCTGCCTGCCTGCATCAATCCGTCCGGGCCATCCATCTATCGAATCCTCAGCATTACTAATGTATGGAGTTGGACATGCTATCCAAGCAGGAGTCAATCAAGAGGTCTTTACTGCCTGTGACATGCCAAGCCAGTTCAATAGAATCGACATGCTGGGCCTCACTGATACTGCTTTCAGCTAAAGACTATTGGCTGTGGACCCGGCGACAGAAAACGCACCGCGGAGGAGTGAGAGAGCTCCATCACTGGGAGGATGGTGCCGCACAGATTCAAGGCGAGGCCAGGTGGAGAAAGTGATATTAAGCGATCTTGTCATTTCATAAGCGACATCACTGATTGGAGCCCTTAAAGGAAGTAACTCCCCAAAGATCCTGCAGCATTGATCGGTTTGGGTCGGTAGCCTGTCCGCAGACTGCGAGAGGTTAGACTGCATTTGACCTCTCTCTCTGTGTGTGTGTGTGTGTGTGTGAGAGAGAGAGAGTGTGTGCAATGTTGCAGCATACAACATTTGCCTCATCCACAGCCACACATTTTCTCATTAATGATCTAACATTTTTGTATAATTAAGTATCCGTTTTGTGCTCAGCATCACCAATTTATTTAATAATTATTTAATCACCTGCAGCACAAGTAAGAATGTGTGTTATTTTTCAGATTTGTTTCAATTAAAACAAAGAAAAACAGTAGATTCAGTACTGGCGACACTGTTTGACTGACAAGCAACCTCACAGAAAATATGGAAAATAATAAAAGCCATTACTTCTTAATTGTCTTCTGTTATCTCGTTGCCTCTTGCTAATGTCACTAGCCATTAGACTTTGGCAACCCTCTTCCTTGTTACATAATCCCGATGTCTGGAGCAGACATCTCCCATGGCTACGCCCACCAGGGGCCAGAATCTGAAACCAGGGTAGGACCCCAAGAGCAGGTGTAATTACAGAAAATGCTGGCAGTTTCCCAGCTAGCAGAGGGGTTAACTCTTAGTGCTCTTACCATCGCGTTTCCCTCTTAAACCCAGAGTGAGGGTCATTAATAGCTCGGGTGGTTATGGTGTTCACTGTTGTGTTGAAAACACGAGCCCCTGATAGACCAGAGGGGGCAACGTTTCCACTAAATTAAATGAGAGGCTGCGTGGCCTCCTGGTGATTAATGAGAATGTAAAGAATTGCTTGAAGGAGGGCATGCAGGTGTGTGTGTGTGTGTGTGTGTGTGTGTGTGTGTGTGTGTGTGTGTGTGAGTGAGAGAGAGAGAGAGAGAGAGAGAGAGAGATAAGAACTGGGTTTGTGTGTGTTTACATCTGGGCCATAGGTGGTGTATTTGCGCTCTTAATAAGTGCATTTCAGGTCAGAATTTGTGGCAGTTTTTCAGGCTTTAATGAGTCAGAAAGAATTTGTGTATATTTGATATGGGGCCATCCCAAACTTTTGTGCAGGCAAAATGACAGAAAAGTGGCACAGCTGAAAATTGCATGTTTGGGTTGATGTAATATGTACTGCAAAATATGAAAGGAAAATGGAAATGTATACAAATGGTCACTGAAACAGATTTATTGTTGCAGATTGACCTCTCCAGCAGGGGAAATATTTATGATTTAACATCTGGGAAAAGCAGGTGCAAAATGTGTGGCA
This sequence comes from Macquaria ambigua, assembly GCA_008360985.2. Taxonomy (NCBI): domain Eukaryota; kingdom Metazoa; phylum Chordata; class Actinopteri; order Centrarchiformes; family Percichthyidae; genus Macquaria; species Macquaria ambigua. The sequence goes on along the minus strand of VMKM01001024.1, from coordinate 64,569 downwards.
TAGTTATTTTATTGAGCAACCAGGGAAGAAGAAGAAGAAGAAGAAGAAGAAGAAGAAAGAGAGAGAGAGAGAGAGAGAGAGAGAGGGAAAGAAAAATCAAAGGATTAGAGAAACTGGGTGTTTTTATCAACATTTCAGTACCAGCTTTATCACAAAGCAAACTATTTCAGAGACAGAAACTAAGAATATTGCAGCAAAGTAAAGATGCATGCTAAGTGCACTTTACAGGAGCTGTCCGTTCAGCACCACACAACACAAGCCAACAGACCAACAATGCATTGATAGTAAAATAGTGAAAAATGCAGCCTTTTTTATTATTTCAGTATGTTTAAATTTGAGTATAAACCCCTTGAGATACACCATGTCGTTTCCAGGGGGGTCCAAGGCTCTAATGTATATATACAGTATATATAATATTACCATGTAATATTCAGTATGGAGCCACACCAAACCTTTTAGCTGGTGAAATGACAGAAAAGCAGCGCTGCTAAAAATAGCATGTTGGAGTTTTTAAGAATGACTGAAAAACATGAACGATGGGAATTTTATACAAATGGTCATTGAAATTGATTTATCATTGCAGACTGAGATCACTTCAACGGGGGGAATGTATTTGTGATTTAACATCTGGGAAAATCAGGTGTAAAATGTGTGGAATATTGGTGTTTTATTGGGCACAGAGAGAGAGACAGGGAGATAAAAGGAGATTAGAGACTATTGCCCTTCGCATCATCAAACGCTTCAGTACCAGCTATATTGCAATAAAAACTATTTAAGTGACAGAAACAAAGAATATTGCAGCAAAGTTAAAGACGCAGTTTACGGGAGCTGTCTGTTCAGCACCACAAAATAAGCAATTTTAGAAATGTTGGAATCACAAAAATCTTCCACATTAATTTTTTTTGTAATTCAAGGAAGCCTTTTTAATTCAGTCACAGGCCTTTTTGCTGAGTGCTGACAGCAATATTTATGTAATCCACAAAAAACTGTAGATAACGAAAAAAAAAGAGGTGGAGCGGCTGAATGCAGAAAAGTGAGAAAACTGACATTGATAATATTAAGGCATTTATAATATATATATATATATATAAAGACAAAGGTTTAGTAAATAGTAATGGAAAAAAAACAGCCTTCCTTCTTACACTAAGCATGTGTGATTGAAATTCCAAAATTTTCATCATATCAAACTCAATTTATGGCTGGCATTTATTCTGCAATGGCCATTAAATGTATGTACCCTCATTAGTTGCCTCTGTTTACAGTAGATGGCATCATCAGTGGCGGAGTCTACCATTCCCATGCTGGATTCAAATGGCATGCACATGCACCAGGGACTCACGGAAAATGACACATGCATGTACTGTACGAAATTCAGAAGACAACAACGACACTGCACTTCATTTCTGTAAATACTCACTACAAAGCTGGGAGTGATGTCAATTTATGCGGCTCTTGTGGTAATTTGTGGACAGCTTAGCCGTCACATCACCAGTGAGTCATCGTGCTCCAGTAAGTCACATTACCTTGCTAAAGGAGCAGAGGTCTGGAAAATTCAATACAGCACTTTTTCTTTGTTTGATTGTTATTCTTCTTCTCTTTTGTCATTTGCAGCTCTATTGTATGCTGCTGTTCTGCTTGAAGGCTAAAGCACCGTCGGATGGCCATACATAATGAGCGACTGCATTTATTGTCCTCCGCAAGAGATAACTCACTCAGAATCGCTTTTCATGACTCGATGATCACATTATCAAGCAGTTTTTATTCATCACTCCCTGTCGTCTTCAGATCAGAATCAAATATCTTGCTTGGGGAGGTTTAGGATCTTACCACTGTGTGTGTGTGTGTGTGTGTGTATTTGTGTGAATTAGACAAACAGAAACAGTATGATGACGCTGTCAACACTTCTCCCTCTGTTAGAAATGCTGTATCTGCTTCAGCTTATGAGGGGGAAATACTGCCATATGGTGTTTTCTTCACTGACGAGGCTCTCTTCTCATGTCACCCATGCCGATATGGCTAGCTCAGTGGGATCTGTCTGACTCATGAGAAGATGGCCAACTCTCTCTTTACATCTCATCACCACTTTCTTTCACTTAGGTCAAGGTGCTCTATAGTTACCCTTGAAGTTTTGAGTTCATTAACACATAGGTTGTCACATCTTACATATGCTATTTTCACATCAATAAGTCATTATCACATTCATTATTCACATTTCACAGTATTTTTAATCCACTGTGTAGCTTTATGGCATGAAAGGAGATTCCTTATGGCAGGCGACACTATTGCCTGACAAGAACGATTCTGTAAAACCCTGGATTATTTTCCATGATATTTTTCTTTCTTCCTTTTTACATCCAACGCCAACATTTTTTAAATTCTTGAATTTCTACAATATCTAACTTGTATCGATATCTAACCTGTAGATATCGTAAAAAATATATGGTTGGGCCGTATTCACGCCCAGGTGAAGAACTTTGTTTACCATGTAGCATTGTAGCATTCCACTGTTTACCGAGCAGCTGTGAAGGTGAAAGAGAGACTGATTGATCGGTGCCGTGATGACCTTTCCAGAGCTGTAAACCCAACCCTGCTACAAGGGAGTATAAAGACGTTAATCTCCATGCAGTCGTGCAGAATACAGCCTAATGAAAAGATTGTGGTTATGGCAAATAAACTATGGTCTTGGCCACTTGGTGGCAGCAGAAACAAGCTATTAAAACAATATTGACCTTTTAAGTTTATATGAATTTGTTAGCAAACAGTTGCGTATTTACACATCCAGCAGTTACGGAGCAGCATTATCATTCATTTGGAGTTGCTTTTCTGGCCACTGATAAATGTAAGTCCAATATTAACTCTCTTTCTTTTCTGTTTTTGAGGGAAATATCTGGCTCTTTAGCTGCTAAATGCTCCGCTATGTTCACCAGCTAGTTGCTACCTGTGTCTGTCTGCTGTTTGGTGCTGAGCAGGTAGCGTACAGTGCGGTTTTAGGAGCTTTTTCACTGAAAATAACTGCCTGCTGTGGCCAAAAACAACTCTATGAGAACAACGAGAGTGAACCAAAATAGTTGATAATTTGTGGGCTGAAAAACCAAAACAATGAACTGAGGGAAACTGCAAAACCAGGTAATAAATCAATACAAGTGACCCCTGGCTAAGGCTATGTGATCCATTGTTAACATAAAAATATTGATTATAGCAGCTTTAAGGTTAGGGAAAGATAATTGTTACAATTCATAAAAAAAGCGAATTTTAATTGCAAGTCTGTGACAGGAGACACAAATTCTGAACTCTGAAAAATCAAAATATTCCACTGATATAACTGTATTTACAAACTTACAATACATAATAAGTTACAGTAAAATATAGAACCATGTTTAAACTTGCTCTGAGTGGAGAGTTTTATGTTTTTCCAGATGGCATTGACTATGCAAGTGTTGCCAACATCTCCCCCAATCTCTACCAGTTACTGAATCATCAGTGTGGTGGTGGGGGCTGCAAGTGAAGGAGAGGTCAATGAGGGGATTAGTCATGAAACCCTGACAGGAGGGCCCATTATGAGGGCGGCTGTAGTCGACAAAGACGGGGGGGGGGAAGACACGTCGAAAAAGGCCTCTCCATTAATGAAATGGGTCACCACATGAATGTTGAATGTGCTGTCGACAGTGAGGAAGAGAAAATGCCTCCGATATGGCTGGTTCCTGCGCCCAAGACCCCTTTCTGGCACAATAGAGGAAAATTGGCTTCCCTAACTTGGAGATAAAAAGGCTTTATGAGAAATCAGATCAGAAAATGGCTCCTTGTACCCATTGAGCCTGTCGTGATTTTAATGTAACTCCATGGTAAACAGTCAGTAATTAATCATTTGGTTTGTATGGGGATGTTAATGTATGGACCATGACAGGAATCAAAGATGCTGCCTGCATATTTTGTATGTATGTACGTGTGTGTGAGTGTGTTGGGGTTTTAGATTGAATTCCTGCTGAACTAGATTTGGATTTATAGAATAAAATATGGGATGGATATTGCCTGGAGGATATGCACAAACACACACACACACACACACACGGCAGCCCATGCACACACACACACACAAACCTAGCCTTAGTCGTGGAAATACTGTATATGATGCCACATCCCATATACAGTTTACCAGTGAAGCATGAGTTGTCTCGTCATGCGGGGCACGTCGGCAGTGCAGTCTTCCAGTCCAAGACCTAGATCCAATTTGTTGTTTGTGCTGGCTACTAATAATAGTAAACCCATTGGGAGAGAAATCAATGCACAAAATATAAGATCTGCATTATCAGCAATGCAGCACTCAATAAGAAAACAAGTGTGTCAAGTTGAAGTGTGAACTTCAGCATCTGAAGTGAAAAATGAATGTTTCTTCATCCCTGAGAACGGGAAAAGGGATTTGTCGAGGCGACGTGCCTCCTGTCCTCTCCTCCGCTGATAAAATCTTCATGTCACTTGTAGCTGTGCTCCTCATATCTCTGGACTCGGTCGATTCCTCTGGCCTGTGATAAATAGTGAGGGACTGGCTTGTACACCCTTCTGCAGGTTCAATGTCAGTGACATAGCGGCTTGTACATAAAGCTTTCAGTGTACTTGATTTTATCTCACAACTGAGCTCTTCTGTACCATTTACACTGCTGCCAGGGCTTGTCTTTTATGTTCGTCGTCACTGGGAAATACTGACATCAGTTGCTTACGGTAAGAGAAGGCAGCACTGGTGAATAAGAAAGAATTAAACATTTTTGAATTTGGACACAATTTTTTATTTTTTCAGCCTGTGGACCCTGTGGAGTTTCTGACCACTGGGAGTGCTATGGAGCAATGTTTTTACGAGTGGGTCCCCATTTAGTTTGATACGATAAACATTCCTGCTGCTGGTTTCATGGTTGCAAACGATGCATGATTTAAAATAATATAGGAGGAAAATCTACTCCAGACTTCAAGAATACACACAATGTATTTTCGTGAGAAACACTGAATGTAAACATAACTTCTGTTTGTTTACAAGAAAAGCCCACAGGGTATCTTTAATTAAGCTAAGTGCACATTTCCATATCATTTAGTGCAACTTTTTTCATGGTGGATAATGTCACAGTGCTTTTTTTTTCATTTTATACTTATGTAAGAGAAACAATTTTACAGTCATGAGTTCTTTTGTATCAAACCAAACTACAGGAAATGATAATTTCTCAAACATTGCTGTATTTGTAAAAAATAAAATTGCGATGGTTAAAATAGCTGTTAATTTTGAGCTTTGAAAGAAGTATTAACTACTGCTATTATTAGAAACATTAGAATTAGAAACCAAACGATCTGAGGAAGCCTTTCACCTCAGCAATCTGCTTCTAAAGTCACCAGTAATTTTAAGGCACTATCTATCTCAAAAGCAAAGATTGCCGCTTTCACCTTTCCTCACACAAACTACGCCTACAGAGGCTTGTATATAGGCAGTCTCCTTTATAAATGCTGCTTCAGCTGCAACAACTTCATTCAGACAGGGAACAGCTGAAAGCAAACACACTGCTGTTTGTGTTGTGAATATTAAAAAAATGAAATATCATGGGCCTTATGAAAATACAGTACAATAGGTTTAAGCTGGATTGTCTTTGGAAAGGGGCAATTCAGCAAACAGAGACTAAGCAGTCAAAATCCATCCTTCTTTCATCCTGCCATTTGTATGTGAGAGTGATAGGCAGCGTGGGGAAAGACAGAGGAGGTTTTAAAGAGGCAGCAGGAACAATCTGTGCTCAGAAAAAGGTTGTTTATACATGGAAATAGTCTGGGACTCACTCTCATATTCACCTTCTAAAGACTCACAGGACAATTAAGCTCAGATGCCCTTTAACACTGAGAAGAAACTTTTTTTTGTTGTAACAAAACATTAAAGATTCAAACAAGTACATTCAACTCTTTTTTTCTCATAACTACAGCTTCACTCAGAACATTGCACAACTCATTTTGCTTCACAAAGGACTTTTCATTTTCTGAACAGGGAGCCATGGATACATGTTTTTCCTTTTTTTCCCTCACTTTTCTATCTACATTATACTGAGTCTGAATGTTATTGATATGATAGTTTTCAACTGAGAGATATATGTGAATTACAGATTCTAAATATCTGGAAGTTGCATAACACAAAATCACACCAACGTGGTCAGTATATGTATGACAATTGGTGCTCTATGGAGCTTTTATTTCTTTAATGCATGTGTGCCTTTTAATAAAAGAAAGTCAGAACCATGTGAGTTTAAATTCTCCAAATTTATAGGACTGCAGTACTCACTTAGAGGAGCAATAAAATCAGGCACTTTAGTCAAATTCAGTTCATTTTAAAACAATATAATAGGTTATTTCTGAGAGACATGGTACTATCTTGGTGAAGAAAATGAAATGCCTATTTTCTCTTAAGATTAACTTCATTATCTGTGCTGTTTATGCCTTGGGTTAGGTAAGATTCACTTCTCAAGCTCCATTTTTATTGTGCATCTTACAACAAAAAGTGCACTAGATAATGGCATACCACTTTAGAAATTACACCTTAAACAGGCATGTAAATACAAAGTATAGGAACAGGTTGAGAATGCAATATATTGTTCATTCATTCAACCTTTATTTAAATCTTGAGGCATCATTGAGGGCATGACCTCATTTTCAATGATTTCGAGAGTACAAGACAGAATACATACAAAATAAATACACAAAGAATAATTAACGAGAAAAACAGACAACAACAGAACACAGTTAAAAACGGTTACATTCAAGAGCGCAGTAGTTTGTAATCATGGTTTTAAATTGACCTATAGGTACAATTGTGTTAAGTTTTAATGTGTGATTTTAATGCACAGTTTTCCCAAATTTAGTGTTTGCACATGGGACTTCGAGCTTTAGCCAATCACTTGAACAAGTCACATAATGACTATAGGACCGATTTAATAAGGAAGTGATATATGATGGCAAGCTGCCATTAAGGGCTTTATAAATAAATAGAAACCAATGCCTGTCACGTCTTACTGTTAGAGTTGCTCACCCAACCTTTTCATACAAGATGCAATGATGAGCAGAATAACTGTCACCGGTAATAAATCTTAGGGTGGAGTGATAAACTGAATCTAGGGGTTTAAAAGTGGAGGCAGAGGCGTGTCTGTAGATAACATCACCATATTCCAGGACGGACAAGAATACAGCCTCAATTATCCGCTTCCCACTGAGCATCGGAAAATTAGCTCTGTTTCTATACAAATATCCAATTTTTTTGTCATGGCTTGCTGACAAGTGTGTCGATGTGAAATTTACTTTTTGATCCAGCCAGACAGCAAGACAGCAAGATATATATACTCTGAGACCCTCTCAATACTATGTCCATTCAGAGTGGTAATATGCAATTGTCCACAATATCTCTGGCTCTTGTTTGCATTCAGGACTAATTTCAAATTAAAAAGTTCAACTTGCAATTTGTCAAAAGCTTGTTGTAGGATTTCAGTGGCTACGTGTGCAGTATTTGCAAAGTGATACAGAACTGTATCATCTGCATAAAGATGGACATTACAATTTGTTATAAAGGATGTAATTTTGTTAATATAAATTGTTAACAAGACAGGGCCCAATATTGAACCCTGTGGAACCCCCTTTGACAGCGGTAAAAATACAGAATGATCATTTCCCAAAATCACACATTGCTGTCTATGGAACCATTTACAGGATTTATAATCAAAGCCAATATCACATAGCCTCTGTAGGAGCACAGCATGACCAACAGTGCTTTGTTAAATCAACAAAGAGGGCAGCACAATATTTCCCTTAGTCAATGGCAGATACAATATCATTTTGAACCAAAGTAATAGCAGTGACAGTATTATGTTTAGCTCTGAAACCAGACTGGTGTGGACCTAACACAGAATTTCTTGAGAGGAGTGATTTGAGCTGATTATTAACTAATGACTCCAAGACTTTAGCAAGACAGGACAGTTTGGAAATTGGCAGATAGTTATTAAGATCATTTTTATCACCACCCTTATGCAGCGGGACTACATGTGCAGATTTCCAGAGCTGAGGGATAGCTCCATTAGAAATGGAGAGATTAAAGAGATATGTAATTTGTTCAGCAATAAATGGGGCAAAGAACTTTAAAAAATAAGGGTCTACTTCATTCTCCCCAGCTGCTTTCCTGCAATCGATAGCTTGTAGTGCCTTCTTAACAACAGGGGAAGTGAAGGCCTGTAGGGTGAACTGAGAGGTACGGTTTAAGGAGGGCACATGAGTCAAAGGCTTACTATTAAGAGCAGATCCTGAGTGGAGCATATCAAACAGATTCTTAGCAGCAGCAAAATGTATGTTTTAAGCATAGCAAATCTCTGATGTCATATTTATTAAGGAGTCATTACACATAAGAAGAAATAAATATAGAGGATTTGTTTTTATTTACATTTACTGCTTACCAAAATGTTGTCTGGTTTGTAAAAGAGCTAAAGATTAATTGTATGTAATAAATGGCTTTTGCTTTTCTCAAGGAGGACCTTTCCAGTCTAGCACTTCTAACGCAGGCTGGAGGACAGGGGTCACTAAGGCCAAGCGCAAACACTCCAGAACCAGTAATTTTGTCCCTCCTATTGGACAGAATCACATCTATCATTGTTGATTTTGAAGGATTCTTCAAATTAGGTCTGGTCAGCTCATCAATCAGCTTGAGCTTCAACAGATTGAGATTGTCACACATTTATTTTAGACTAGTTCAATCATTTGCCAACCAATTTAGGTTAAAGTCACCTAAGAACCAGCATCTCTGAGTTACTTTAGAATTAGAATTAGACAACTGAGGATGGTCTGTATACTCCTACCACATTAATTGAATTATTACTAGATAAGTTAACTGTCAGAGCAATAAGTTCAAAAGAATGAGATAAGCCTTCAGCATTTGTGGCCAACAACAGCTTATATAAGTCACTGTAAACCTTATCACAGATTATATTATTCCAAATATAAAGTTAATGTAGATTTTGCTGCATTTTGATCTTCTAATAGCCAATCCTGCCAAAGGATGGCTGTACAATGACTTTATATTACTCTCACTATTTACATGATGGTTAAATACGGTGGTAATATGCCTGTGCCACTGCAGTATTACAAAGTTTAGTCTATAGCGATACTAGCAGATCTGTGGGGCTGCACTTAGCATTTAGCTCAAAGCACCACTGTACATAATGTCAACATGCTAACATGCTGACAATGACAATGCTAATATGCTGATGTTTAGCAGGTATAATGCTAACCATGGCCACTTTAGTTTAGCTGCTAACAGACATGCTAACATATGGTAATAGTGAACAAAACATTTGAGGTGATGATGAAAAGTTAAGAGATAGTTGAAGGCGGCTGCGGCTCAGGAAGTAGAGCGGGTCGTCCATTAATCCAGGGGTTATCGGTTTGATTCCCGGCTCCTCCTGTCCACATGTTGAAATGTCCTTGGGCAAGACACTGAACCCTAAACCTGTGTGAATGGGTGAATGAGACCAAATTTGTAAAGCGCTGTGGGAACCATTAAGGTTGAAAAAGCGCTATTTAAGTGAAGTCCATTTACCATTTGAGACATTTTGCTCACAACAACAAATGTCAACCTCATGGTGGCGCTAGAGGAAAAGTCAGGAGGTCACCAAAGTCATTAGGATTCATCCTCTAGACACCATGGATATATGTACCAAATTTCATGACAATCCATTCAAAAGTGACCAAAGTGGTGGACTGACTGGCCGACAGACCGACATTGGCCACATTTTTAGCCACGCCAGCAGCGTGGCTCTATAGATGGCATTCTCCTTAATTAGAGCTAATTTGTCCGTTGCCATAAAGGACACAGACGTGGCTACGATGGTCCAATGTTGCCAGCAGCCATATGCAGATGACTGTGCACAGGCAGCTGTTGCCTCTAGATATGGTGCACTACGCTCTACTGCTGCCAACGCGATGCACCTCATATTCTGCCTCCGCCTATCGCATTTTTCAAATCCGCCCTCTCCTCATATTCTTTCTTTTTTACCTTCACGGTTCACATGTGTATTGCTTGGGGAGGATTCTGCAGCTGGGAATATCCAATTAATTGGATAGGGGGGCAGCTTCTATATTAATACCGCCTCACACAGAAACACACCCACTACAGCTGGCTCTAGATGGGCACATGTTGGCAAATGATTGTGATTCTACATTATTGTTATCATTATCTACATTAACAAGTATTTAAAAAGCGAGAAGTCAAAGCAGGAGCTGCATGAGGACAATAAGGGGACTGCAGCTGGCTTTGCGTTGAGACTCTACAAGGACAGATAGAACTAATACATCATATTAGGATTTATTTCATGTTTTCTCTTTGCCAGCTTGCCCCGGCTTCTCTGCAGCTGGAGGTTGGTCCCAAAAACTTTAAGATGCTCTGTTGTCCTAACACCCTTACTCGTGCATCCTTTTTCAAAGCCTTATCAAGAAGGCACTTTCAGAGCATACGAACAGGGTGAGGAAGAAGTTTCTGCGCCTACTGATAAAAATTTCTTTTGAGCTCCTCAACCTGGCAGACTCAAGCAGGGAGGAGGGCGTCAGCTAGAGACAAACCAAGGAAGGAGGATCAAAGGCGGAGAGGTGTAGAAAAGGCCTGGCCAGAAGTGAGGAGCAACAGGTGATGTAGGTGTGATGGAAGGAGGAAGAAAGAGACAAAGGGAATAGAGAGGCAGCTGGGGATGTTTGGTAGTGTCTGAGGCTGCGACTGACTGGCTAATTGAGTTCTGTCAGGAACAATTAACACAGATGCAACAAGATAAAGTGAGGTAAAGTGTCATACTGAGATAAATGGAGGTTCATTTAACCAAGGTCTCAAATGTCTATTTAGGACAAAAGTTACTCTTCCTTTAGCTGCCAGCTGGAGCACTAATGGTTCTCAGTCCTCATATCGGTAGTAAACCCACTTATTCTACTGTAGATTTCTTTAAATCCAGTCAGAGGAATACAATCTTGAAACAAAGATACAAAATCTTCAGAGCTAACCACAAACCTTCAATGAGAAGAGTGATGATATTTCAGTTACAAACCACCAGTAAGTAAACCATCCTACGCTTCCTCTCCCGGTGGACCCGCAAGTGTAGGAAGGCAGCTCACAGCTTCTAACTGAACTGACTCAAAACACAGTTTTCCCTGCACACTTTGAAGTGAGAAGGAGGATAAACAAGAGCAGCGATGGGAGAAGGCAAGCGTAGGTCAGAGGATAGACTCAGGCCATGGAACAATTTAATTTGACAATGTGTGTTTGTTATCTAATCACTCCATTCACAAAAAGCCACCACACATGGAGTGAGTATCACTGCAATACAGTGTAAAGCAAATAAACATGATAAAAAACAATTTGTTTCAGTTCTGTAGGTGCTAAAAAGCAGTGGTGGAAAGTAACAACGTGCATTTACTCAAGTAAAGTACTTAAGTAAAGTACAAGTATCTCAAAATTGTACTTGAGTATTTCTGTTAAAAACTATTTTATACTTGTTACTTTTCTGAGGAAAATCTTTTACATTTTACTTCACTAAATTTATCTGAAAGCTTACTTACTTTACAGATTAAGATTTTCCTTTAAAAAAAAAAAACATGATAAATGTATAAAATGCAATAAACTGTTTAAGATTAAACTAGTGGTTCCAACTTTTTTTTTTTTTTTTTTTATAAAAGAGCATTGTCCAATTGTGGCCCCCTGTCATGTTTTAGATGTCTATGAGTTGTTTGCAGTGCCTCCAAAGAGTGATTTCAACTGTAAACTTCTGAGATGGCTTTATTTAAATAACTGCTCTAGGCCCACAGAGGTATAATTATCTGATATTTCCCAAAAGATTAGAATAATAGATGAATAGAAATTTGCGTACATTTTTTTCTTCTTCTTTCTTATCCCATTAATCATCTCACGACCGCCTATATTTATCCTGTGACCCTTTGGACACCTAGGTTGGGAACCACTGGGCTAAACTACCTAGCTGTATCTAAAGAAGTTAAAACGAGCAATCTAATAATTACATATATAATAATACACAGGGGCCATTTTTCTGCAGAACCAGTACTTTTACTTAGTACCTAGTACATCTTGCTGATAATACTTCTGTACTTTTACTTACTGTAATTAGGATTTTGAATACAACACCTTAAGCTGTAATGGAGAATTTTTGCATTGTGTTATTGTTGCTTAGTACTTTATCCACCACTGCTAACAGGTTAGTTGATGGACAACCTGCTGCATTGTTTTACTGCACAAAGTTACTTTATGGCACAGAGCTGTAAGCATGGTGGTCTGGGTCATAATGGTCTGATAATGGCAATGTCATTGTGCATAAGCCGGAACAGTATATGGAAATAGTGGCAGTGTGGACAGCAAGTGGCAGCTTGATAAATGGGGGCAGAATGAATTGGGTGTATGATTACAACCACTTTACAGCTCTGGCCTTTGAGTAGCAACCACATCACTGCTTCCTATACTTCCTTTTTGATGAGTCAACCCTGCACACTCCACTTATATTCCCTTCATTCTACAGTAAATATGACAGACATACATTAGACAATTCGACTTACAGCCTCATTGGCGTTTGAAATACCTTGCTTAACTCATTTTTGCTGGACTAACAAAAGACTGTGGGTCATTTGATTACAGCCATAAAACTAACATGTGGCGTGGGTGTTAACAGATGGTCCAAGTTATCTGGACCAATTGCTTGGCCTGTCCCGCAAACATGGCATTCTCCCACACAATGACTAATGCAGACTGCTGATTAAAAAAAGGCTGAAATGCAGAGCACAGCGGAAGGTAAATAGATGCTTGTGGTGGCACAGAGAGAGCGAGAGAGAGAGAGAGAAACAGACAGAGAGAGACTAAGGAGGGTAGACAAGTGGAATGACTTATTCAAGGGGGAAGTGGGCAGGAAGAAACATGAAATTAGCACAAATAGATTATCTGTCGACTACAGGCAGGCCTAAGAGCAAGCCAAGCACTGTGGAGGGAGAGGGAGAGAAAAAAAAAGCAGATTGACTTCTTGTTTGTTCCTCCCTTAGGGGAGATTCGATAGAGCCATCACTCAACAAATTGCTGATCTGTAGTTGAAACAGCTGTATCCAAAGCACACATGCACTGAACTACACGGCAATTAGAATGCACCAATAGCATGACCCATGCACTGTGGGAGAGATGAACTGTCTAATCTTTTACATCCGTTATATTTTTGTATGCCTCAGACGAAAGCTTTGCTTTATTGTACTTTTGGATATCAGTGAGCTGTAGTAGTGTGGACTTGTTCTAACAACATAACAGAGTAGTAGGACTGCCTAAAGTAATAGTTTAATATTTTGGGAAATATGCTTATTTGCTTTCTTGCCAAGGGTTGGATGAGAAGATCGATACCACTCTCAGAGTGAAGTGGTGGCATCAATCTTCTCATCTAACTCTCTGTAAGTAAGTGAATAAGTGTATTTCTCGAACTATTAAGTAATTTAAGTAATGATAATTAATTCCCAAAGATAGAATAATGTGCTCTATTCTACTTAGCACTGCACATCTGCAATAGTGCATCAAATACCCTTATTGCACAACATACAATATGTATATTTTTTGGCACATATATTGTGCCAAAAAAAAAAAAACAAACAACAAAAAAAAAACTCCTTTAAGTGAGTGGGAATGATGACTAATGTGTGAAGGCATGGTGACATATTTCCATTCTGTGGGTGGAGACAATGGGCAATATGATTGCTACGGATGGATTTCATACCAATTTTAACTCATATTTCAATGCATTTTCAGATATGATTCAAGACATTTTGAGAATTTATCTCAAACCAAACAGCGTTTTACAAATACAATCATTTTCCTTGATTTCACATATTAGGCGAGCACTCACAAAGGTTTAGACTTAAAAGAGTATTCCACTGATTTAATTTGATCTTTCCAAGAGTTTTGAATTGCCAAAGTTGTAGTGCATGTGAGCTCAACCCTAGCAGACCCAGGGAGAATTAAAACCAGACCGGGAGTTGTCCACGGCAATATCCTGAGATGGTGGGGTTCATCGTCAGTGTGGGGATTCACAGTCAGTGAACAACACTCTCTTTCCATGAGGCTGATGGGGAATCTAGACCAGCAAAAGGTTGGTGCATCTAATAACCAATTCACCCCTTCAAGTGAATTACCTGCCTACCCTGCAGTCACAGTGACAGTGAACCCTTGAGGTTGTTTCCGACCTTCCCTGATAATGCCCAGCAGCACATATATGCTTGGGAAATTGAATCACAACTCCCACAGGTTCAGGGGTAAATTGGTGAAACAAACTTTCCTTTCCCTATCTTCTATTTTGCTGTACGCATACAGGGTAGAAACAAGCTGGAAATTTAGTTCACGATATGGGGCTTACATTATTTTTTATGCACTGACAGCGGGAAACAGGTTTGGAACTAATAGCACAAGTCTGTTGCCAGATTGGGAGGTTATTTAAAACTTTGGCCTATAAAAAGGATTGTCCTTGTAGATTTCGTCAATTAAAAACCATGACAGTGGCATGATATAAATGTAGTGCCAAAAATCCCACCTACAGTTTTTGCTATTAGGTGCATTCTTTGGTTTGTGGTGGGTAGTGTTTTTCGCGGGTATGTAGTTGGTGTTTATCCCTTGAGTGGTGGTACAGAAATGGAATGGGGCTGGGTCTTCGTATATAATTTAAGGCAGAGACCCAGAGCCCCTTCAGAGACAAGTCTACTCTGCACAGGAGAAATAGAGCGAGACAGGGAGCGGGGGACAGAGCCCAAAAGAGAGAGACTGAGAGCCAGAAAGAGATTCTTTAGTATCCTGAATCTTCTCCAGCTTTAATTACTCTGTATTGATCACAGGCGGCAGGGAGGAAGAGGAGGGGGAGATCGAGCGAAGAGGGAGAGACAGTTGGCCAAATTGCAGGCTGTAGTTACTGTAAAGCATGTAAAAAAGAAAGGCAGAGCAATTATGCCAAACTCACACGGTAGATAATTAGAAAATCCTCCCAACTCTCCACACTTTCTCTCTCCACATACCCATTTAGCACTGCTGATACAATAAAACAGTGAGGGTGTCAAATTCATTTAGGTCACCGGGCTGTATGCATTGTTCACATCCATATCACAGCTCCATGCTTGGTTTGATTTGAAATTCTTTGCATCGATTTTTTTCTCTCCAGCGCCTTCCTTGTAATCAACCATAATAGAATGGTCATGCATGACGCCTTCCCCGTAACAACTTTAGCTACATGTTACAGATGCAAAGAGCTTTGCTTCTGCAAAGTTGTGCTTCTTCCCTTTCTTTTCTATCTTTTCTAGGTTGACCTACTTTGGCAAAGAGCTTAGGTCCCTTTCTTTGTTTCTCACACTGTTGTGGCAAGGGGACAAAATCTGCGAGCTCTCCTACTGTATTTCCCTCCACACCCCCTCTCACTCCTGATCCAGGCGGATGGCAACTGAGTCCAGCACAGCGAAATATGCCAGACTCAACCTCACTGCCCCTACAAAATCACTCCCGCCGAGTCTCATAGAACTGTATTTCGGGGGTTAAGGAGCTTATGTCTCGTATACGACGCATGAAGAAAAGGGCTGAGCAGTGATTCGCCATGGGAGGGGGAAAAGGAGAGTGAAGCCTCTGTGTTGAGTGTATCTCAATATGGCTGAACTGTGTGTTACCTTTGGTAAACAGTGGGGGACATTTCTCAGGCGAGCGTCACTCTAAAAGCAGCGGGCTGGTAAACGACAGTGGCCCAATGGTGGCGCACAGCCATTGCTCAAATCTACAGCCCCACAGGGATGTATGAGTTCGGTCATGATTAGTCAGATAGAATAAATAATCTGCGCTTATGACAGCCCCTTTCATTTCAGCGGGTGTTGAATGGATGCCCCGTCCAACTCTTTTGTGTTAGTAAATTCCCTCCAGTTATTTTTGCTGAATGACCTTCTCAATCATGAGAAAAGTCAAAAATTCAATTTCTGAGCGGGGCATTCATTATCATAGCCCCTTGTGCTCAAGGGTACCTGCCCATTTACAGTACATTAGAGCGATGTCTAGTATGGCTGTACTCCATTTTAATGGCATATTAAGGAAATCAACAAATTCATTAAATAGCTTGGCATTGGACAATATTAATGTAAATAATGTCACAGCAGCAAACATATTATCACAGTATGACTATGTATTAGCCAGTGTAGCATAATGATAACAATTGAGGTCTAACTATTTTTTTAATTATTACCTGATGCTAATCCTCACTAAGGGTGAGAAAACTTTTTTTTTTTTTTCACACAACCACATTGGTAAGAGCAAATTATGTTTGCTGTGACTGAGCAGGTCACTACTGATGTTTCTATTTGTAGTCTAGTCTATCTTCAGGCCGAGGCACACTGTGATACAACCACAGTTGAGAGCCACAGTCTGGCAGCCTGACTTCAACACTTCTCCACGTATCTTTGAGTTGTTGTGACGTTCCGCCACTCTGCACTTCTGTACTGCGAGCCTCTCATGTGTGAAAAGCAAAACAAGAGTAATTAAATCTTCATTCCTTCACCCCTACAACCATATTCACATCTGTTAAATTGAAAAAGCACACAGTGTAAAACTGATCCACTTAAGTCTGTGCCCCAGTGACTCTAGTAGTAGCGACAAGAAGCGGGGGAAGCTTTTGTCGGCCTTTCTGCTAAAGGTATAATGGTGTCTTGTTTTCATGTTATATGACCCTCTGTGGGTTGCGTAAATCAAACACTAATTACAACGTGCAGTGACCTGACGGCTGAAATGCTACCTCTAATGTCTTCCACGGGCTAATAGACAGCTGAGTGAATTTGGCGTCCAAAATAGAGTGCTTCAGCAAGCCGTAAGCAGCTTTGTTAATTAAGACATGCTGACAACTGGTGAACTCTGCACATCATTATGGATCCGCTGCCTAATTGGAAAGAATGGTAACGGTAAACGCATTTTTCTTCTCTATTGGGTAGCTGTACTGTCGCTGCAATATAACCACAGAAAAACCACTGAGGTATCAGCCTGTAGAGTCATCATTACATTATCAGTCCTAAACATGTTCCTTCAGAGAATTAGTCCACCCATGGCTGGATTAACCTGATACTGGTACCCCAGGGGTTAAAATTTCTTGTCAGACCTGTATTGATCCCGCTTTAGTTGTTTGGGGCAAATCCCCTTACAAATTTGGAATTTATCAAATTACCAAAACCAATAGATATGGACACCTGGGACTATTGTGGTCCCTAGGGGTCTGGGGCCCTGGGGCAGTTACCTGCTTTGCCCAGCTGGTAATCCATCCTTGAGTCCACCACATGGCATGTGTACAGAAGAATTCAGGTCTTACCTGCCCTGGACTTTGATGTCAGAGATGGCATAGAAGTATCTGGACAGGTTGTTCTCATCCACCATTGTAGCTCCTGTAGCGGGTCGGAGCAGGCGGATTCTCAGGTCTGTGATGGTAAAGAAGTCCCTCAGGTTCTTGGTAGTGTCCAGTTGGCCATAAAGCGAAGCCATGTTGTGGAGCCGGGGCCCAGCAAACAGCGCAAAGCGGTCCTTAATCTCAAAGCGCACTGTTTTATCATACTTCCACACATAACCTCGTGAGTAGTCCTCAGTGCAGATGATGTCCAGCAGGGTATGCTGAGTCAGGTCTTGCACCGTCTTGGGCTCCATGGTGAAGGCGTCCAGGCAGTCAGTGGCATAGAACTGGTAGGGCTGCCAGGTTTGTCCATAATCCAGCGACTTTTCTAGAACCATCTGTTCAGGCCGGCCTGACTCAAAGGTGAGGACGATGTCGTCGGTCAGCTCAATGGTCTTGTTCCAAGATAGCGTGATGTTGACCAGGAGGGCCTTTGGGTACTTCTTCCAAGATGTGGATTGCCAGAAAGTTGTGGGGTTACGGCCCTCGATGTCGAACATGAGCTCCGGAGGGTGGGCAAGTTCCTCTGTGCTGGCGTCACATTCATTATTACACATGTAGGGGTTCTCCTACATAGAGAGAGCAGAGAAAATGAAACAGAAAAGGAGGAAGAAAAAGTAATGAAGAGTTGTTAGTCTTGACGAGAAATAACAAGAACAAATTAGGTCATTTTCAGAGTTGATTATGAAGAGAACTCAATGTAAGGGTGGCGTTGTAACTCTCATATACCACCATGTAATAAGGAGAGTCATTTAGGGATTAGCTTTACATGAAACTAAAGCTGAATCACAATGAGGGTATCATGTCACATGCTCTGCTGGGTGTAGTGTGTAGTCATGTATGAATATTTGAAGCCATGTAGCTTTATGGTGCACATTTATCTTTTAAGAGTCTGCCAACACCTCTGTTAACTCTTGTCATTACAGCGCATTTCCTCCTCTCTGTTGTCACTACACCATGTCACTACAAATATCATATCATTCCCGGTCCTGGAATTAAGATGTCTGTTTTCTCCTGCTCTCCAATGTTGGAATCACTACTATAGTGTGGAACACAAAATCATCTGTAAACTGATTTGATAAAATTAATAGCTTTGAAAAAACTTTCTCTTTTCAGTCATATTTTTGGGTGAGCTCATTTGGTCTTCAAGTATCTGCAAGTATCTATAACATATATAACACATATAACATGATTCATTAACACTGAGTACATTCACTCTTTAAAACAGTTTGTGCACCTGACTTCACCTATATCTTTTTGGCCATTTAATCATTTCCATCATAACTTAATTCATGGAGGGCTAATACAAGTCTATTTTTATCCCTCGGTTTTCAGAGTTTCTTCGCATGCTTTAAATTCGTCACGCCCCTTGCTTGAAAGAGGTCTTTCCAAAAACATTTGTCCGATTTACCACAAATCATTACCAGGCGATGTTCTCTCCTTGCTCCCTGGAGGCTCCATCTAGCTGTCAGGGGGAGGAGGCACTCCTCCAAGAGGACCTTTCAAGTGCTACAAGCTCCAATTTATCAGGACAAGATAATCCACTACTTGATTAGGTGGGAGAAGTCACCCTGTGTGTGTGTGTGTGTGTGTGTGTGTGTGTGTAAGTGAGTGTGGTGATGTGGTGAGGAAACGGAGAGAAGCAGGTCTCTGATGTAAGACAGTCTAATGAAGCAGTGAGGCAGAGATGTGTAAGTTAGAGGGAGAAACAGCTCCATTCGGCTAATAAGCTTTGCAAGTTTTTCCCCGTCCTCCAAGGCAAGGTGACAATGAAACAGGGCTCTGTCAGGCCTTCTGACTGTTGGAGGGCCCCATTAATATCCTGTCTGGACCATCCCCTACAGGCTTCTCCCAGCACTAGACAGCGGTGGCTGGGAGGAGACGGAGGAGGAAGAAGGCAGACTGGCAGTGGAAAATTCCACTTGGGCTTTAGTGTACCATTTCATGGTGGGAGGTTAGGTGCGCCATTAACTGCAGCATCTGGTGCACCGTGTATCCACAGACAGATGCGTAATAACTCATATGCGACAGTTATGCCTGCTTAGGGGGTGTGGACAATCTCTAAAAAACACACTTGGCATGCAGGATGGCTGACTGTGTTGCTGTGGCTTGTTGGAAATGTGCAATCATTGAGGGAGACCTAAAACTGTGCACATGCATCATGCAAAAACATGCATTTTTTGATTAGCACATCCCCTTTCGAATGGTGCCCTTATATACTTGAAATCTTATTAAATGTTGTCAGAGACATTTATATTTAAATTCTTTGCCTTGAAATCAAGTTTTTAGTTACACAATATTCTATTTTTACATTGAGCAATTATCTCCTCACCCTCATACGTGCAGACTTTTCTACTGTAAGTTTTGCTTCATTCTTAATTATAAACAGTGGTGGACGAAGTGCTCGGATTCTTTACTAAAGTAGGAATACCTCAATGTAAAAATACTCCATTACAAGTAACAGTCATCCATTCAAAATCTTACTTAAAGAGCAACTTAACACCCCCTAAAAATCTTGTGGTTGTTGACCTCCAGGGGTTTAACTTCTCACCTTGATGTGGTGATGTAGAGGTGTACTCCCTGTGACATCACTCTTGGGTGTGGTTACGGGTTCAACAGAGCACACTTCTGACTACACCCAATTACACCTATCAGTGATGCTGGGTGTGGTCTGCTTTTCAACCTGGTGCTAAGTTAGTCTTTATGTAAAAGTACAGACGTATTCTCAGCAGAAATAACTTAAGTGTCAAAAGTAAAAGTATGTAAGTGCAGCAGAATGAGAATCTAACACAATAATGGTATTATATTATTATATTAAGATATTATTGGAATATATTTACTGATGCATAAATACTGTATGCAGCAACATTTTAATCTTATAGCAAGTTAAGGTGAAGATCATTTTAAATACTTTATACACTGTTGAGGAAATTAATCTTTAACAATTTACCATATTTAATATGTTCACAGGTTTTGTATGTAAAATCTTTTTCCACAGAGTAACTAGTAACTACACATTTAAGATAAATGTAGTGGAGTAAATTTCACTTTGAAATGTAGTGACGTATAAAGTAGCAGAAAATTGAAATACTCAAGTAAAGTACAAGTACCTCAAAATTGCACTTAAGTACAGTACTTAAGTAAATGTACTTAGTATACTTCCCACCACAGCTTATAAATAGGAGATGCATTTATGCCATTATCAACCCATAGTATTCCAATGGGAGTTTGGTACGGACTGCCAAAGCCTCCGTTGTAGCCGCTACCTTTGGCTCCAAGAGTAAGCAAACACTACTTAGGGTGTCTTTACGTGAGCAGTTGTATCATGTCTGAGGTCAAGCTCTTTGTTCCTTTACATCTAAAGCAGGCAGATCCAGTGATCAGCTATTACTGTAACCCCCCCACACACACACTCACACACAAACTGCTATCCTCACCAGCACATCTCTGTAATCAGACAAAGATGTATCCCTATCGATCCCTGTGGCCGCGCAGCTGAAAATCTGCTGCGTGTAGCACCTGGCAACCTTGGCCAGTCGTCCAGCGCTCCCCTGAACACACAGGTTAAAAACCTTTCATTAATGTCTCCCCCACTTCTCGCCTAACAACAAAATACTGCCTTTATGAAGATCAATAACCTCACCAGTCAGCCCAGAGAAGAGAAAGGAGATAAAATGCTGAGTATACGGCCTTATGAAAATCAATGGCAGATTTCTGTGTTTTACTGTGGGGCAGCGCTGACGGCTCTGTTAGCCGATTAATGGTTTGGCACACATTAAAATAATTGACAGCACCCGGCACTGCAGCATTTCTGTAATTACAAAAGATGTTTCTATTAATCCCAGTGTGATGATAAGTGGCCAGGATGGGGGACAGCCACCGCAGATTACAAAGCCAGCGCTGAGGTTGCTGGAGCGGATAAGTCACGCCAAATTGGCGCTAATAGAGATGCCGTCGACCCACCCAAAACACAGCGGCTTAATCCGATTATTAGCACGGTGATGCAGTGAGATAGTGAGGGAGCAGGCGTGCATGTGCAGGTGGGTGTTCATGTATACTAACTCTATGTTATGTGGTTGTGGGTGGATTTTACAAATCATCAGGAAGCTGCTCTAAATTCTTTTGGCGTTGTCCCCATTATTGTCAAACTGTTGAGGCTAATTTTACCAACCGACTAGAGGAATGAAAATCAACAATACAGCAACGTAGAGGATAATGAATTAGACTAATTCCATTTAGCTACACTCCACAGACCAGACCAGAGTTATTTGTAGTGTTTAGGTCACAGGGAAGTGTGTCTCCCTTGCTTTGCCAACCAAGGCTTTTAGACATGTTACAGATGGAACAATTTGCCTGATGCACTCACAGAGGTAAGACAACACTTCATATCATTTGTCTGAAGCAATTTAACTCACAAACATTTCTAAATCAAGGCACTATTTTGGCTGCATATTTCTTTCTTTCTGCCTCTATAATTCTTAAGTTAAAAATATGCTCCTCTGCTGTAGCTTCTGTAGTTAGAATGAAATGGGAAACCTGAACTTCATCCATTGATAATTTTTTCTTACTTTTATGCAAATTCTCACATTTTAATGATTTATTACTTGACTTGAATATGTGAATAACTACTGCACATTCCTGGCAAACATACCACGCTGCATTCATTCTTTTCTTCCCACCATTCACATGTGTTTTCTCACTGTGGCTCTAAATAGATGACAAGAGGTGTTTCATCTTCAATGTTTCAACCTTTAGCTTAACAAAAAAAAAACCCAAGAACAAACCTTTATGTAAAAAGTTGTCCTGACAAAGGGGGTAAAGAATATTTGTGTAATTTTCCTCATTGGTTATTGTATTTGCACCAATAATCAGATACAGAGGTCAAAGTTGGGATCCATGAAGAGTAAATATGGGTATAAGAAGTGCAGAGCAGAAAAGTAACAGAGGTTTTGACTGTGTCTAGTTTTAAAATAAGATATGAGCGTGGTGGCTGACAGCCTTGGCCCGACCACAGAGTAACGCTGATGGAGGATGGGACTTGGGGGAATATAAATTTACTAACTGCCGACAAGCCATCTAGATAGATGGGCTCCCACCAATCAAACAAATCCGTTTGTGTGACAGATGTCTTGCACTTGTATAACCCAGATAGAAAATTGAATCCACCCTCCATCTTTTCCTCATTCTACCTTTCCCTCTTCTCTTTTCTCTACTTTCTTCCACTAATACATTCCATTTCAAAAATGATCAGTGTGCAAACCTGAGAGAAATAAATAACACCAAACACGTGATCTGATCTTGTTTTTGACCTTTTTTCAAAAGGAGTAAAAAGATATAATTCTTTAAAAGGATTGACACTGTGAAGTGCAGGCAATATTTGTTTAAATAACAAGCTTTAGTTCTTTTTCTGTCTTATCACTCATCAGACCCCCTAACCTTGCAGAAGATATTAGAGCAGGACCTGTAGTGCATTTTGGATAAAAGAGCTCTGACATCAAGATTTAGACTGTCTAAGTACCTAAAGTCAGTACTGGCCCATTTTACAGTTTGACCACTTTCTAACTTCTTAAAATCTGTAAATGTAAAACAAGAGGCAAACCAACTGAATATCAATTAAACCTTTAAACTATTTTGTAGATACAACCCCAATCCCATATTATACACAGTCTATGATACTGACACTGATATTAACATTTATAAAATAAAGTCAACTGTCAATCATTTCAGCTTCAAGTGCTGGCTAATGTGAGGATCATTTGTTAAAAGGATTTTTTCACCATACACCTTCTACGAACTTAGTCTGATGTCAAAAGCCAAAACGTATAAAAGATGGCTGCTCTGCCACTAATATTGTTCCTTCTGATTTAATATATTTCAAATAAAAATTAAATTAATTGAATTGCATCATGTGTGGTCTATAGGTGACATTAAGTTTTGTTTATACAGATGCTATTTGGACCCACACAATGCTACAGTAGGCAGATCAATATCCATCCAGGCAACACCCACACATGCAATCCAGCCTTCACTGTCATTGTAGCACAGAAGAGACACAAAGACAGATGGAGGGTGATTGAAGGAGTTTATCACTAAACACATATCAATACCAGAGCCCAGGAACCCCTAATGAGAGAAACAAATTGCTTCCTCCCCACATGCTCCAGCCTTGGCAGGTTTGGTAAGACACACTCTCCACATTGTATAAGAAATAAATCCCAATCATTTCCAAGTCACACTCCCACTCTTATCCTTTGCTTTGCATCTTCAACTGCTATCTTTAGAGATTCAATTGTCTTCTAGGAGAGTAATTTTTATTGGCAAAGAGGTTAAAAAGACATTAAGGTTAACGATCATGTGCTGCATTTAAACGTCCTTAAATCATTACGAGACTCGCTAACAAAGGGATAATGATTCATGGCACAAAACAGGAAGAGAGTGCTAGAGTTCCTTCCAGTAAAAGATTTTTTCTGTTAGAATTATTCCTAAGAAAAATGGGAAATATCAGTTCTCATGTAAGATATTGTACCCAAATATCTCATGATGCCAAGATCTTATTGGTTTGCACTGGACAAGATCCACATTCCACCCTGGACAGGTCAGCTGCCTCTTATAGGGCAACCCATAATTTAGTTTAAATAAACTTGTTGGTGGCTAAAAGCTGCTACAAAGTTCAACATCAGTTTGACTCATATTTACAAAGTATGCAAATGTGTAAGTACTGTAATTTTGTTACATATACTCTATTACATTGTACCACGTGTGTGAACATTTCATTGCATCAACAGGTAGAATGTAATACAGTAAATAATACAGAATGTAGAATTTCTCCCACCTCCTCCCCAGAAATGCATTATCTCTTTTCTTACATCTATCCATTTCCCTTGTATGTTTTTACCTCTCTTTCCTCAGCAAGGTGTGTGTGTATGCATGTGCATGTGTGTAAGACGGGGGGTAGGGGTTAAAACTATCCCTGCTGCATTAATGAGACCTTGTGTTCCATGATAGATTTCTTCATCCCCGACCCAGGGGCTTGATTGAAGCAGTGCTCTCTCAATTTCAAAACCTCTCTCTCTTTCTCCAGTCATGCCAACACCTTTACTGGATTCCCTCTCTCTTTCTCTCTCTCTCCCTCTCTCTCTCTCCCATGGTGATGGGTGGTGCAGACAGAAAGAGGGGCTTAACCTGGACGTGGAATGAATATTGGATGCCAGTGTGACAGATTACAGTGGTAATAGACACCCAGGCCAAATCCTCACAAGGATTACAATCATATTTTCAAATGGCTCAGGGTCGGCCGGAGGTCGACCGACCTGGACCATGGTCAACAAGGCGACGGGGGACCTGAAATCACACACACACACCCCAACACACACCAGCTTCAGCTTGCCAACTGTGTCTCAGATTAGGCATGGTTTTAGCATATATTTTCATATATTTTAATATAGATTTTTTGACAAAACTAGTTATTTTTACAGCAATATTTAGGTCAAAATAGTCAAAGCACAGGAACATGAATTAATAATTATAAATGAGCTAAAGGAATGGGTTGAAGATTACTCATGATCTTTACATTGGAGTGCAACACTGATATACGATCCTCATCTTTTACATTAATATATTAGTTCTGAATTAATTGATTAGTTGACAGAAAATTGTATTTTAATCATTAATTGTTAAAGTCAGTTATCAAACACAAAGCCAGCTTGGTTCCAGCATCTCAAATGTGAGGAATTGTTGTTCTCTTTTTTTCATTGTAAATGGAATAATTTTGGGTTTGGGGCTGTTGGTTAGACAAGAGTCTAAGTTTAATAGTTAATGAATGGAGAAAAAAATGTATGAGGAAGTTAGAATTGAAGCTATAATGTTAGCCTCACCATGAGATTTGTTGCACACAAACGCTCAGATTCACAAAGAGCATTGGTGCTCCACCAACCCTCGGCAGCTTGAAGTGGACTGTAGGCCGACAGCTTGAAGGGTCCAACAGATGAAATATGCTGTTTTGTTGCAGCAGTGGGGGAAATCCAATAGTGATCTAAGGCAACAAGCTGCACCGTTCAGCCACCTTAAGCACCACAGTGCGGGCCGTCCAGTCGGCTGAGGGCAGGTTATGAGGCGCGACGATGTGTAAATGTCCTCGTGTTGCGTTCATCACGATCAGTGGCGGCGATTTAAAAGATTCATGAGCCTTAAAACAATAGCGGGGAAAGCCTTCAACACGCAGCCTCTGCACATTCAGAGGATATAAAAACAATTTTATATTCCATTATCTTTTATATGGCAGTGCAAGCCCCACCGCGTGCCACAGCGATGCGGTTTGGAGGACAGGACAATATCCCCTGCTTAAGAGATGGTATATTTGTGAGAGCAAGGCAAGTACACCCATCAAGAGCTACAGTCAAGGGATGCTTGATGGCTGTAAGTATACCTTTAACAAAGGCAGTTAACTTGACAGGTTAATGGTACAGTGCAGTACTTTGGCACAGTTAACTTTAAGTAAAGAAAAATTCATGCAGGACAGAATGTACAATTCACTGCATCGTTATCTATGCAAGCTTACAGTTTTCTTTTGGGGAAAATAAGTTGCGTTACATGGAAGGCCTCATGATCTAAATGTAAAAGGAGTGAAAAAGTGAATGATGTCTGGCAGCATGGAAATACATCTCTGAAACACAAACAGTACAGTATCTCACAGTTTGAATTTTAAATATTTATTTAAATTTAATTAACTTGTTTGTGTAAAGTGGTAACAGGTATGAAACCTGTTCAATAGGACATTACGTTATGAACTTAAATAAGCCAAAATTAAGAGGGCACAGATTACAGATTAGACCAGTGGTTCCCCACCTTTTTAGTCTGATGTACCACCTCATCCCTGTCAGATGAACTAAAGCACTGCCTCTTAATCGACACCTAAGTCTAATCTACACAAAGTGCCCATTACTTTAAACTACTAATTCTTGACTTCTCTCTAGTTTAACCATTTTACCCATTAGCTAACTGTTTAGTAGTGTAGAGTTCAGTTGTTACAGCTGACTCAATATGTTGATATTCAAATTAGTCTAACTACGCTATAATCTTTCCACCCCCTGGCAACTGCAGAAGTACCCCCTGGGGTAGCACCCCTGGTTGGGAACCACAGATTTAGACAGCAGTGTCTTAATGCAGAAGATCCATAGCTAACAATAAAGCATTATCTGTGACAAATATTTAAAAGAATACCCAGTGGTAGTGGAAGTGCATTAAAATGGAAACAGAAAAAGTATGCGCCATTTAAAATCAAAGCCTAATCCTTTATTCAAATCTACAAAAGAAAAACGGAGCATTATTCATTTACAAGTAACTTCAAGAGAAAAGTAATACGTT
The DNA here is from genome assembly GCA_008360985.2 of Macquaria ambigua. Taxonomy (NCBI): domain Eukaryota; kingdom Metazoa; phylum Chordata; class Actinopteri; order Centrarchiformes; family Percichthyidae; genus Macquaria; species Macquaria ambigua. The sequence goes on along the minus strand of VMKM01001024.1, from coordinate 37,744 downwards.
TTGGTTGAGTGCTGCCTGGAACTGGTCATTTGGATTATGCATTATGCTTGTTATATAAAATTGTGACTCATACATTGAAAACATAACTGCTCAGCTTTCAGGTATACAGAAGATTTGGTTCTTTGTAGTTCCAAATAGAACATATATTTTAGACGACTACATTGCTGCCCCCACCGCATCAGGAATGGATCACTGTTATCTTCCACCACTTTCAAGTGTCATTCATCTTTTATTAAGATGACATTTCTACAGCGAGCCAATACACCAGGGCATAATCGATCTGCTGGCTGCTGCAATACTACATCTCTCAATCAAACTGTCCTGTCAGATAACATGAAGACTTTGGAATTTTTCACAATACATTAAGGCTTGAAAAGAAGACTAGCCTGTAGCCATGATCACCCCTTATCTTTTAGCTGAGAAATCCTTCAGGAGTTGACATCATGAAGCAGAGGCTACATCACACTCTCACTGCCACTCCATCCCCCATCGCCATTCCTTTCCCTCTCTCCATCCACGGGTATTTTTAATGGTAGAATAACGCTACATATCCTGTATAGAAGCCCTCCAGAGAGACATGGATCACTGTCACCTTGACCAAGCTAGGAGGCTAACCCCAGCGCAGGGAGCTGCCCCGGTTTCTTCCCCATGGATACAAACCCCGACCTGCCTGCAACAATAAGGCTACCTTACAGATCATTTGATGTCCTAATGCCAGCGGGGAACGAAGTAGAACACTAAGGAATATTTGAGCTATAAGAAAGGATGTCAATTAGTGTTGGTATGGCAAAGTGTAGGTCTAACCATGCCTTAGCCTTAGTAAGTTCAATTTTTGATTTTGTCATTAGTGGTGTTAAAATACAGTGTTCATGAAGGCAAAAGTACAACATCTTAGTTGTAGCTGTAAATGTAGCAGGTTTTAGCTGGGAAATTGAATATATCTAACTGAAACGCAATCATAAGCAATACAGATATAGTAGAAAGAAATTAAAAGAATAGGAGAAAATAATGGGAGCAATAAAAAAGATCATCAGTGGTGCAGTTACACCTCCTGTCCTCTTCCAGTTTGTTGTTTCCATGTTTAGCTTGTTTTTGGCACCTTCTAGGGGTGAAAGGTTATATTTTCTCTCATCATTCTCATGTGATCCTGTCATGTGACGTCTACAGGAAGTAGGTGTTCAGTATCGCAGGCAGCACATCATGGATGTATAATAAGATCTGGACAGGGCACCGCCTCTCAGCCTTGCTTCCAATTTTTTCCAGTGGCCACTCGTGGTATTGCAACGAAAAATTCATTTTAAAAGCATTTTCCCCACAGGCCACCACTGTAAAAGAGACATCTGTAAAACTGTTGACAAGACACCATGAACTGCAAACAAGGTCCATTATGACTCTTTCTATTATGAAATTTTGATCCATGGAGGTTTTATATTTGTAAAACTTTCCTTGAGGCGAGAAAAATGATTTAAAAATCTATGACGTCATCAGAATGTAAAGTCTATGGGCCGAGCGGGAACTCACGGGCGGGGCCAGCAGGAGAAACACTACTGTGCATATTAAGTAGGCCGCATACCCCGGAAGTAAACCCAGAAGCTAGAAACTTTATTTGGTGTATGCGCCAGATGAGCAGTTCTTATTGGACTGAATAGGTGCCATGTTTGGGTCCGCTATCCAGTTCTTATAATACATCCATGGGCAGCACATGCCAATATATATAATATAATTTGTATCCCAATGAAGATGTGTCTCACTGACTTTCTCCAGTGTTCTGAAGGAGCCGATCTCTTTGGACTGAGATTAACTGGCTGTATAGGTACCTTGATTCTTAAATTGTCTATACAATTACAAATTGTGCCTTAAAGTCCCCCCCCTTATTTTTATTATTTTTGTATTAATGTATTTATTTTTGTCTATTTTTCTCACTTTCTGCAGTTGCCCCCCTGGCACATTTGTTTGAATGTTTGAATTTTGCACTGTGGATCTTCTTATTGTCAAAATGTGTGACATGTGCAATTTGTTCAATAAAAAAACAACAAAACAAAAAAAAAACAGATGTCTGTTTACAATCCATCTGTTACTGTTTGCATCCTAAGTGCTGTGGTAGCATTGTCTGTATGTGTATATGTATATTTTCATCACACCTATTTTTCTACATTAGTATTTTAGTAAAATGTGCATGTAAGGACCATGTTTCTATGGGTGGGGTTAGTGACTGTGATAAGGGTTCTACTTCAACCGATATTTGATTCCTCTGCAAATGGCTGCCCCGACCTTCAGGTGCCACCATTTTTCCTGTAGGTTCTGATGTGGAAGCATAGAGAAACAGATACTTTTTACATAAAATAAATGCTATCAGGAGAAAGTATGTCTCATCTGGCCTGCTGCCATTGAAGAATAAGCAGAGCAGTGTAGTGTCCAGCACACCATTTTTGCTCTGAAAGCCGACCTCACAGTCATATAAGTGCCACCACATTTCACTCCTAGCGATGCCTTTTCAATCAAACCCCCGTCATCAAGCTTCACCCCTCATTAGTGGCTCTACAGAGCGCCGTGAGTACATGGAGAATCTATTCCCGTTAATGAGCGCTTCTGTGACTCGGTCAGCAGCGGCCAGAGCAGGGGGTAAATTTAGCACCTTATAATTATCTAAAAGGGGTCTGCAGGATGAGGTGGGGGAGCTGAGGGTGTTGGAGATGTCAAAAAAATCCAATCAGTCGTCATCTTCCGGATTCACTGGATTTCTATTTTCTTTACTTCAGTCTTTACGATCTCTTATTTTATTTATTTTTTTAAAGTCTAAGCTTTGAAGAGATGATTAAAATCAATAGTGTAAGGCTCGGCATTCCCAGTGTGGATATTTAACTGTGCAGAGCGTAGTTGGGATTCAGCTCGAGGCCTCTTCGTCAGATCACTGAAGGTCTATTTAGTCATTCTACAGGGAGACCCCCCCCTCTATTCTTCTTTCTCTGTCTCCTTCCCTCTCCCCTCCTTTTTTTCTTTTTTTTTTTTACCACTGAATCTGAGAAAATGATTGGCAGATGACTCCTGGGAAAAAGAGCTCGGGCCTTTTCCTCTCTCTGAGCTCTGAGGATCACGACACTCAAACACACTGACAGGCAAAGTGGGCACACACACACACACACACACACACACACACACACACACACACACACACACAAATTCATTTTAAAAGGCAAGTCACACAGAACCCTTAAGAAAAATGAGGACAAATACACACACACACACACACACACACACACACACACACACACACACACACACACACACACTGACTTGGCACTATTCCTATGATCCTTGACAGCTTAGTATATTTATAAAAATGATTGAAACTCCTAAACTTGGCCAAGAATTGACTTTTTGGACATCTTTGTCTGATTTTAAATTAAAAAAGCTTAATAACCCAGTACTATCAGCAGTTGTAACCACAGAAAATAATATGTCCCCTTGCAGTCACCACTTCAAACTTTTGCCAAGGGGTTTATAATAAAAAGTAGAATCAGTGTGACAACATGAATAATTCTTTCTTCAGTTTGAAACTTTAGAAAACAGTTGTGAACAGTTGCTACAGCAGTCAATACGAAGGCAGCCATCAAATATCCTATGAATAACAAATCAAATTCTGCAATATGTGATTATCCATCATCATACATCATTAAAACTGAGTTAAAGGAACTCTTCAATACCACCAGCAACAATACAGCAAAGCAAGAGGATACACTCGAGACACCAACTTTCTGAAAACTCGTGGCACTCTTCCCCTTCATCACCTGCCAGGCTAAAGATGGCAGCAGTCCATAAAATAAAAACTAAAAGAAGACTCTTAATAGAGCACAGCCAGCAACAATGAAACACAAGTGGATCCACTTGATTCAGCGACAATAACTTTGAGCATTCGCAGCCATCGTAATCACAATCCTCAAAAGGGAGTCAAGGGTGCTCCGCCAGCTGATTGTCGTTGAGCTCTTGATGAGCTGCCATTATAAAAGATGAGAGAAAAGTGAGGGGTGGGGGTGTGGGGTAAAAAAAAAAAAAAAAACACAAAGAAGGAAATCAAAAACTTTAACAGGGCCAGAGGGAAATACTACACTAATCAACTCCACTCTGCTGAAATTACAGATGAATTAAGCACTCTGTTAGTGATTAATTAAACCAAGAGATTCAAACTAATGAGACCACACAGAGCAATGTGTGTGTATGCATGTGTGTGTGTGTGTGTGTGTGTGTATGTGTGTGTTGGCCTGTAAAATTTCTTGTGTACATTTCTGGCACCAAATACAGCAGAAGCACACCGGTTTCAGGCTGCAACCCACTTTAAAGGAGGGATTAGATGCAGTGGTTGATCTTGTGATCGCTGCACACAGGCTGTGCTCATGAAGATCAACAGATAGGCTTAAAATAGCTGAAATAAAGGGATATCTGCAAATGGTCTTGGACTTGAGGGAGGAGAACATCTTTGTTTACACTCATAGGACACATTTTTTCAATAAAAAAAGAGGGAGCAAAGGGCTCACTCAGGAAGTTCCTTGTGCAGATAGCAGCAGCAGCAGCTGTTCATCCTGTACAGGATTGCATTGGGTTAAACTGTATGCATTTTTTAAAAAGGAGGTTGTATTTATAATGGGAGCAGGCCCAGACTGTAGAAGTAAAGTTATACGAAGTGTCTGTGAAAAAAAGAGAGGGATACTGACAAAAATCAGAAAAACTCTCTTGGCTATTTTGCATGCAATTTCAGGACAGTCCCTAACTTCGGACAGTCAGTTTACATCTATCAAGACACGCACAGTGCCGGGCTTCAGCATGGGATCATGAGGTAAAAATAACACTTGTGCAACATCAGTCAACTTTACCCTGCACTGCAAAACAAATCTGGTGCAAACTTATTAAAAGTTATGAGGGATGAACCTTGTTAAATGTCTGAATATTGAACTTAAAAACAATGTACACCTGTGTGTGTTTGTAGCCCATAGCCTATTATTTGTCTACATTTTGGCAAATCTGCCTCATGAAAGGTCATGCTGCTTTGGCTACTAGGAGTTCCTGTTTGCCGTTTCAGTTGTGTCTCATGTCTTGACAGACACTAGAGCAAAATCAGAATGGCTTATTCAAGTGTGTTTTTTATAGTTGGTGACTCTGGGGAAACAGCGTGACGAACATCATTTGGCTTTTTACCATTTCACAGCTAAAAGAAGTAAAATCAACAGGAACATGAATAATTGCCACATTCAAGGATATTCTCCTTTAAAAGATAGCTGTCCTGGGAATGTATTATTATCACCAGCACTTAGTTTTTCTTTTTCAGCTTTCAGTATACATACAGTAACCGCGAAACTGTAATCGCACAGTGTACAGTATGATCTGGGACAAAGAATAAAGTAATATCCCCTGGATCTACCTTTCCTTGTTTGTAGAGGTGTTGAAAGTAGGTTTTTGTAGACTGGGTTTGTAAAATGAAAGAGAACAGTGCTGACTGCAGGTTCCCATGTCCTATTTTGGTGCTTTACTATTTATAAACTCATACATAGATATGAGCAATCCAAATTGAATTTGTGCAACCGCAGTGAGATTTCACCTTACATTTCAAATTCTAAGGAAGGTTTGCTCATTAAGGAAGTGCCAACTTTTGGATTTAATTATAAATACTGTAAAGAGGAGCCTTTTCTTTAAGGTTGCCACATTTGTTGGACTCTAGACACGAGATTCCCACATGAACCATGTGGCATCAAGATCCATGTACACATTTGCAATTCAGCCATAAAGTAGTAGGTACAACCACAGAGGGAGTCATTAATTAGTGTAATCAAATGCTACTGAATGAAAGCCAGCGAACAGTATGTTAGGCAGAGGCACCCGGGGCTCATTTATCAATCGTGTGCAATTATTTCTACGCACAGAATCTGATTTATCAATTTCCTCTTTTCCTCGCTTGAGAATGTGCGTAGATGTAGAACCACTCTTGATGATGCGTACCAACAAAACCCTGGTGGTAATCGCAGGTAAACCAATTATTAAATTACAGACACACAAACCCCAATGCTACTGTCAACCATGTAAGCATGAAAAATAAATAGTCAATTATAAAGATGTTCATTTCGGTTTCTACTTGGAAAACAAAGTAAAAATATATCTCAGAGTGAATTTATGCCATTAATGCCTTTATTTCCTTTGTCAATTGTTTCTCTAGTATTCAGATGATCTATTAATAACATCCAATTGTAATCAGTCTGAATTGATTTACGTATTGGTGCCATTTTTTTATTTTTATTGATTTAACTAAGATGTGCATATTTTGTTGTGCTAAAATTGTTTAAAAAGTGCAGCGATTAAAAAGCAAAGTAGTGCTGTGCCTGATGTCTGTTTTGTGTTCTGCAATTCTTTATTTGACCATCACGTAAAGTGAAATCATTTATTACCTGTCCCCATACTGTATCTTCATTGATTTATTTTTGGACAAGGCACTTGTGGAAGTGTCAAATAAAAAAAAAAAAACATTAAGCGGTTTTATGGAACTGTGGTGATCTAGGGTTCTCACCTGTAGGCCATATATGACTATATATTTTGGGGGTGTGTCTTTATGTAAATGAGCCTGTTCATGCACTAGCAGATGGATGTAGAATACAGTCTCGGGCCGCATATTTCTGTCTGAATCCGATCCCGAGTCTGAGAGAGTAGTAACTGAGCCCGACCCGACCATTCTGTTTTTTGTGTCTAAACACGACCCGAGCCCGACGCAGCTAATGTAAGCTGAAGCAAAGCGAAATGCCTCAATACTGTCGATTTCCCTGCATGGTTTTCGGTAGTTTTTTAAAGTTCCACGATGACAAATTTTGTTTGATGTCCTCCATCCTTAGCTAGGCTACATGAATAATTACCGCCGTGTGATGCGTTCATGCGTTGTCACGTAAATGACAAACCCCAACACTAAACAGGAAACACCATGTCAAGTCTGACGTGTCCGAACCCAGCCCGACCCGTTGGATACCGGCAGGTCCTGGTCGGACTCAGGTCAGGTATCCACCCTCTAATGTAGAACAGGTGAGATTTATCATTGCGCATCTTGTGTAGATGTGTGTGTGCATGTTTGATAAATACCAACCTTCTTGTTCACATTCACAACTTACACATGCTTGGATAAATGAGACCCCTGGCCTTTTCCAGTTGTTTTAAACCATGTACCATTAAGGATACTAGTCTGCTGGTTTTTATTCATGACAGTATATATGAACACCAAGGTTGTTTAATTCCCAAGATCACTGTTTTTCCATTCATTCTCACCCTTGGCTTCCTGTTCAGCTATTCTGTACCACCCCTGACTAGACTTTCTTGCCTGTGACTGACAACAATAACAATGCATAGTGAAACTAGGGTGCAGCGCCTGTTTCCAGCCCCAACAATGTCTCAAACCCCTACTCGCTAAGCAGAAAAAGATCTCTCTCTTACTCCTGTACGTGCCTCTCCTCGTTTCCCACCTCTACCACCTCTTCCTTTCCTTTACTTCTCCTCTCTGAAAGTAGATTTCATCTGACGTGACAGAGTTGTGGAAGCCATGGGCGGAGGTGTTACAAATGCTCTGTCACCATGCTAAACATGGCAGGAAGTGAACGCCTCGACAGCTCTCGGATGCAGCTTGGGAAATCGTCGACGATGCTCTGCCTCGCCACCGCCTGTTTGACTTCAGCCTTTATCTCTCATTTCAACGACACCGGCAAACTGCTTTGTGCTTACCCTGTTCAGCTGGCCTAGTTTTGATACTGGCGAGGGAGAACGTGCTGGCGGGGAAGTGGTGGCAAGGAAAAGGGAGGGGAAAGGCGAGCGCTGGATGCCGAAGGGAAAAATTCTTGGTTCAAATGATACATACAAAAAGTAAACACAATTCACTGTTTGGTTAAACAGACCTTTTGTATGTTTGGAGTAAAACACTAAAACCCCACAAACAAGACACATTATTGGAATGGAAAGCAAATAAAAGCAGCTTTTTATGATGCAACAGGGATCGACAATGTCAATACTACTCAAAGTGCCGTTTCATTTCAACGTAAATAAGGTGTCACTGAAGCGGTGGTGGAAAAAATAAAGTTAATACATATCACTGCTGAGTATCAAACTTCCACCTTTCCTCTGACTCAACAGTATCGGCGGAAATGAGGGCTGGCTGTAATTCAGCCTTCCTTATAGATCTAATCTCTGTGGCATTATCAGACCACTGCCTGGATTTGAAAAATATCTGTGCGTGTGTGTGTGTAAATTTCCTTTAGTGTGTGTATGCTGATCACTTGTAATTCAAATTTTGGTTAGGACAACGTTTCAGCTTCAGTTGTAGGATTAAATGATACATGGCGAACAAAGAAAGGTGATCTTGTGTATGAGGAGCTGTATGGAACTTAATTCCAACTTTAACTCTCATAATCATTATAAACCACACACACACACACACACACGTTATGTCCATATGGTTTATACATGATCATCTCAAAGACTATTTGGAGGAAAATCGACAGTCTCTCCCAAATGTATCTTGACTGTTCTCATGGTTTGGGCTATTCCCCTTAGCTTAAATTAAAGGAAATGTTAATGATGGAGCGTACAATAATATTTTAGACAATAGTGTGCTTCCAACCTTTTGGCAACAGTTTGGGGAAGGCCCTTTCCTGTTTCAAAATGACAATGCCCCCGTGCATAAAGCCAGGTCCATAAAGAAATGGCTTTCTGAGTTTGGAGTAGAAGACCTTGACTGACAGATTCAGGCCTAAAGGTATGGTCTCATTATGGACCTGATGTCACAGTTCTGATGTGGGTAATGAATAATTATTGATCCGAGCGAACACAGACTATAAACAGTGTAAGAGCAACGCTACAGTTTGTAGCCTGGCAGAACGATAACGTATCACAGATGGTCATGAAGCACACTGGATAAAATGAATAAATAAAGGAGGAAGAACAGGCTCTGCAGATCATCACTGTGTCTATTGGATGTTCAAGCTCAAAGTTGGACAAAAGTGAACTTTGATCTAAGAGTCTGCTGGAGCCAGCTGGAGATCACACCGAAACAAGAAACGAAAGCAAATATTCGTAGGAAGGATGTGTAATGTGACCGTACCTTTATCGTCCTACATTAGTGTTTGACCTCACTCATGCTCTTGTGACTGAATGGGAACAAATCCCTACAGCAAGGTTCCAAAATTTGGTGGAGAGCCTTCCCAGATGAGTGAGAAGAGTGCAGCATATTAATGCCCATGCTTTTGGAATAAGATATTCAACAATCAAATATGGCTATTTCCTTTGTCCCCATACTTTTGGCCATGTGACAATGAGAAAGCTCAGACATTCTGACTTGCTATTATGACTAGCAAACGTGGATTATTGAATCATTCTTGTCTTTTAGCAATTACTGATGCAAAATAGCTAAATGGACATTCATTGACAATTCACTATAAACGTTGGGTTGTAAGATTACTCTAATCCACAAAATTAGGCCTGAACACATGAGGCTACTTGCACAGACACACACAGTGAAAGCAGTCTCGTTTTACTGGCTCTACACTGCCAGTGTGTGTGTGTGTGTGTGTGTGTGTGTGTATGTGTTTGTGTGTGTGTGTCTGCCTCCAGTTCCAGACTGAAACCCTTGGAGTGAGTCTGTTGGCAGTGAGACAGACAAGCCTTGCCAAACCTCCTCCCAGTTTTAACTTCTTAATGGGAATATGGCAGACAATCTACCTGAATTAATAAACCTCCTAAATATCAATAAACCCCTGAAAACAAGCTGTGGTGCTGTGTGGAAATTTAACATAATTGGACATTTTAAGTGTCAATTTAACTCGCAGACAGTCGGTTCTACTGCCATACTGTAAGTGCACAGTACACTTCTAGCAGTACTGCTAACATTACCAACATTGTCTTCAAATAAACTCTAACCATACTAACCATGGTCTGGGTCTGACCAATTGCTTTAAATGTGTAATTATTTTGTTGTGTTCAAGTGCTGGCAAAATGGTCAGACATTCAAGATTTGGCATTCCATTTATCCACTATTTTCTCTAATAATTAAACTCTTAAGTCGGAGTAAATAAACAGTAAATAAACAAACCATTATGGAGGCTGAAGCTTAGCGAGCTAAACAATTGTTGAGCTGATTTTTTCACTGTGCAGGTTTGAGCGAAAGGGCATTTGGTATTGTTTCTATTGTAGGACCCCCTCTTGAGAGGTTTATAAATTTGATATTGCATCCCAGTGGGGTTTCTTGTGAGGCTTTCTTGAATAGAGAATGGGAATCTTTAGGTTGACATATGTTGTGCACTAACCTTGGGCCTGAGCTTTGTAGAAGAACTTGAATGACAAGGCCTTGAAGTCTATTGTAAACAGCTATCTTCTGCGCTTTGTATGTGACGCATGAACACAAACATAAAAGGGCATTCACCTCAAGCACAATAAGCCTATTATGAAATGTTGGGAAAGTCAACGCCAAACAGAGGCATGTGTTTGTAGAGTGTTATATCATCAGCATAAAGCTTTATATACCATTGTAGCTGCATTGAAACAAATGCAGTCAGCGCACCTACAATGGTAACTGTTAGAGAAGGGAAAGTGTTATTCATCTACCTTCAATCACATTTTCCAAGCTGATCCAGGCAGCTGAACCGGTATTACAAATCCTGTTTAAGTCTAAATACTTGGTTTATATCTACAGTATGCAAATATACCATTAAAACATATACAGTACAGTAGAATTACTTCCCAATTACAAAAAGATAATTAGTACATTCTTCAGCACTTACTACTTTTTCCTTTCTCTTTCAGTTTGGCTTGTAGTGCTGAAACAGGTGGAAGAGACGACCTGATTGGATTCGGAAGGCTTAGCGAGAGGTGGTGTGTTGTTCAGCTAGGTAACAAAAGGTTGTGTGCTTGTGCTCCGGAGGAATTTAGATGTGGGGGAAAAGAGACAGATAAAAGATGGGAAAGAGCAAGGAAGAGGCTGAGGGGGGAGCTTTAGAGTTGTGCGATTGTGTGCATGCTGTTACTGTAGGTGTGAGGTTGTGCATGTGTACATGGCAGCTTTTATTTAGATATGCATGTGTGAGCCTGGATATAAGTGCGGTCAGAGCATTGCTACTTTGCTAAAATTCTGCTTGAATAGAAGTTAACCTCCTTGTGTAAAGCCTATATTTGAATAAAAGTAAAAACTGTATAAAAATCAAAAGAGTTTAATAGCTTTTTACAACAACAAAAAAGAGACGCAGGGAAAGAGAGAGATGGACAGGAGTGCTACTGAGAAATCCTGGTGTGTTTACCTCAACCTGAATCTCCTCACAGCAGGATCTCTCTACCAGGGGAGGAGGGAGGGTGTGATCAGCAGCCAGGCTGGATCTCAATAATTCAGGCTGGTCTGCTCCTCACCTCAGCCTGCTTCATACAAGCCAACTCGCTTCCAAATGCTCAGCTTTGGCACATGTACTGTACCATCACCAGACAATGTGACATACTGTACATACCGTTAGCCTTTTACTCGCACCTCTGTGCACATGAACAACTAAAGTCAAAGGTCATGGCTGCTGTTACAACTCAAATACTGCAGGCCCGGTCGGGGTAATCGGAGAGGCGAGTGATTACGGGTTGGCACGCCTCAGCCCTCCAGCTCTGTCAGCCGATTAAATATTATTGTTTGTTGCTTTCAGAACATTACCTGATTACTCCACAGGCTCCACTTACGCTGTGTTTTATGGCCGACAGTAAGCCTAAATCATTGCCATAATCATGGTGTAATTCAATGTAATGATTGTTTTGCAAGTATTTTGATACTGAACAGACACTAACAGAGACACCTTGTACCTAGGTTGACAACTTGGTTCCAAATACTTCATAGGTTTTTTTTTTTTAATCTGGGGATTGCAAAACTACACCTGTTTTATTGACTTAAGTCAAAGTAAGAGTTCAAATCAGACCTTGTAAAATTCACTTTTTTGCCCAAATTGAATTCTGGTTTCAGATGCAGACATTTCACGAAGTTGTCTCCAAAGCAGCAATCCAAAAAAAAAAATGTTATCCCTGAGAACTTTGTGCTGACTGGACTTGCCCAGCACTGTCTTGTCCACAACTCACTGGGTTGTGTTTCAGAATGACATTGAAAGCTTTATAATTTCAATAAGGAAATGGAGAAATTCAGATATGTCAGCGGGGCAGTTTGTACAGTTTACAACAAACATGGTGAAGTACCATGAGTATCTACCAGACAAATCCAAACTGAAACACTCAGAAGTTCAATAATTGTGGCAGCAAACTGCAGCAAATGACAAATCAAACTGCCTGTCAGCAACATGAACAAAACTTGCTCTATGCCTGGTTGCATTCCCTGAGGATGTACTTTTCCTTTTTCAGAAGAGGAAAAACAAAGACCATTGTGAGAATATCCACTTGCTAATTTGAAAAGCAAACTAAACAGTGAACACGGCTGACTTGATGACAGCTGTCAGTGTGACAAGAGGTATTACCAGGTGGGATTTAAATTGTTATGCTGGAGGCAGCCAGGCGGTGTCCAGAAGGGATTTGAAAAGACAAGGTTTGGGAGGAGGGGGGATGTTTAGTGGCTGTCACTCAAACATATATCATATTTCTAGCAGGCCTTTATGTAAAAGTTTCTGTGCTGAATATTCATGAATTATAGCTTAAAACGGCCCCAAAAAAAGGTAATAACAAAAACTACGCCACAAGCAATTATATAACAAAGGTAAACACTGGTTCAGCATACAGTAGCTGAAAGCAGGGCAAGTTTTAATTTTCACATCTGCTGTAATTGCTTCAGGGAGCAGCCATCACAGTTAGAGAGGAACAACTGGGCCTCTTATGATTAGATCAATGCTTTAAGCTTGACACATTCAAGTGCAAGGGTAACATGGATATCGTGAAAAGAATATTGTGAATCTTGTTCTAAAAAGTCCTTCATGCTTCCAACAGGAGGTTGCAGTGTCACAGCCTGCTCTTAACTCTCGGATGCCTGAGCTTCCCAAACACAACTTTTCTAATTAGTTGTTAATTGTGAAGAATTTGAAATGTTATAGCCTAAGTAAGTTTTTAACAGGACTGGAGCGAGGGAGTTAAAGTAATTGGACAATGAGCTGCGCCAATGAACCAAAGTGTGAGAACCCTATTTGTTTGTGGTCTCACAATGTGCTTCTTCAACCACAGACACTGGTCCCCAGAGGTCAGACTGCAGTTGTGTCTGAGAGAAACACAAGGTCTAACAGAACAGTTGGATTTTCCAATTAGTTATCTCACCCTAATATGCATGTTACCAAGACAACACAGGCATAGCAGCTATGGACCAAAACAGATTTTTGTATACATTTTAACTGTGTTGAAAGCTGTCATACCATCTTTACCACAAAGGGCACAGTGTTTACTGATCATCATTTCTAGTGTCTTGCTCTAGTACCTTTTTTTCAGCCTTGAGTTGTGATTGCATGTATTCCTTTCAGGCTTCATATAGCCCCAACAACCTTTACCAACAAGGTAGGGCAGCCTGTATGTCGGTACTCAGGGCAAAAAAAAAGGCTGCAAAGCCCTCACGGTTACTCATTGCTTCGGGTACACGGTAATAACTGAAGGTGACTCAGGTGAGTATCAACATTTTTATCAACTCGGATCTTCTCTCTATCTGGAATATGGTGGCAGTGACAGTAAGACAACACTGTTGAGAATGATTACGATCAGTTTAAATAAATCTGTGGTGTCATTGCTGGAGAAGCTGGGAAACCCCTGGCATGACACTGTGTGGTCACTGACCCCTTTTTGTCCAACAATATAAGACACTGAATTACCACTATGGGATTGAATTCTCTCAGCTCTGCACACTTGAAACCAGCTAAAAAGGCAGTCTAACAAGGGTAAGCACTGGTGAGGCAAAAGCCTGTGAGCACCATCAGCCATATGCCAGCCTCCGCCTACACTTCCCAGCAGGCACTGCCCTCTTGTTGCAGACCTGTTTGCTGACTGCTGCCAACATTTTTCTGGCAGAATTCTTGTGCAAGACATGCATCCAGTCAGCACAACAGTCTAACACCTTTACTTCAGAAGCCAGTCTCCCTTTATTTCACTAAGCACTGATCTGCAATAACACAGAAGATTAAACAGCATCTCTCACATAATCTTTGTGATGTTATAATAATATAAAAGTGCTTAAGATTAAAGTACTTACATAATCAAAACAATTAGACCAGCCTATTACATGCTAATATCCCTAATCACCATGTGAAACTGTCCTCCATGAACAGTGCTTTAACAACCTTGCAGATTCCAGCCCTTGCAGGATTTAGCTTCTTTTTTCTTCTCTTTCAAGCGCTTTCCCATTGATAATCTATTTCAAATAGGTTCTCACATTGAGCATGTACAGCATATAAAGTCAATATGGCGCTCTGCAAGAATTGTCACTTCAGAAATAGAGCAGCCCTACAACTTCCAACAAAGACGATTCAGAGGTGAAATCCAGTAGGCTGGCGCAGCGAGCGGCTTACTCTGTGTTCTTATCTCTTGGCAGAGCAAAGCTGAGTCGCTCAGTGCCACATGGCACCCGGATACACAGCAAGACACAGTCACACGCACACCAACACACATATAGACACACGTTGGCTCTTATGATCTATTCCCCAAAAGCACTTCCGCAGGTTCAAAAGAGTCAGTAGCAATGAATCAGGGGCTTGAGCCAGGTTTTGCTCAGTTATATCATTAACACAAGGGTATAAGCTGGAAATATGGTCGTTTCCTCATGGCTTTGTCATCTGATCTAAATCTGGTTGTGTTTCCTCTTTGTAAACTCATAGATAATCTGCATCATGGTGATCAAAGACAATTTTTTTTAAGTGTTCAAAAATTCTGGGGATGGTGGCAGCTGAGATGGAAGAGGAGGAGGGCTTGAGAAGAACAGCTGGAAAAAGAAGGGTGGGTTTAAAATGAACTGACTCTTCTCTCTATCAACACCTATAGTGTGGATGTACCCTTTCTCTTGACCAAGGATTTAATCCCAAAAAGCCCAGTGGTAGGTAGAAGAACTGGTTGAAATGGGCAGCTTCCACACCCTGCATGTATACCAAATACATCAACCAAAGAATTGGACCAACTGAAATAGTGACCTAATGATGGCACTAGATGAAAAGTCAAGGGATCAACAGAGTAATCACAATTCATCCTGAGGGGCACATGAATGTTTGTACCAAATGTAATGGCAATCCATATCACAATTGCTGAGATATTTCAGTCTGAACCAAAATGGTGGACAGATGGACAGAGATTGCCATCCTTGGAACCACACCGCTAGCATGGTTAAAAATAAAGATATTACATATTGCTTAGCAAACTGAAATGTAATATTCACAGCTGTTTATGCATTTTTAAAAAGATAATAATGTATTAACTGTTTGGTCCTAAACTTGGTTATTCTAGATAAATGATCCCAGGTATAAAAGCTAGAGGCTGTTTGGTAAAATGATGTCTAGTGTTTTGTGGAATGCTCTGTTGACCTTCCATGGATGAAAAAAAAAGTTGTTATTGTGTTTAGCCTCCAACAGTAACAGCACCGGTTTCACCTTCCACAGAGGCTAAAAGTCTTGCCATCAGCCAGACAGGCAGCTGAGAGGTAGTGGCAGGGCTGAATGGGTTCCAACCTCAATTGCACACCAGAGGGAGTATTTAGAGGAGGAGGGGGGAGTACATTAGGGGAGCTAATTAGGATTATTAGCAGGACGTATTTTATTCAGCTGGGACTAAAACAAATTGCTCAGTCGTTGCAGAGCAAAATTGAAAATGAGTGCAGAATTACTGACAGCCAGTATATGTTGCCAGAAGTAGTGGTTGGTGGGATTCAGTGACACCAGTGATGTCATGTGTGATTCAAAATGACTCTTTAGTGAAGTCTAATCAGCAGCTCCAACACGAAATACAAGGATCTTGCATGATTAACACAGCTAAGGTCTATCATCATAGACCCTTTTCACGGCAGACATTTTGGCTTGTCAGCGGGAAAAGCCCAGGTGTAAGTAATAACATTAACAATGGCTCCATTCCATTAAGTGTCCCAGTAAGCCATGTCAGTGATTGAGCATTTACAATACCACAGCCCTGGAAATTCACCTAAAGGGAATGCAGCCATTATTAATGTTATTAATTCCACCTGTGCTTTTCCTTTGAGAATTCAAAATGTCTGCTTTGAAAAGAGTCTATTGTAGCTGTAAATCATAGAATAGGCGGTCATAGCTGACAAGAGAATTATATACCTATAGCCCAAAAAATGTCAATATTTGTGTCTCATGGGTCATAATATAACGGAATACAACATTCTAGAATATACACTTACTTGCTTTCTTGCTGTGAGCTAGATGAGAAGATCGACACTCACATCTGTCTGCTAAATATGACGCTAGCTTAGCATACAGACTGGAGTCTTGTCACGTTGTCAGGTTGCCAGGCAACATTCCAAGAAGTCACTGCGCCCAACCAAGAAATAGTCCAGCACATAACCTCCCGTAAAACCACAACATATTATTTTAAACTTCGGTTTTTGTATGGATTAAACAAACAAGCTTAAATGTGTTAACCAGTGCGCCTTAGAGGTCCTTTTAGGTGAATTTTGTACCTTTGTTACAGAACCAGGCTAGCTGTATCTCCCCATTTCCAGTCTTTATGCTTAGCTAAGCTAACAAGCTGCTAGCAAAAGCCTTATGTGTACAGACATGATTGTGGTATCAATCTACTCATCTAATTCTCGCCAATTAAGTGAAGAAGCGTATTTCCCAGAGTGTCAAAATATTCCTTTAAGAAAAGATATGCTAGTGTCCTATAGCTGAGGTGGTTCATAATAGAACACATTCCCATAGTCTAACTTGGCAAGTGAATAATAATTCAGCAACAATGGAGGTAAACTCAGACATCACCATTCACAGCAAAATGAAAAAACTCAACATGGTCTGATAGCTGAGATATGACGACATTACATTGTAAAGGGCAGGTCAAAGATATCACCCATCTCACCCACCACCCAGATCACCCATATAAAAAATAGGTTTTGATATAAATGTTATCGACAACTGATGTGTGATTGTCTGCTTCTCAGTGTTTCTGTCATACTCTCTGAAGCAGTAAGGGTGATGGCAAAACAGCAAGCCAGCTAATAATACGAGTAGAAGAAAGCCCTTGATGAGATCCAAGGGAATTCAGGCGAGGACGGGGTAGCAGACTCATATCAAACGCCAACGCTCCCTGCCACAGTGTCTGCAGCTTGGCGTATCGCCCTCGTGTTTACGGTGGGGGAATAGTCTGAAGCCATGCTGAATGTCGTTGAAAGACAGCCTTCAACGTGACAACAATGTGTGTCCCAGAGTAACAGCTAATGCCTGGCACCTCTAACTAAATCATTTCATTTAGAGCCTCTGATGTGCAGACAGATGCATTTCCACGCCAAGCCTCTCAATCGTTAGCTGTCCTTGCGAACATAATGAACAGATTACCGTTTGCACCCTTGTCACATGATGCTTCTCTGACAAGTGCCTGGCACCTTGTGGGAGATGGTTTCAATTCATGTCCTCTCATTCCAGACAGTGAGGGAAAAAATGACATGAATGAAATGAAAACTAGTTTAGCAGCCACAGGAAATAAAACAACTCGCTAATTAGAGGAGCAATGGACTGAAGCAGACATTATTGCCTGGGTGGATGGCTTGGGAGATGGAGAGGTTGAAATGCCAAGTGTCTCTATCCCGGCACCCTTAGGCCAAAGTCCTGCAGACACTGCAAGGCTATACCCAGTTTACCAATTACTCTTTCTGTCCTGACTCGGGTTAATAAAATGCTAACCATCTCAATATCTATGACGGCATTTTGCTAACTACTCCCCTCTAGTTAAATTCAGCTTCTCTTGTCCTTTTCTCTCCCATAGAAAAGAGGCTGTAACTCCTGCCTTGGCTTAATCAGGAGGATTGCTTATTAAGGAAAAGCTCTCGGGTGCTTCCTAAATTGGGGAGAGGACAGTCTCGCCAGTGCAATAACTGCAGATTTATGTCAGAATTAGGTGTAAATAGCTGCACTGGTTATTCACCTTCTTTAATTAAGCAAGCACATTTTCCAGGCCTTCGTCTTGTGCGCTGACTGCTCCGGTTCCCTCTGCTGGGTGGATGAACGCTTACAAAGCAACTCAGCCATGTGTAGGACAGTGCACAGAGGAGCCATTTTAGTGCTCTCCCAAAAGTTCAAATGGCTAAAAATCTCATTGAGAGTTCTTATATTTCTGTAGTTTTTGGAATGTATATCCCTGTATGGGTTTGATAGTGTTTCAAGCAGAAATGTCACTTCATTTTACTTGTTTTGTTGTCTGCTGTCTTTTTGAACTAGTAATCCAGCCTGTTTGCAACTCTCAATGAGTAGTCATCCAAAATGATACACGGCAGCAAATGTCAAATTACTTCTCAGTGTCAGATCAAGCTGAGCGCACAGGAAAATGAAAATGTTCTCCGAGAGTGTAATATCACTTTAAAAGACTGCCGACTCTGTACTTTGAAGACAATTCCATCTGTGGCCTCTCATCTCCCTGAGTTCTATTTTTGATGCACCAAAAAAGGTGCACGTCCCAACAAACTTTACACTTTCTCTTAGCTGCGGCTGCACTCGTATCTGCCAGGGAGAAAAATACCTGAGATGAGCAGCGGAAAAATGCTCTTATACAGTTCATGAGGGGGTACTCAGCGTTCAGATTCAGCATTCAATTTCCATCACTGATAGCGTTGCTATTGATTCAGAGTTTGCCCTATGCTCGGCGCAGGCCAGACACAACACATCTTAGGGTTTGGGAGCTGTCAGTCAATGTAATCCAGGAGTCTTTTTCGAAGCCTGTCATGGTGAAGCCTCACATTTCCCTCAAACAAGGAGGACGACAGAATGGGCCTAAAAGCTGTCTGGGAGGAGAGGAATGCTCCTCAGAGGAAAGACAGCGAGACCAAACAGGCAAGAAAAACATTAAACTTCTGTGAAAGTGGCTTCCACTTAAAAAATGTCCCTTTATTCATCTGAGTTAAATAAGCACTCATTAATGCTTTGAGCCAGCAACAACAAATATCGTGTTTAGCATCAGGTCAGATCCCATTTTGCCTTTAAAATCGTTAATTATTTGATGTTCCCTCAGCAGGTTTTCTCTACCTTTGTTTACAAATGGTCTTTTGACATCAAGAAATTACACACACATTAAATCTCTTACCCTGCATTTTCAAAGGCTGCATTGACTGTTGTTCTGCAGCTGAAGGTGTGAATGTTGTGAATGTCTTAACGTTTCCCTTCTTTCTGATACAGATCTGATGATTTCCAATATGTCTGAAATACAAAAAGCTGCACCTGCATTTTTCACTTCCAATCAGGCTGACATGGATATGTCATACAGACCTGATCCCAAGGCATGCGGCCTACATGTGACTTGTATTTGTAAGCTGCAGTCTGAGCATAAAAGGCGAAAATAACTCAATTCAGGCAAAATGTGAAGGCACACACTTGTTTCTTCTACATCATAGCAGTTCACATTAGTACGGCATATACAGTAGGTTACATCCTAAAATAGATGTGAACAGTCATCTAAAACAGTACGGTGTGAGCTGCAGTTCAGAATTCATGAAAGCCTGTGGTGTGGATGTAGATACAGACACAAATAGAAACAGACAGAGGCGCGCACGCACACACACACACACACACACACACACACACACACACACACCAGTCACTCTAAAAAAAAAGGTATTTATTGTGCTGATAAGGGACGGGGCGCCCTGCTGCTTTGAAATGCTGAGTAGAGGAGGGAGAGCGTCTGCCATGGCTGTGGGAGCATCTGACCCCCCACCATGGATAAAAATGAGGGATGGGATCACTGGGATTGCTCCATTCAGCACACTGCCACTTATCTACTGCAATTAACATTAAAAGCCAAACACAAATAGATGAAAACATGAATGCCTCTAAATATGAATGCCACCGTATGCTGTGCTTTGCGCTCTGTAGGCTTGTCTGTATTGGCCTGTGTGTGTGTATGCATGTGTGTGTGTGTGTGTGTGTGTGTGTGTGTGTGTGTGTGTGTGTGTGCTTGCCATTTGTTATCCGTGTCCTAAAGAGGGAAGGGGATATTGTGAAAATCAGTGTTCAAGCAAGTGTGCTCTGAGGGGAAATCCACCCCAGAGGTTCAAAGAGCAATTAAAAGTCAACAGATCTCTCCAGCAGCCCACTACTGTATCTCATTCTGTTCTCTGAGCCTCGTGCACAGGGGTGGAAGGAGTACAGGGGGATGATGGGGGAGTTCCAGACCATAATTTTCCATGAGTGATGAACTGTGAAATGCAACAAAAGCCCCCATTACTGCAAGAGGGATTTGGAGCACACATAGCAATAGAAGAGAGAAGAGGGGTAAAAATGCCTTCGTCAAATAAAATACGAGAGAAAGAAAAAAATCTCTGTGTCATAGAAATCAGACTGTGAAGGCCCATATGCTTGGGTCATATTATGCACGGGTCTTCATATCCAGTGAGTGCAGTGAGCATTAAACAATGAGACAATGTGATATTTCTGGGTGACTTGCAGTCAATAGCGAGAGCCTTTAAGATATTCAGAGGCTAAATCTGAGCTATGAGAGATCATTCCTCCCTTGACTTATATTCAATACTAATTTTCTGGGAATTCATCATGTCAGTATCTGGAAACCAAAGCTGAATGACAGTGAAATATAATGTTTTTGTTTCCCAAAATGAAACATTAGCCCTTCTCCTATTGACTTCATTCTCATACGTGCAAGAGAATATTTTTCAAGTGGCACTTTCACAGTCTAACATAGTTTTACATCTAAATACGGGAAAAAAAAGATAGATGTTCCGTTCTTCAGCTTCTCCAAACTTTCCTCTCCATACTTTATGGCAAAGGAGGAAATGTTTTGCTACAAACTTTGACAAAAAAAAAAAAAAAAAAGAGAGTCAACAGAAAACCCTGCGGGAAGCTGGAGTCAAGGAGGCCCCCTGTTATCTTGTTATGGCAGCGTAAACGGTGAGGCAACACTGAACGCCTTGATGGAGCCCAGACAGATGAGTCACACACTCACACAACACAGCATCACAGAGCAACACCTGATGTTGCATACCAACTTTTCACTAACTTCACTTTTACTTCTTTTCTCCCTGGGAATAAACATTTCCTCCTGTTTGCACTTTTTTAAACAATACTCTGTCATTTACATTCATACTTAAACCATAAAATATCAGATAATAATGATGTGGTGTTCATGTTAAAAGGTGATAATGCTGCTGTTGATGGTGGCACATCAGAGCAGATAAACACTGTTTCATCCAGTGGTTAGTGGACGTTCAACTGCGTACACAAACACACTAAGACAAGATTGTAATGAAGCCATTTTAAGGTGACTTTGTCCCTAATAATCCATAAGTATCATAAATGACACAAAGTTGACAAAAAACATGATCCACATCACTAACTACATACCTGATCACACTAGTGATTATCATACATTTTCTGGAGGTTTTCAAAAGACATTCTAGGAAATGTAGGAAACCATTAATGAAGTACCCTCCCGAGATGCATTCAACATTAAAAACTGATGAAATGTGACAGATGAATATGTATGGCTGGATGTTTCCTCACTCAGTCTTACTCAGACTGTGGATTGTGCAAGGCTGGGCCACAACATGCCCTTAACAGGAAATGTGGGATTTTCTGCCAACACCTGTTTAATGGACTTCTCTTGAGCCTGGCCTGGGCTGGCTGACAAGTCTGTGTTTGTGTTGGCGCTTGAAGACCTGGAAGAGCGAGTGGTTGGAGGAAATAAGAAAATGATAAAAATTCAGACAGTGCCCAGCGCTCATGCAAAGTTTATGGCGCAGGATGGATCGGAGAGAATATGATGAGATCCTCCTGTGACCGCGGTGTGTATAACCTTCACACTGGGCCGACAGACACAGTCTGACAGTTCTGTGCTGTGTTAGACAATATTCGACTTATTCTCACTGCACTGGTAGTGTTTCAGCTGAATGTATCAAGCTACAAAATTAAAGTTTGTTATGCTGCTGGGTTCAGATTGGGGGGGGGGCTACCACTAAAAAGCAGAGTAAGAACTAGTGATACAACTACGCACCATTTACAATTGTGCTTAAACTGATTATTGCAATAAGATGCAAGAGGGTATCTGGTTTGTGTTGTGTAAATATTTCCGTTTTACCAGATAAATCAAGCTGTTTCAATAGTCAGAGGCTAAAGTCTACCACCTAGATGTTATTGTAATCACTGTGCATCATGTTATAATAAAGATTGTTTTTCAGAGATTTTACTCTCTAATTTTTATTGATGAGGTCTAATGTTGAAGTACTAGCACTGTGTATTTTTAATTTGGGAGTCTCTGATCCTGTAGCATGATATACAGTATCATTGGTGGTTGCATCAATAGTAATGTGACTGCAGCTTCAGTCCTGTTAAATACTACAGTGTATTTTATGGCTTCTAAGATGATGAAAAGTGCCCTACCCATAAAGGAGAGTGTTATCTGCCAAGTACAATCATGAAAATACAGTGTAGTGTGCTACCCCAACTTCAAATTGAAATTGTTTGTTGAGGGTTGATTAGACTAATTAAAATCACATAAAAAGAGACAGAATTCCCTTGAGATTAAGATCATGTGTGAAAATTTCAGTCAAGTTTCAAACGCTGCCTGTTGGTGAATTATGCAGAAATAATAACTCCAGCCTTGTTTGGCACTCCAGATAGCTATCAATAATCAAACAAAGAACAATGCTGCAAGAATTTGTGAATTGCACACATCTTTCCTTTCAGCTTGGTCCATATCCTGTGCCTCTGTCAGGAATTTCAATAAACCTTTGATTTGGTTTTGTCCAGCAAAGATGAAAGAAGATGCATAAAATAGATCAAGTTGACTTAATCCTCTGATGTTAAACAGTTCTATTGAATGAGTAATTAGTTTTTCAATGCTGGTTAATTGCTACTACATTCCTGGAATCTGACCTTTGTTAAAGTCAATCAGCAGGTCTGAAAAACCGCCTTTGTGCTTGTTTTTGCAACCCTGCCCCCTCACAAAAAAAAGCCAATATAAACAAGTTTATGAGACAGAATGTCACAGACAACAGTGTAGCCCTGCGAAAAAGCTGCCGTGTCTTTTCTCTCACTCTCATCCTCCTCTAACCCTTGCACTGACTGTTACAATGTGAAATGAGACATATTGCTGCTGACAGCGCACTCGTTTCTCAAGGAAATGTCAGCATGGAGCCTGTTGAGAGGCAGCACAGTGTCTGAGTGTGGGGTACGGGGGAGTTAAAACGCTTTGTCTGTCTGAAACCTCTAATCAGGATCAGCTTAGGAAAAGGTCAGATTTGTACTTTACAATGTAAATCCATGGGAGCCCATGGCACCCCTCACTTGCATTTATTGGCTAACACACCTAGAAAAGCCCCTGGATGGTGCTTAAATTGGTTCTTGGGTATTAGGCATGGAGACAGCAAAAACATACTGTAGTGGCTCTATATTACCATCATGAGTGCTGCTTGTGTTCTGGGAATATTTTAAAAAGGTATGATGAACAATGCAGCATCTTATAAACTCATGCAAAAAAAGGGGGAGTTTTATAAACAAAAATTAAACTGGACTAAGAGGAAAAAATTAAACCCAACAAAATTCAACAAAAACACTTTAAAGCTGAAGTAAAATCAACCAACAAAGCCTAGCCGAGTTCCACTTTAGGCTGCAACCTTCCCTCCCACTACAGAGAAGTGAGTAGCACTGTTAGCTTCCCAGCCTGATTTAAACTGGAACGTACCATCTTCTCAGGTAAGCACAGGGGTGAGTTAAACAGGTACAAGTATTCAAAAACTGTTCAATAAAAATGAAGACTTAAGATACTTCAGTATTTTTGGCATCTAAAGTTACCTATAAACACACACACACGAGGGCACACATGAGCGCACCAAATTTAAGTGTCACCTCTTGCTTTACCATTTCTTCACTTGACAGTGTCACTTGACACTGCTGAGGGATTCTAACGATGCACACCGACTTTCACTGTCACTTAATGAGCAGATGATCAGCAACACCACATGCAGAACAAAATGAGACACCTGACTATCTAATCTTCACCACAGTATTAACCTTTTAACAGTTCACAGCCTTCTGTAACAAAAATAAAACTACACCACTTAAACAAGGTTGTGTTCTGTTTGTTAATATTAACTGTTTAATTGGCAATTGGTAATCTGCACCATCCATTAACCATATATACTATATTGTAGAGTATATTCTGCAAATAGTATCCAGCAAATAATATACAGTATGACCCAAACCATTCCCAACATCATTATATGGCAGTTTAAGTCAAACTCAGGGATTTAAACATGTACACACAGAGTCACAATATAACTTTGACGGGAAAATTAAAATATGTTCCATACTGCAGCTTTAATGGAAAAAGTAAATACCACATGCTCCAGTATGGCTGCTCAGCCAGCATTGCTGATGGTTAAGGAAGGGCCAAAAGTCCACTTTTAAAAGCTTAAAGCTGAAGTCGGCAATAGACCCTTTTCACGGCAGCCATTTTGACTTGTCAAAGCAGGAAAAGCCCAGGTGTAAGTAATTACATTAACGATGGCTCCATTCCATTAAGTGTCCCAGTAAGCCATGTCACTGGGTGAGCATACACATTACCAGAGCCCTGGAACTGGCTCTCCTAAATGGAATGCAGCCATCATTAATGTTATTAATTCCACCTGTGCTTTTCCTGCTTTGACAAGTCAAAATGTCTGCTGTGAAAAGGGTCTATCTGAACATGCACAATGCAAAAGCAAAGCTCCACTTTGTAACACCACTGTACAACCGTGTTTCTGTAGTTCTAAGAACTCAGAGTGATACCTCTTCTCTCTAGCTGATCGCCTCATGTCAATTTCACCAACTGTTTGTACAGAGTCACTGTGATTGGCTAGTTACGTGCTAGCTAATCCTGATTGGTTGTTTGATTCAGACTGGGTCCAGTTTTTTAAAAAGCTAAATACAAAGAGACTGGTGCTCTCAGACATACATTTTTTTAAAGGAACTCTTCAGTTAAATATTATTAGTGACATGCAATGGTCAAAATTAGTTATTTCAACCAAAATTATAATGAAATATCTTTGCCTACTGCAAATCAGTGCATCATAGTACGTTTCTCATTAGTAAAGCAGAATAGAATAATTAAGACACTACTTGTGAGCTACCCTCTCTTATCACGGCACAGCTTTAATGACCTTTCATCAGGGCTAAAATGGGAAAAAAGAAGCCACATGCTGCACTGCCTTTTTAATAATCCCCTTCGTTTCCTCATTTAGATTTGATTGGCTATGAAATGCACCGGCCTTCCGGGACTCAGGTTTCAGCATTCATCAGCGTTTCCTGGTTGTAAATTGATGGCACAAATAGAGACATACAGTACTTGCACAGGGATGCATAAGGACATCCACACACACACACACACACACACACAAACATGGTTTTCAAGTGTAGTATAAATTATGGAATTACACCTAGAAAGGGGGTTCTTCCATGTTTAATGCCATGTGCATCGAAGAAGAACCAACACATGCAAGGTTGTGCTGGTTGATAAGTTGTGTGTCGGAGTAACTGAGTGGATGTTATTTCAGTTTAAATCTCTGCAGTAGAGTAGATGAAACACTGATAATTCCCTTATGAGTCCTTCTATATGTGGTTCAGGAGCCGGACATAGAAAAAGCACAACAACTACTTAGTTTAATCTACATGTGCTAGCCAGCACAGACTTTAATGTAACATAATTATTTGCATTTACTATTTTTTAACTTGTTTATGTTTTCAAAGTTGGAGCTGTCAGTTAGTCTTTTTGGACAAGCTGGTTAACGAGAATCAGGTCCTCCTGCAATAATACACCATTTTTGTACGAAGTCAAAGCTGCTCTCCTGAATCCTGTGCAAACTCAATCATCAACTGGTCGAGGCTCTGCGACCTGTCCAGGTTTTTAAAGGCCAGTCTGAGTCTAACTGGAGGGGACAGTGAAATCTCATATGATGGCAGATTTGTGTGCCAGAGTTCAGTGAATGCCAGCTTATTGCTATCGAAAAGGTCACTGGGCTAGGAGGAGAATAAAAAGCCTTTACTGGGGAGAATGGTGTGTGTATGAGTGTTGGTGTGTGTGTGTGTGTGTGAGTATGGGGGTGGGGGGTGAAGGCCGCAACCTGAG
This sequence comes from Macquaria ambigua, assembly GCA_008360985.2. Lineage (NCBI taxonomy): Eukaryota > Metazoa > Chordata > Actinopteri > Centrarchiformes > Percichthyidae > Macquaria > Macquaria ambigua. The sequence continues at coordinate 11,473 of VMKM01001024.1, read as the reverse complement.
ATAACCACGCTCATATAAGCACCACGCCCTCGAGCTGCTGCATCTCTCTCTGTCTCTCTCTCCTCTCGTCAGGCTTTGGTGTCTGTTACCTTCAGCACTCCAGGAAGCAGACGCAAGGCTTTAAAATACACCCGCCTCTACGAGCGCAAAAATCAATTACCAGAGAGATGAAATTCTCCGATAACGCGGCCTAATGATAATTGCCCTGAATCTGCAATGATCTGACTTACGATACAAACCACTATTGGCATTGCAGCAGCGTATTGGCAGCCAGAGTAGCTGGAATATCAATGATAATTGTTCCGATGTTGATTTGGAGCCACGTTACTGCCTGGGGTAAACATAAACCAATTGCAGAGAATTGGACTCTATGGTAAGCGGCAGGGGTCATATTTCACTGATGTTTGTGTGATTTGTGATGAGTACAGTACAGCAGAGGAGGAAATGGTTATGTGGGAGCTAACCACTGCCTGTTTAATTGAAGCACTCCTATCACACTGACTGCCGGAGACATGAGGGCGACAGCGCGGCGCAAACTCCCGCTAATTCAATAAGCGATCATCAGACTGTTAAAGCGCTGGCAATAATAATAATAAAGTCAGTTTCAACTGTGCGTCCAGAAATAGAACGGCTCCACTGAAGCATCAGACACGGATGGCCGCTGTTCATCCAGGATTCATCCAGTTTATCCACAACACAGCCGCTGCAAAGCAAATACGAGACACGCGTCAGGTTCAAATGTGGATCAATCGGAGGTCACGGGGCCGCCCAGAGGCAGAACGGAGGGTGACCCCATTTTGACGATGACCTCCTAGATATGGCATCCTACCCCCTCGACCCCCCCACCCAACTCCCCTTTGCCTTAAACCAACCTTGGCCGATCACGGGAGTCAGCGTTTTTCAAAAGTGCCTGAGAGATGTCGGGCTGAATAATGTGTCCTATGAATAAAACACATTAGCTACAAAACATGTTGAATTATTCACATTTCAGAGCCTTCATCCCGCCCCACGCAGGAGATATTAGTTCTTCAGTCACCATATGCTTTGCACATAGTCCTCTGAGTCTCTGTCTCCCCCATGTTCGCTCCCTCTCGCTTCTCTCTTGATCATTCGCTCACTGTCTTCGTCATCTGTATTTTGTTAATCTCTCTCTGTTCCTCTGTCTCTCCTCTCAGCTGACTTTCTGCTGATGGCGACCGTCTATTTATACTCCTCAAGTTACTACTTTTCCTGGAACATCTCACTATTTATCTAAAGAGCCCTTGAAGTTGTTGAGGAGTGCATTTGTTCTGAGAGAATCTTTGATGACTTGGTAACACACGACGGCCCAAAATGGATTCATCATTTAGCGTTAATCTGAGGCGACCAGCTGTGAGTTTCAAAGTGAAAAGGACCCGGAATAAGGAGTAGGGCGGTTTGCTAATTAAATACTTGACCTAATATGCATCTTTTGCTCATTTTATTTTCAGCTCCACCAGGAATTTGTAATTTTCATGATTGCAATGTAATTTGCAGAATCAACAGCACTACATGCACTTCAAAGGGTAAACCAATGAACCAATCACAGCTTTTATTGTGCTGTTTAGACATAAAATCCCTCTTATCCTACAAAATCTCACTTTTCAGTCATCACAATTTTACTAGTGTGCAACAATGTGGAACCCTTTATCAACAAGTCAATCAGGGGAAATTTGTTTGGTGATTCAACCCTTACATTCTATTTTTGTGAAATTTAACAGGGAAAAAAAGCTAATTGGTTCATTATTTTAAAAAGCCCCCTTGAAGTCAAGTGTTTTTCATCATACAACAACTTTAAGGACAACGCAATAGGCAAATTAGCTAATTGGTGCAATTCCTATGATACAAAAAAGGCTATTTGGATTCCTTCTCTCTTTGATACATCCAGCACAATAATGATTTAACCTGCTGCCAGTTTATTTAACCTTCTTTTGGGAACAAATAGCTGTTTTGCATAGAAAGTATTACTACCGGCTCTGTGAGGCTGTACTCACACACAGCACAGTGGTGCTTTGAGCTAAATGCTAATCAGTCTGCTAACATGCTCACAGTGACAATGCTAACATGCAGATATATTGTTTACCATGTTCACCATCTTAGTTTAGCGTCTTAGCATGCTAACATTTGCTTATTAGCCCTAAACACAAAGTACAGCTGAGGCTGATGGGAATGTCATTAGTTTTGTAGCCAATCAAATCAAAATTCTGACCTGATGATGGCACTAGAGGAAAAGTTAGGTGATTACTGAAGTTATTACAATTCATCCTGAGGGGGATATAAATGTTTGTACCAAATCTCAATCCATCCAACAGTTGTCGAGACATTTCACTGAAAACCACAAATGTCAACCTCATGATGGTGCTAGAGGAAACGTCAGGGGATCACCAAAGTCAGTAGGATTCATCTTCTGGGTACCATGAATGTCTGCACAAAATTTAATGGCAATCCATCCACCAGCTGTGGAGATATTCAATTCCGGACCAAAGTGGTAGGCCGACCGACAGACCAACCGACAGACTGACATTACCATCCATAGAGCCACTTTGTTAGCATGGCTAAAAAAAATTAGAGATAGAACTGAGTTGTTAGCAGGGGCACTGACAACCACTGTGGCTGAAGAGTTGCACCACCTACTTTATATCAAAGTTGGTCACCAAAATCTGACACAGACGGACACAGACTAATTCCTCACAGGAAGGCAAATATGCTGAAATGGAAAGCAACAGTCTCCAAGGCAAAAAGTGTCACTGGATTCCCAAATAAAGACTGAAAAAAAACATATGGACCAATAATGAATGCTGACACTGAATATTATCATGTTGAGCCACTTGAGTAAAAAAAGCAAAGCAATAAACATTTACAGTACTGTATGGTGTTGCTAAACATGAATAAACAAAAACCGTGTGTATTGGCACTTAAAATAGAGCTCCACTTAAGTTCCCATACATGCTGTTGTATTTTTAGTCCACATGTGCACTATTTCACCTGGAGATTGTTTGAATTTTTAGGCCACTCACTCATCCAACTCTGCAAGAAGACGCACACTGACGCAACCGAAACATCTTTTTACTTTGAAATAACAGCGACTGAGGGAACTGTATTTTTATGTGACTCTGACGTGTGTGTGTTGGGGTGAGGTGAGTACGTGTGTTTTCATTGGTAAAAGTCACATTATACAGTGTTTTCTGCAAGTAAGCAGCATCACCAGCACATCAGACAGCGTTTGCAGTGCACACCGAGAAGCAGCTCTCTAAACAGCAGAACATGACGTCAATGGGCACCAACCTCTATTTCTTCAGCCACAGCAACGTATCTGAGTCACACAGGCTTTCAAAGTGTCTGTCACGGATTTGGGGTCAGAACAAGCCGAGTAGATACACGATACACAGACACAGATAAGAAAGCTGTCTTGGTATTTTTTTTTACTAGGTGTTCAAGTTTTTTAAAGGGAAGATTTTGTTCACTTTTGCATGTACTCACCAGGGCACAGTACGTCTCTGGAGGGTCTCCACAGGTGATGTTGGGGGGATCCACAGTAACCTTCAGGTACTGGGTCATGTCTGCTGCCTCTGGCTGGCAGGCCATGTAGTCCCAGGTTAAGCCTTCGTCTGAGTAAATTTGGGACTTGCACACATCGTAGTGGCCCCATGCTGCAGGGTAGTGCTGCATGGCCGCCTGGCAAACACTGGTCCACAGCGCCTGCAGCGTCAATGCAAAATGGAAACGCATGGCTGGTGCTATTTCAGCCCCTTCTCAAGGAGCTGTATCTCCTTCTTAAGGTGTGCGGACAAGGGATCCCTCTTCTACTTCCACTTACTACAACTCACTCAACTGGAGTGAGGAGGCATGCCAAACTCCCCTCAAGTGGAGCGAGAGGGTCGGTTTAGAAGTGTCTTGTTCTTCTTTACTATTTCTGTCTCTTTCAGGTTTCTGGAGTGGCGGATAACTGCGAGGGATGGTGAGGTTACCAGCCCATTGAGAAGATAACACGAGAGGATCGAGGGAGGAAGATGGTGGAGGAGGAGGAGGAGGAAGAGGGGGGAGGCAAGAAGGAGATAGCCCTCTGACACGCTGATAGGAAGATGAGTGACAGGTCTCCTCAGCTCGCCTGGCTGTCAATCATGGTCCTCGTCCTGCGTAGCGATCTGGTGCTGCAGAGAAACGAGAAACAGAAGAAGGAGGGGATGAATATACCTCCCTTATGAGAATAGAATTTGACAGTGAGAGGACATTAGCTGGCGCCATGGCATGGGTGAAAGGTGTATGTGTGAATGGAAAGTTGGATGGGTGTTAGATAGGGGTGCTATGTTGGTGTTTGCTGTCCATCAAAACACAGGAAATCAGTAAGTGAGGCCATCAGGGTAAATTGGATCCTGCTGCTTTCACACCAAACCCTCATCTCACTCAACAGAATCAAGCATACAGTGTTACAGCTTCCACATTACATCCCCTCACACCCCTCACACCCCATCACAACATGAGCTGGAATGATAGAGAGTATACATCAAGATCAAAAAAGATGAGAAAACATCACGTTTTATGCAATCATGCTCATCTGATTCATCATTTTGATTTCTAACTGCACTTGATCTGATGGTGCTGTCTCAATCATACATAGTGAGCCGTACTGTAAGGTGTTGTTTTTGTTGTTTTTTTGCGGAAAGACGCTGATGAGAGCGGTGAGAGTGAACCAAAACAGTGAAGTTTCGGGCTGTAAAACCAAAACAATGAGCTGAAAGACCCTAAAAAAGAGAGCTGAGAGGAACTGCAGAGCTGATGATAATATTTCTCTGTGCGTTCGTCACTATGAGCGACACTTCACATTACACACAGTCATCTGATCCATAGTTAATTTAAAAATATTGATTATAGCAGCTTTAATGTACTTTGTACTACAGGGAAAATACCAACACCAGAATTTCACTTAAACAGCATAAAGTGAGCCACTCTTACTTGATATAGTCCCACTTTGCAATTTAGGATAAAAACAGTCACATGTTAACAAATATCCTGTGACTAGTGCTGCATTCAAGTTTCCTCTCTTAAGTGGTAGAGCTGCCCTAGCAGGAGACACTGCACTATATCACATACAGTGATTTACTTCCCAGGCTACGTAGCATCCATTTATATCTGCCAACCATTGTGGGCTGTGGCCTCACTTTTCCTTTTGTCTAAAGTTTTTGTATTAAAACACCTACTTAAACATAGCTGAGCATCAGGCTTGCAAACATTTAACCCTGCTGTCTGTTTTTTCTCCTACTGCTCCTTTCATTGGCTGCAATGTGTACTTATGATCAGAAATAGTCTGTTTTTTAGAACATTGTCTTCCTTTTCTTTATTTTGTTTTTGAATTGACCTTCTTTTAAATTAGGCTGTCCACAAGCTGCGTATACCTTGACGTCTCTAGCCAGAAGCACAGCAGTAAGCCGGTTGGCTGAGCCCATGTGAAGGTTTCCCGCCTTCAAACAGCAGCCTGACTGCAGGTGATTGATGGAGACCAGAGTCAATGGTCGGAGACAGGGGGACTGGTAGACATTTTAGTGCTGCTCAATTAGTCAGCTGAGTCTGTGTGTGTCTGCTGACCAGAACACCTGCCAGTCATCAGTGATCAATTAGCAGCTACAGTGTAGCTAGATGGGCTGTTTCTTTACTGAAAAAAAAAAATGGTGTTAACACACACATTGCTAATTAATTCAAATTTTCATTTATCATTAGATTAGATACTTGGTTGCGGTGGTGGCAAAATTGGATTATATTAATATACCACATACAGATTTGCTGTTTATAGAGATGTATAAAAAGTCTGGATTGTGCAAAAAAAAGCAGCGCTATCGAGCCCAAGCTGTGACTGAATGACAAGGTGACGTGTAATGTGAGAGTGTGAGAAAGACAATATGTGAAAAATAATACATTGTATATAGGAGTCGTATTCACATTTAACGGTCTACCTGAGGCCTGAAGATGTATTAAAACAAACACCTTCCAGATGATTCACTTCATCATAGAGACAGTGACGTACAGATGAAGGGACCCTACTGAGAAACTACAATGTGAAGGCACATTTGGCACTGTTTCACATGTGTGTTTATATATTGGAATGTGGTAATATTTTTATTTGCCTCTTCAAAATGTAAATTTGATGTGTTGTACCAAAGTATAGTAGATGTACGGCTGCATCGGATATTTTCACACTGTGCCATTCAGAGCCATTTCAGTTTGATGGAATGATTTTAAGGAACAGCCAAGGTCGGGGGCAAAGGCTTAGTAGCATACAAATCTGTCCTATACCTAGCAGCAAATGCACACGAAGGAAAAAAATCCTTTAAAACTACTAGAAACAAGATGATATAGACAGAAAAACTTGGTAAATGTGAGGTATTCAAAAACATGATGTGTTGAGGAAAAAATCTTGCTAATTGCCCCATATGGCATGCTCTCTGTTAAAAAAAACAAAAACTAGTGCATAATAAAGATCCATCACATCAACAGAAATGAGCATTATCCACGGATCAGGATGGAGACTAGGATTACATTTTGCACAAGACGATCGAGGAAGACAGTGTAAAATCGGTAAAAAAAAAAAAAATACAAGAGCAGGTATTGCAAGTCAGAGGACGGAGGAAGGAGGAAGAAGTTAACGGGGGAATGAAATGAAGCACCTTAAATGTAAAATGTAAGAATGTCAATGGGGGAGATGTCAGCAGGTGAGGAAGCAGCCAATTATCCAGAGGAACTCTTGGCACCGAGCTCCCTGTTCCCATTAAGAGACATAATATTACTGTGTTAAGGAGACTAAAGAGATGGCCGGAAAGAGTCTGCATTTGTGTGTAAAAGTGTGTGTGCGAGCTTCACGTGCAACCTCTGGATAAAGAGAGGTTCAAGTCACGGGTAATAAGACAACAAGCGCTGACGAGACTTCGATAACAAGCAATAGAGATCACAAAAGCGGGGTCGTTATCACTCCACCATCCCGGACGGACGGCCGGGATGGCGGTCCCTTCCTCTCATTACTCCCTGCTTATAACCCTCCGTCGCCCCCAAGGAGACGAGGTGAGGGAGAGAAAAGGAGAGCAGATGGAAGAAGTGTGGATGTGCATTTTAAGTGAGAAAAAAAGGTTTAATTTGGGGCAGGTCGGCTCCTCCAACCATCGATCAAGGTCCGGGGACATCAGAGGAGGCACGCTCACAGGAAGTCTGAAATTCTTCCATGTACAGGAATATATATTGCATCGTAGGCACAGAGCGATCAACACTTACAGTAACAGTGGGAGGTCGCTGGGTGTGAGGGAGGGTGACTGCCAGAAGATCTGTTTTTGTATTAAAATAATTCAAATAAAATGTTTTTTATTCTGGACTATTCTGGATTGTGCATAGAAATGCTTATAATGTACATTAGCATGCCTTGTCACGACACATTTATCTAACACCTTTTATCAATGACATTAACTGTACTAGGAACAACTTGAAAAATAGAGATATACACAATTTAAATATGAAAAAATCAAAGCTGACATTTTAAGGTGTAACAAAAAGGGAAATTGTGGTTTTAACTACTTTTCTTAGGAGATGTTTACAACAGGAAAGTTGAGAAAGAAAGAGTGTGATAAACATAATTACCTTAAAGATCCCTCCAGACATGTTTTAAGACCAATGAAAATACTCTGCTTTAAATAAGCATTTGTGCTGATATGGTTTTTCCACAAAAACGTTCAATTACCTGGTTAAACATTCTTAAAATTACATCTACTCTTTCTACCTCATTAAACATGCATAGTCTATGAATATGCAAATATTTTTTTGATTTCAAAAGTTGAACTACTGGACACAAGACTAATTTACCAGTGTCCATATCACTCTCGTATAAGTTGCATACTGGACCACGATTGGTTTCCAAGCTAGTTGTGATGTCACAAAACCCTGCTCATATGTACACGTGTTAAACTGAGATTTAAGGTGAGCGCAGAGAAACGTTCCCCCTGCAGCAGATGAATGTGAAAACAAACTGCACATTCATCGTTCTGCACAGCGAAGGTCAAACATCCAAAAGAAGCAACAATAAGAAAAACACATTTCTGAGTGGAGGGGGGAAATAAAAGTGTTTTCTACTTTTTAAAGATATTTACAAAAGGAAAGTTTTGAGTGTCTCGTGGTCATCTAAATGCAGTTTTAGATTTTTCTTCCACTCTACAAAGAATATTTTGGTGGAAACACTGGATATTTGACTGTTATGTCTGCTTGAAAATAATCCAATTTAAAAACAGCCAAATGAATACTAGCAAAAAGGGTAAAAACACAGGCCTTCACCTTATACAATGCTAGTAAACCACATACAGTAGGCCAGTTTGTGAGGTGTGCCCTCACAGCCTGCTTGGAACGACAGGGGACTGTAGGTACCAACCCGCCAGCGCTGCAAACGGCGAGCTCGATTTTATATTTAAACACATGAATCTTTCACAAGGCCCGGTCGCCCGACAGAGGGTTGGTTTGGCTGGTGAGTTCATCCCACCCACCCAAACAGCCACCCATGCACCCCACCGCTTGCCCGTCTCTGGGGCTGAGAAACAGCCCTCGGTGTCCGCTTCCATTTCATCGCCGGGGCCACTCGAGCATCACTGAGTGTTTCTCCAAATCACAGGGGAGATGTTACACGCACGTCCCCAGAGCCGCTCTTTACTACCAGTGGGAGTCACTTGTAAATCATGCATCATCAAATGAAGACATGAAGGAGCACGTCACTCATATCTGCCCCGTTTTCCAGCTCTTCTTTCTCACTTTAACCCTAAAACTTCTGCAGGTGTACATGTCGTCCAGGGTAAGTAATTCACTTCTTACTCAAAGCACAAGCACATTTTTTTTTTATCAAATTGCAAAATCACACCTTTATATTTCAAATTAGCAGTTTCAACCCACAGTATTTTCCTCCTTCTGTCCCCAACCACTTCATCTCTTTTCAGTTTTTGCCCATATTGATCATTTTATTTTTTGGTTTGTTTTGACCAGGGGGTTTGTGTGGGTTCAGCATTTTCTCCTGCTGCTGGCTGTGTGGTGCCAACATTTTCAACTGCTTCAGACTGCATTTTTCAGTCGTTCTTTGCTCAAAAAGGCCCCTTTTTTTTAATTTCTCACCCAGGACACACTGGGAAGAATTATCAGGTCATAATCTCCCACAAATCTCCTACGGTGGCCCACAGGGGGCAGTACTTACACACCTGCCTGACTATTTAACAATTTGATGAATTATAAATGTCCCAAAATTTCACAAATGTCCACTTTAGCTGTAAAGGGTGTGCTCAGCCCAGAGTAAGGTGGAATAATTACAAGGTTACCACTGGTGTCCGGGCTATTTTTCCCCCTTTCATTTTTAATTTCACGCATTTTATACACTTTCAAGGGCAATTTCTGACCCTGCTTCTGTCCTGTCTCTACCTACTTTCATCTTTTCTGACTCTACCTGCTTCATATTCCCCACCAGTGCCTTACTAAGAGAGAAACAAGAGCGCAGGAGAGAGAAGGGCAGAAAGACAGGAGGGCAGACAGTCAGAAACAGATGAAAGATAGATAAAGATAGAAGCTGGCCCGGCTTCAGGGGAAAGAAAAAAAAAAGCCTCCTGTCGGCTCTCTGTGCTCCACTCACCAGATTTCTCTGCCTGCCTTTCCAGAATCCCTAATCTTGCCTGTTAACAACCTGCCAATAGGGCCGCTGTCCTCATGAATAAACATATGGAGAGTGGAGCATGGTCCCGCAAACATGACAGCCAGCGTTGCCGTGGAACAGCGAGCACGCCTATAACGCATCCCTGGGGCAGCCCATCACTTAGTGCTCTTTTCCACTTCTTAAAATGTTGCCGCCTTCAATCGGCACGGCTTATGATCTTTTAATAATGACGACAGGTAGCAAATGGGTGGAGTGCTGACAGCTGGTTAAGTGACTGTGTGTTGGTGATGGGTGGGCAGCCTCAGAAGGAATCAAAGCTGTGGCTGTGCCCCAGAGTTACACAAATAGTTTGGCTGTTTCAGTTGGCCAAAACTGGGCTTGTATTGAGGCTTGTTTTCCACCTCAGACATGATAAATTGTTATCTGTGTGTGTGTGTGTGTGTGTGTGTGTGTGTGTGTGTGTGTGTGTGTGTGTGTGTGTGTGACCTGCATGGAATACAAATTTGAGCCATAACGAGTGTCTCACCCGGAAAGAATTTCATTAGTTTAGAGTTTTAGTTTCTCATGTTTGAGAGGTGTTTTCCACCCTCACAAGAAAATGAAAAATGAAAAACAAAACTTCAGGCTATATTAGTGCTGGCTATCTAAAAGCCATGCTTGAACCCTGCTGAGGTAATCATTCCTTTAACAGGATGTGGCTGCAGCCTCCCCTCAAATCCAGCGTGCACTGGAGCCAGACGGGTCAGGCCTCTGAAGGCAAGTCCAAGTCCCTGACTGCTGAAGACGTGCTTCACTTGCCTCCACCAGCTGCATCTGCCACAATCCTCTATCACTCCCTCTGTCTCTTCTAACTCCATCCACTCCCCCACCACCCCTGTGCTGCTGAAGCTGCCACATGCACTCTGTGTGCGTGAGAGCAGCCCTTTTTGACAGGGCGACTGTGGCAATGCTGCCCCCAAGTCGAGCTGAACACCCCTCGGGCGTCAGTTACTCCAGCGCCACATAGGCTACAGCAGCGCACAGGGCACCCAATGAGACAGTGAGACAAGATCACGCCTCCGCCACCCTCCCTCCCTCCCTTCATCCCTCCCTCCCTCCCTCCCTCCCTCCATCCCTCCATCCCTCCCTCCCTCTCTCCCTCTGCCTCTACTCGCCACCAAGCATGCTTCTCTTTGCGACACAGGAACACCACATGCATTATTAAAGACACTTTTCCTAAAAGCTGCTAGCACATTATTCTGCAGCCACGGTGACATGTCTTGATACTCAGAATGTCCACTTTAGCTTTAAAGAATGTGCTCACCCAGGTAGCTCTCCTCATGCTGGAAATATAAGCAGGAATAGCCACATGGTTTAAAGCGGCAGCTGCTAACACACAGAAGATGACTCATTATTACCTTTCATTATTTCACAGGATGAGTAAAAAAATATGAAACAGACTGCAATCACAATTACTAAGACCATAAAAGTGGGAGTTGCAACTTGAAATCTAATTATGAAACTTCAAATACACAGTATGTAGCCTTAGCCCTGAAGCCAGGGGCAATAATGTTTTATAATAATAGGTATGAGCACGTCCTTAAAAAATAATTGTTAGGTATTATCCAATACAAGGCCAAGGTAAACGCATGTGCTTATTGCAGATTAGAACTATTATATGCATGCACAGCCACAGACTTGTGTCAAAATATCTGCCTTAAGTCAAACACACTGGGCTAAAAAGCACAAAGAAGCATTGGAATCGAGGTAGGTTTGAATTAAATGAGAAGCTAATGCATGTGTGGAGAGTGAAGCAATATT
>VMKM01001023.1:42500-193753 GCA_008360985.2 Macquaria ambigua | reverse complement strand
ATCTATCTATCTATCTATCTATCTATCTATCTATCTATCTATCTATCTATCTGTTCAGTGCACTGGGAGCCGAGGTGGTCTCCACTGACTGTAATGTGCAATCATTTCAAAGAATCCTAAAAGCCTAAAGACCTCTTCAGTTTCATTGCTAGACATTATAAAAATAAGTTTTCCACCAATGTGGCTTTTGTGTAGGTGGATACAGATATAGATATTTTGGATTAAAGTTAATAGCTGTTTTTTCCGATATTAAATTAAAGATTTGACCATGTTAAAATCTGACAGTTTTTTGGCACTAAAACCATCTTTAAACAACGGGACACTACAACAGAAGATAATCAATTGAGGTTAATGGTGTCTTATAGACAACATCACAAACTGCATCACATCAGAGCAGCAGTGCAGCATTTATTAATTTACTGTTGCATGGAGCACATAAAGTGGGACCAGTACCTCAGCTGCATCTGTAACCATAGTGTTATGTAATGTAATGCAGGAATTAATCACTGCACTGAAACTGTGGCCAACCCCCTGAGGATGAAAGTACAACAGGCCTCCAGCAACAACACGGTGCAAACTAGAGCAGCTTCCAGGCAGGAACAGCTGCCTTGTTGTCACACAGGTCCTAGTTTTATACCTCTGGTCTTTTTAATGTTACCTTTCCATTATTCAGCAGCTGCAGTACAGTGCTGAGCCAGAGACCAACCATTTCCTCTGTGATATTAAAGGAGAGGACTGCTATTTGTTGTTCATGGTAGGATGTTGATCACAGCTGTCGGCATTATGAGGCATAAGTAACAAGTGTGACAACTGAGAGAAATCTATCCTAAAACACTTGATCACTGTTAAGAGCTATTGCCTGTGTGCCTCGCACTTCTGAGCCCATTTAGTTTGCGGTGGGATATTTGTTGCCCCACTAGCAGTTGGACCTGAGAATGGCATTGTTGGTCAGGCGTCCATCCGTCTCTCTGTCTGTCTGTTCAACACTAGAGAAGTTAACCAGTGTTGGACAGATACTAGAGCAAGGCAGAGGAGGACATGTGACCTTTAGAGAACAACAGCATGGAGTGAACAATACCATTATGGTAGTGACACAATCATGATGTTTCCGATGGGTAAAACAAAGATTACAGGTGGCTTAACTGACAGTGAATGAACCATGAATAGGTATACGACACAGTGTTAGATTTCTCCAAAAACAAAAATGATCTATTTCACAGACTCAATTGAAGTATCTTCAGAAGCACTGCACTGAATATACGTAATGCCATAAAGTAACTTAGACTTCAGGCTGTGGTTGAACTGCCACATTTCAGAAGGACTGAATAATTCCTGAATATGAATTAAGATTCATTCTAACCATGAAGGATGTTCCTCCATTCAATTTGTTGTAGTCTATTTTTTGCTATAGCCTAACAAAACATTTGCTTCAGGATGGTTAAGGTTTCACACATGAAGCAAATAATGACCAAAGCTAATGGTAGGGAAATCAAAGTACCAAAGGCTAAAGATTGTCATATCTTTCAAACATACATTATGTTATAATTATCACTGGTAATGAAGGTAGATGAGTAATAACGCACATATTCATATTCATAACATGCATAGCTGTTAACAGAAAATATGTGTAATTTCCAGTTTGTGTTGGTAAAATTGTTGCTGTGTCCTGAGATGTGCTAGCCCCTCCACCCGGCTGAGATGAAAAGGAACATGTCTGATATTTACCCAAAGACCTTTTTTCTTCCTTTTAATAATAAAAACTAATAACAAGACATTTAAAACATTGTATTGACTACAGAAAGAGATGACTAAATGTGATTTCAGTTGGACTTTAAAGTACCAAAAGTAAAAAGCTGGTCGAGGTTTAGCTACTTTTAACAACTTTATATAATGTTTGGTAGTTTAATCTATAACAGTATGTTAAATGTTGGTATGTAAAACCTTAACCTGCAAAGTAACTAGTAACTATATCTGTGAAATAAATGTAGTAGATTAAGAAGTACAATATTTCCTTCTGAAATATAGTAAAGTGGAACTATAAAGTTGCATAAAATTTAAATACTCAAGTAAAGTACAAGTACCTTAAAAAGTGTACTTACGTGCAGTACTTGAGTGAAAGTACTCAGTTACTTTCCTCCACTGACCACTCACACACACGTCCCACGTAAATAGATTTTGAAATGTCAAATCAAAAGGCTTGAGGAGCACACAGAACATGTGTGTTGGTACTGTACTCCACATGCTCCTTTATGTCGAGTCATCATATATAGATTTCTGCCTCCAAGCTGCAGTACTGCTCCCTCTGGTATGAGACCTGTCCCTGAGCTCATGGGTAGTACCTGCAGGTGCAGCAGTGGTGCAAGTTTTGTCATACAAATACTACTTTAAGTAATTAATCTAATTGGGAAAATGATTTGTGAAGTTTTAATATTAAAAATATGATAATACATGTATGTAAAATGTATATTTAGAGGAGCTTTAGGAGAAACCCAGCACTACTGCACAGATGTGAACAAAACAAGTGGCAAGTCAAGTAAATATCTGGGTGTAAAGGCATGTTATTGCTCACCCGTCCTCATTCTTCTTTAAATGAGCCAATAGATCATGATCTGCCTCTGTAAATGGTTCATAATTCACTCCATATCCCCATGAAGGTCTAAGGGAGTTTTTGTGGACTTTGTAACACATGGAAATGGTCATCTTTGACAACTCTGTAACAGATTGTGGTCACTTTAAATCTAAAAATGTGGTATCATCCTTCAAAACCCGACATAGGTTGAGCCCTGTGTTATAGACATTTACCCTCTAAACACAAAAGTGCCAGTGCAGCATGTAGTATTTAGGTAGCAGTGCAGTAATCCAGGGAGAGAAATGGTTTTAATCTAGTGTATGTTGCGCTGACGTAGCAGGGGAAGGGTTAAAGTATAGGCTGGGGATTGGTCCAATTACTTCAGCATAGCTGCAACAACTCCCATTTACCCAATCCCATTTAATGACTGTTCCAGGCCAAAGCCATCCCCTTTATGTAACATGGCAGACCCTTAAAGTCTGTTTAATGATGTGCCAACAATGTGCTGAATGGTTAACTAGTTGTGAATGCTCTGTGTTGTTATACTGGATCCATACTCTGCTCTCATTGTAAATTGGAACTTGGAAGTATGGATTGTATTTTTGTTGTGTAGTACAGAATGTACTACACCACTGATAACCATTCTTATCAGCTATCATCCACATCCCTAACAAGTAGAGCAATGCCTTGCATTATGTAAAGTATCAGGCTCTGTGAAGTTCCAGGGTAAATGTGTTGTACATCAGTGAAAATATAAAATGAACCTAATGAATAAACGTTAGAATTAAATGACGTCCTGACTGTTGGCCCATGTTCTTCCATGTTAAACCTTTAATCATCGCGTTGTACAAAGCTTCTCAGGAGGGGGGCAGCTGCTCTGCTTTGTCATGGTGTTCAGGAATGGAGGAGGGGTGAATGTTTCTTGACTTGATGTGAACACTGCATCACACTTGGTTCACTTTTAAGCATGCATATTTTTGGTATGAGCAGCAAAGACTGTTGTGTTACACATTTGTGTCCATATAGAAGACCTTTTACTGTTGGCAGAACCCTGGCCACTCAGAACATTAGCTGGGTTATATCCTCAATCCTTTGCTTTCATATACTTCTTAACATGCAGAAAGCCTCTTAAAATGAGTTACTGGGAGGACAGCTATTAGATTTGGTTGGACACACCTGAGTGAGATGGCTGTCTGCGCACCGTTACCTAAGCAAAGTGCTTATTTAAGTAAGTGAGCTGTTTTTGGCCTGTCCTTGGGACAACGTGGAGGCATCGCAAAAGTAAAACCAATTTTGTCAAATTATTTTTTCATGACTTTATTAGTTATCCAACAGTACAGAGATGACAGGAAACCAGGGGAGAAAGAAATGAATGGGAATCACATGCAGCAAAGGTCCCCAGTCAGACACCAATCAGAGATGTTATGTTGGTCGGTGCCATGGAGCCCCAGTCACAAGTAATACCTGAGTGAAAAAATCTAAATCACCTGTATGTCTTTGGTGGATGGCTTTGACTCCACTCA
The DNA here is from genome assembly GCA_008360985.2 of Macquaria ambigua. NCBI lineage: Eukaryota > Metazoa > Chordata > Actinopteri > Centrarchiformes > Percichthyidae > Macquaria > Macquaria ambigua. The sequence goes on along the minus strand of VMKM01001023.1, from coordinate 189,661 downwards.
GGCTCTAACAAGTCAGTGGAAAGAAAATTAAGCAGCAACTATTTTGATAATCTGTTAATAATTTTTCTTTTCTTTTTTCAAGCAAAAATGCCAAATGTTTGCAGGTTCTGGCTTCTCAAATGTGAGGATTTGCTACTTTTCTTTGTCATGTATGCCAGTAAATGAAATATCTTTGGGTTGTGGATTGTTGGTCGAACAAAAGAAGCTATTTGAAGACGTCACTTTGGGCTCTGGTAAATTGTGATGAGCATTTTTCACAGTTTTCTGACATTTTATTGACTAAACAATCGATTCATTGCTAAAATAATTTTGAGATGAATCTATAATGAAGACAATTGTTGGTTGCAGTCTTCATAAGGGTTGCTGGAGTTTTGACCTCTTCAGACTGTTTCCCTTCGCCTTGCAGCTTGGACGCACTCAGACACAATAAGTTATTTTGATTTTATACAAAATGAAAAGAATATTGATGTTCTGAACATTCAAACTGTTGTCAACTGCCATGGGAACTACATAAACTAGACAGGAGGCATGAAAACCAGACTGTGTTGGCATGTTAATACAGATAGTGATATATAAAAGTAGACTAATGTCCTAATTAGGCAACTGGTGTATTTCTGTGTATTTGTTTTGTCTCAACAAAGGTCAGCATTAACATAAAGCCTAGTTTCCACTGCCATGGCATGGAAAATACACATAGTGACTTTATTTCACAGTGTTAATTTGATGGTTAGACTGATTGATTCTGTTTGATTTGTCACATGACATCTGATGTTTGCACTTTCAGCAGCAGCTGGCAGAAGCTAACCTTATCATGAGTAGCTTCCAGGCCATGTCAGCAGGTTTATAGTGTGGATTTATTAAGGGAACTGGTTTCTATGGAAGCAAATCTGTCTCACCAGATTTTGAAATTTAAGAGCCATTGAATTTCTAGAACTGATTTTGTTTGCATTGAAATTGTGTATCTGCATTTTTGCTGAATTCAACTCTTCAAATTTTCACTTTTGTTTATCAAAGTTCACAAATTCTGAATAAAAAATTCAAGCTTTAAAAATTCAACTTGTATATATTCAAGATGCTCAAATTCAGATCCCAAAATTCGACGTTAAAAAATTCAGATTAAACATCCGGGATACCAAGGATAAGCAATCGATTCTGGCTCTAATCGAACCAGCATCCAGCCAATCAAGTTATGCTCCTTTGGTCATGTGACACTGATGCTTAAAGAGGTAGTGCACACTTAAATGTTTTTTTGAGCTGTAAACTAAATGATATGACTGTACTGTGATGAAACACATTAATGCTGGTGTTAATATTGACATTTCTTACCAAATGTATAAAAATCTGCATTTCATGGGTTTAAAATGGCTCAACACGCCATCTACTGTTTTAAATCAGCCCTGAACCTGAGAGGCCAATCCTGAGATAGAGTTGATCGGTTGGGACCTGTCTATGTCATGAAATTTATGTTAAAAAAGACTCTAATAAGTGTCAGTCAGTCTCCCCCGTGTCCCCTGACCCACACACTATGCAGCCACGAGGCCACACCTCCTCCTCCTGAGTCTCTGTTCAGCCCAGCACTGTTCTTGTGGGCGTGGTTTCCAACTCCACTGTTGGCTGGTAGCATGTCAGTGTGTGACGTCTCACTGGCTTCTGGTCTGACTCCAGCTGTCAGAGCTCAGCTCATGTGACAAATAGGAGTCAGAACATGTCTCGGTTTCAGTGAAAGGATGAGTGTCTTAAAGCTAATGCTCAGCTCTGTCTGTGTGACAGACAGTCGGCAGGGCTGAAGGGGTTCCAGTGCAGCATCCGTGTGACATCAGTTCATATATGTAGGATTTCACAATAAGTGTCTTTATAATCTCTCAGCCCTTTGATGTTATAATCGTCCCCAAAACTATAAACTAGTGGAGAGAAACTGTGCTGAGGAGCGTCACTGAGGTCTAAAGTTCAGTTTGATTCCCTTCATTGTAGCATGTCATCCACCTCACTCTCTCCCCTATCTGTCTCTACTGTCAACTACCAAATAAAGGCAAAAAAACAAAGACTGTGCTGTGATTTCCACAGGAGATCTCCCAAAAGGAGAAAAGGGCAGCACATATAACAAATAAAAGATATTAGAGTTCAACGAGACAACACAAAACTGAAATATTTTGGCTAAAACGCCTTCATCTATGTCTACTAATGGATAAAACCACTGATCTGCTTTTTCAATCTAATATCTAATCTATCTGCACCTGGCTGTCTATTTCTCTACTATATATATATATATATATATATTGTATATGTGTGTATACATGTGACAGACTGTATCTTGAAGTAGTTCTAGTAGTCGTTAAGTCTTCTGCAGTGTGTGTGTGTGTGTGTGTTTTGGTAAGTAGGGGTTGGTTTGGGTGCATGGTGCACCGTTGAACCCTGTTGGGGGATGAAAGAAAGTGTACTGTATGTGTGTGTGAGAGAGAGAGAGAGACTAGTCAGCATGCAGGTCCTTCACGCATCACAGGACTCAACTGTCAAAGGGTGGAAGCCAGTGTGCCAGCGATGACTTACTTTAGTCTGGGACACGCCGGGCATGACTGAAAGACAAAGAGGGAGCAGCGGGGGGCACAGAGGGAGGATGACTGGATCAAACCAGTCAAGTATTTTATTCATCCTTCTGGGCTTTTGTCCAATGAGATTCTTTAAAAATTCTGAAAAGTTTTAAACAAGAACCACCCGTGTTAGTGCTGTTGGAGGATGAAGCTGGTACTTGTCTCTGTTTCATCAACAAGCTATTCTGAACTGCCCCTCAGTGTGACGTCTATATGTATACAGATGGTCTTTATATATGGTATGTGAAGACAAGGGGCAGTGCCGGCAACACTGCCAGCCAGTCAGTGTAGTGGTTCATGAATAATGCTGGTATAATGTTAATATCTGGGCTGAAAATGAGCTTCCAGTCTCAAGAGGCTCACTCTCCCATTTAATCTTTGTGGAAATCTTGTAAAGTCTAATGGATATATGTGCTTGTGCAGACATGAAAAAAACAATTAAAAAAAATATTATATAAAAATATTCTCTCCTGCACTTACTGCATATACCAGATTTCACGTCATTGTTCACATACTTACAGTACTTTTATCTAGAGGATTAAGTCGAATCTAAAAACACATATTTTGGCTAAATATAGATAAATAACATAACAGTTTGCATCAAGCTTTTTTTTTTCACTTCTGGTGAAATTAAGTTGAGCCAACTAACATTGAGGAAGGTGAATTAGCATTTCCTCTACTTTCAAAAGTATTTTTAATTACTTACTTAACAATTGGCAGCATAAACACAAGATTTTAAGTTGATTTGTTTAAACTGGTTCTTCCTTTAAAAATTAAGTATTATGTACTTACAATAACTATTTTAAGTTGACAACCTGTAAAAATTCAAGTTGATACAATTAGTTTTTCCTCATAGTTTTACTAGCTTTTGGAATTCCATTGTTTCACCAAAAATGATTTTCTCTCCATTATTCAGTAAGTTGACCTTTGTAACGTAAGTTAAGGAAGCACAATGTTAGGCAATGTAATTTATTAGTATTTGACCGTAAAATATTTAAATCATACAAAAAAAAGGAAAAAAACAGACCCATATACACAAATATCCACATTGCCTTAGAAAAACAAGTAGTCATTATGCTGAGCTACACTTGTATTTTGAATTACATTTTACACAATACATCTACAGCAACCTCACTGCAAGGCCTGCAACTTTTTTTGTACTAAATAGCAAAGACAAAAATGAGTTACAAAAATGAAACAAACAATGGCCCAACGACTCAACGATGTGACATGAATAATCACAGGCATAATATATAATATGACCATGAAATTGTGAAATATCAAATCATCATAATTAAAAGGTATTTCCTGCTTCTTATTTTCACAATAACATAGTTTATTGCAGGTAATTCTATTTTCATTTCAGCAGTTTTTTCTCATTTTTCCAAAGATTGTTTATTTGTCAATCAAGACAAACAGGGCAGAGCCAGTTATGTGATTGGCTGTCCGCTTACTCAAACCAAAACAACAGCCAAGAGCCAACAGCTCTGCTCTGTTTGTCTTGATTATGAAATAAAATCAGACTTTGGAAAAAGGACATTTAAGAGTAAAATCTGCTGGAATAAAATAAAATATAACCTAATGGATTTCACAATTTTTATGGTTAAATTATATATTTCTTCCTTATATATGTCATCTGATTATTTATTTCATAATATGAATTTTGGGTCTTCATTCTTCCATAAAATCTTATAGTACTGAATCTTTTTCACCGGCTATTAGTCCAGTTACAGGAATAGCTTCTAAAATGTTTAAAAGTATATTTTAGTACACTGGGACAGCTCAGATTCTGAGAACATATTATAATGCCCATCAGCAAAACACATCTTCCTCCAGGATCTTGCTCATGGCTCATTGCATTGTCTTGTATTGTTCTCTCTTAGGTGTAAATACAGTATGACAACATGTTTTGTCATGTAATTGCATTGTTTGACTCAACACAAGTGGGTTTTAAAGATTACTTTTCCTGTCGTCTCTTTGCTTACAGTCATTTTCATTTATCAGTACAGCTGTTTAGATCTGGCTCTCTAAAATGACCTCATACAGCTGTTGTCATGACTCACTCTTGATGAAATTATTTCTGTATCCTCTGTGTGTCATGTCAAGTGTAACTCATGCACTGGGATGGTGGTTCATGTCAGGTCAGTTCCCTTGAAACACGACTTTTCTTCCTGTTGCAAAGAAAGCGGCGTCTTGTAAAAGTTTTACTAAATGCCAACCACAAATAACATCACTTTGCTCAGTCTCCTTTGTACCTAACAAGAGTTTTACTGTGCAGTGTTTAGTATTTTTGGATGAATTTGTCAGAATAACAGAGCAACCATCCAGTAGTTGCTAATGTCTTTTTCCCTTTATCCTGAGTTAATGACTAAATTATGGCATATTTTTTGTTTGTTTTATTTGTTTTTAAGACTGTTATGTCACAATAATGATTTAATTATCTAATTATTTTCATCACATGGTCTTAAATCATTATTAATTATATTATATAAATGATTATGACTTAATTTCCTCATTACATTCTCACGGCTGAGATAGACTGCTGATCAGACTGATTTGCCATTTTGTTTTCACTTCACTATGTATTTCTTTTTTGCCAAAAAAACAAACATCTGCAATATGAGCAGCAGTTCAGAGACAGGCTGAGAGACTCCCAGAGGTGTGGGCTCGACTCACATGACTCAGACTTGTGAATCTGGTGACTTTAAACTGGCCAAAATCAAAAATCACTTATAACTCGACTCTGACGCTGACTCAGTGTGTCCTGACTTCACTTAGCTCTTTGACTTGGAGCGACTTCATATCCTCCACAAGACCAAAGATTAAAAGCAGCGAATCAGCTCCTCATTTTTTGACAACTGATACTTTGAATCAGTTCGACAGAAGCTGATCGCATTGTGCAAGCATGAGGAAAAGGTGTGTGATGAGACCTTATACATGTAACAGATGATCACATTTACATGGACTGTAAAGACTTTGCTGTAGTCAAACAGACGACACGCAAAACATTCAGCTCAGAAATTACAAATGATTGTAGCTGTGTCACACCAATAACATAAAGAGACACACCTGGTCAGTTAGATTTTAGATTTTATAAAGTTTATTTGAAAGTAATTAATTTCACAATATATACTAATTGTAAAGTGGTACAGCAAAATTAATCAGCACGTCTATGTGAAATATTTGGTTCTAGAAGCTTGGTGACGTAGTGACTATACTCACAGGGCTAACTGTTGAACTACTACCAGGCCTTTCGTCTATTTAAAATGTTTTAATTGCTTTACTCTTAGGCATATTGGACAAAATGACTTGTTTAGGACTGGAAACAGAAGGTTTAGGACTTGGATTTGAATTGGAATTTGTATATTGTTACTTGAGTGGAGACTTCATATCCAAGACTTGCAGCCTATTTGTGACTTGCAAAGTAATGACTATGTCCTACCTCTGGTGTCTCCAGATAATGTTATGATTAAATCATTATCTCGACAAAACTAGCCATACGAGATTATTAGGAACCATAGCTGTTCTGAGATTCACTACACATAACTGACTTGTTTAGCTTTAATTTAACATCATCGGATCTGAAAAAAAAACTGGTAAACTGTAAAAGATCTTCTGTATCTTCCATGTCCTGCTCACAGCTACATACTGTGTCAGCAGCAGAAGATACCTCTCAGGACTTAGCAGATATGTCACACTTTATTTCCCTCACCTTGCCTAATTGCCTCTAGCGAGTCAGCTGCTCATTTAGAGGGAGTGAGAATGTCATATGTCAGATGTCATTTGTGGTTACAGCTAATGAGAACAGGTGGACATGCATCCAGGCTTCACACCCATAATACTCAACACACCTCTTGACTTATAAGCATCTCTAGCTCCAGAAATAGCAACAGTGGTTTTGTAATGTGTCAGGCCTCCCTGCTGCACTGCAGCACACCCACATGTTCTCACTGCTGCTGACATCCGAGCAGCTGGGAATCTTTCTAGCACTGAATGCGGAAGCTAGTCGGCTCTGCTAGGATCTATTTGATTTGCAGAGAACTGATGTAATTTGCTATCAATAGTTGGCTGCATTAGCTATCTGCAACTCAGGTCTGGAGTGTATAGGGCATTAAACATCTTGAATAGGACTGATCGGAATCAGGCTCACGACAATTGTTGCATGCAAAATAACACATTTCAAAGATACTGCATTGTTTAGCATCTGTAAGAATATCAGTAGCAGCCCTTACTGGTCAAACGTTCCTTTCCTCTCCCCCTATGATTATTCCTTATGAAGTCATCTGAGCTTGTGTAGGTCTATTTCTGCAGCAGCATAGCTTCCATCACAGAGCTAACATAGCTCTGAAGCTGTAAATGGTAGCCTTGTTTGTGGAGCGTTGACTGTGGCACAGCAGAGCTCCATTGTTCTGCCTTTAAACACACTGTGGTTTCTATACTGACCAGTATGATGCATCGTGGATGACAGAGGCAGTCTCTTGAGACAGCACTGGGTTTGTGTTAAAATACAGGTCTGACTAAGAGCTGTCTTTTAATGGGCCATTTCACCCACTTCAAAACAACTGACAAGATCACGTCAGATTGCAGATAAGGGAAGAAATGTTTTCAATCTGTGTAAATGCACATGAATGCACCACTCTGGCCTTCAATTCAGTCAATCCTCACTTTAAACTCCAAATAAATCTATCTGGGTACAGGTTCATTTATTTTGTAAAACATTTTACAGGAAACACTTGGGAAGTCTATGAGGAAAACATTTGCTTTTGTTAGCCAAAGTGCTTTTGCGCCCTACAAATCACATATTCTCTATATTTCTGACAAACATTTTCCAAAACATACCAGACTGTTGTAGATTTATTAAATCTAGCTTGTGGTAGGTAACAGTGAGCATGCATATGTCTTGTTTTATTTGTGTTAGTTGTTGCATGCAAATTCAGTTTAAGTCTGTTAGTAACTTCTTTGTTCATGTGCATTTGAGGCTCTAGATGTGACTGAAATAACTCGCTGTTTGGTACCTCGTGCACTATATACCCTCCGCCATTTTATTTGATCATCCAAATTCTCAGTGTAAAGTTTATGCACTATACAGTGCGTCAGAAATTCCCAGTAATGGCATGTACACTACTATTTGCAAAAAATCCCACAATGCAATGTTTTGCTTCAGATAGATGCAAAATTATAGTTTTGGGACTCTAAACGTGTCAGCGATGATGCAAAATGATGATGGCTCGTAAGTGTCTTTATTGAGTGAACTCAAGGTCCATTAACTAGTTTTTTCAAATGCATCTTATAATCTTCATCAGTGGACGGATTTTGATTGCTGATTGTCTGGTTGAAAGCTCCGGAAAAAGCTAGTAAGAGGACCTTGAGTTAAGATTTTTTTTTTGTGTACTGTTTTCCATGTGAAGAATTAACTTTCATGCTCAAATTATTGAGTGTTAGTAATGGAGGGAATCGTGATGGTGTGTAGGGAGTGGTGTTGGACCTCTGACATCCACCATCTATCCATCTAATATTCAAACCCAGAACACAAACGTGAAGCAAATATGGAGGGTGTAAAAAGAAATCATGTGAATTTGACGGTTTTTAAAGTAAAAAAATCGTGCTGCTCACTGTTTTGGAAAAGCTTATGGTGACTGGCCATTTTATTAGAATTAGAGACCAATAGCCTATGTCCATCACCTCATGCCACAAAGACCACACACTGCTGGCACGAACCTCAATAATGCTGAAGTACCTTGAATGGGTGGAGCTGTCCTACCTTAAATATGTCTCTGACACAGTCTTAGATAGTCTCCTGGGTCAGTGTGTCTAATAAAAGCTTCCACCTACTGTGCAAAGATGTCTTTGTGGCTCCTATAACAAGATCAAATGTTTAGTACATAATTCTTTCTAATGATTTGTTTTACATAATAACAGAGAAAATACAGACTGTGCATCGTTGAAAATGGTAATGAGCAGAGCTAAATTACCAAACAGACAATTATTCCACATGGTCACACCCCTTGGAGCTTCCGTTGAGTGAGCTTATTCCTGCATCTGCTTATGTAAAGAAGGAATTGTAATAACTTGTTGCGGTGCTGCTGACTCCCACGTGAGGGTTTGCAGGTTCTCACTGGGGGGGGGGGGGATGGAGGGCTCTGCAGTAAAGAATATTCACATTATTGTACATCTGGCATTGCAGTCGCTGGTGTCGAAATGCCACCCAGTTCTTGTCAATTGTCACAGTTTTAGCTACCGACAGCTGTGCCCCACCTCCCCATCAGCCTCAGACTCCCAGTCTCTTACACACTGTTTATCACTTCTCTCATGCCATGCCTCTCAATTGACTTTCCACTCAGGCTGTAATGGCTCAGATGATCCAGTTGCAATGCACACGAGCATGATTCTTTGGTGACTGCAGTGTGTTCATGAGTGTGTCTGATGTGCTGACTAGCCTCAGTGATAAATCAGATGAAGCCACAGCAGAGCATGAGTCGTTATGAGAGCAGGCAGATGAGGTGTGTACACACAGTGAGGTAATCTAGCTTTGATTATGATGCACCAGCCCAGACACCTGCTCTCTGCGCTGAAATACTACAGTGAGCTTTCAGTCTCTAGGGGTTTTCCCATCCAATCCCACTTACTCTCCCATTTAATTTTTGTTTAAAAGTTGCCAAATCTAATGGGATTGTATTGTGTTGGTTTTCATGTGTAGGCATGCAAACATTGGCAGAGCTAAAACTAATCCACCACCTTCACTTTTTTTTCTTCACTAGGCAACGTAAAGGAATAGTTCAACATTTTGGGAAATACACACATTTGCTTTCTTTATACTTAGAATTGTTTATACATGGAACTGGCACAGATTTCAAATTTAGGAAGAAGAGAACACTGGTATTGGATCAAATATTGATATCGGCACATACCCTGAGTCTGAGTGTCAGAGTCTGTAACGGAGGAGAAAAATTTGGATTGGTGCACCCACATTTAAGCCCAAATTTTATTCAGAGCGGCTATATATATACATATATATATTTATATATATATATATAATCACCTTTTATGGTGATGAATGTGCGTCCAATATTCACTCTCCTTTTAGCTCTGGTTTGGTCTCCACCAACTCCTGAGATAAATATCTGGCTCTTTAGCTGCTAAATGTTTTCACCAGCTAGTCTCTAACTGTGTCTGTCTGCTGTTTGGTGTTGGGCAGGTAGTGGACTATGCATTTAACAGAGCTTTTTCACTGAAAACAGCTGACTGCTGCTGCTGGAAACAACTCTGATTAAAGAGCAGAGTTTGTGGGCTGTAAAACCAAAACAATGAGCTAAAAGAGCCTAAAAAGCTTTACAGAGCTGAGGGGAACTGCAGAGATTGGGGCTAATTCTCTGTGGGTTAGTCACTACGAGTTACAGCTTTCACGTTACCCATAGCCGTTTGATCCATTTTAATATAAGGATAGTGCAGCTTTACATACATTGACCTATTGTACTTTTTACCACTACTCACCAAACTCGTGTTTGTGTTAAATCACAGAATAATCTAAATAATTTAGTGGAGAATGACCTTGGACAAACACTGCATTCCTCAGTATCCAAGCTAATATTAGCATACCTGAGATGGTTTGGGTTTCTCATAACCAGAGTGAGAGCTTATCTGGATTATTGTAAACAGAACAGGATGTTATTGTTGAGCCAGCTCAACAAAAAATGTTAGCATCCTGATTTATTAACAGGATCACAGTGTGAATTTTTGACGCTGTGTACAAGCGTGACACCATCGTGTAACTTGTTTTCAATGCTGTGTCTTTGCAAATCGCTATCTCTATGTGTATCTAGTTCACAATGCTTATTTTGTGTCTTTTCTTGTTTGTACACTGATTACATAATTTTATAGACTGTATGAGCCATCAAAGTCAACCCCAACCCCCAGCAGCAGGACATCAGCCTTGGTCTCTTTGCCTACCGAGGAATCCCTGATTTCCCAGGAGTGATTGCTCTGAGATGTCGGCTTCGAGAGCCATTGGATTGATTTCTCATTACATGGTCCTAGTGAGCTGTATGCACTGTGTGGGCCTGCAAGTCGATGCGAGACAGGTTCTTGTTCGAGTAGATGATAAAAATGCCAGGAATCACTGTTATATTTCTGACACATCTATGTTTTTGTTACACAGCTTTAGCTTGGCCATTTAATATTCTTACCTCTCTTTGCTCCTGTAATGTTCTCATCTTCTAGAGTGGGACATCTTTCTCCAGGGAGAGCTGCATTGAAAGACACCTGAGCCCAAATTGATTTCAGTCTGTTGGAGATGTAAAAGAGGCAGGAAATTGACATTTTAGTGTGATCTTCAATAAGGGTAGTTCGGCCTTCGTGGTTTCTATTAAAGAAGTCCATAAAAAGGCCTCCTTGTGAATAACACTACTTGGAAGATCACAACATCACAGCCCCCAACACCACACCCACATAGCCCTCCTATCCTAAATCCCTTTTTTAATCTGAAGAAGTGCACATGATTGGAAGCAGGTTAGATCTTTTTTTTTTTGAGATGGAGGCCTGGCAGATAGTAAGACATTTTCTAGGTTTGCCCACTCCAAGGAAGATTGCTGATTTGCAGAGTGTTCATATGCCTGCAGGGTCAGAAATGTGATCTAGTGGCTCTGAAACAGTCAAGAGCAGAAGAGAAGAAGGGCAGAAGAGAGAGAGCAGAGGATGTTGCAGATATAAAGGATGGCAATATCTGTTTGTCCATCCAACACTTTGGTCAGAGCAAGATATCTCAACGAGTATCAGCCAGATTGCCATGGGATTTTGTTTGCATCTTCATATCCTTCAAAGGATTAATCTTAATGATTTTGGTGACCCCTTGACCTTTCGTCTACTAGTACCACCATCAGGCCAAAATACTTGGCCTTGACCTACGTACTTCCATATCATATCATATTAACATTACTGGGATGTGTTCATATACTTGCCGTGACCACACACATAGTGAAAAGTGAGAGTAGAATGCAAAAGTGAAAATGACTTTGGTGGTATGGAAGAGGTTTGATGACATTGAAATTAAGAGTAAAAGAGCAGAAGTGCTACATCACATAACAAAAGCCCCATATGGTATCGTCTAGTAACTACATTGACGACGAGATGAGATGCTTCAGGAGTTTTTACAGTTTTTCTGGGGGGAAAGTGGATCAAATGGAGGGGATGTGTGAGGAAAACTCACAACTGCACAAGAAGAGAAACAAAAGCAGTCAAACACCAGGCTGAAGTTAGTTTGATAATCATCAGTAGGACACAGTGTACCCCACTTAATGATCTGCATTGAGTTAAAGTTAGCTTAAAGTTGGATATTGATCAGCTGGAAGTACAGCAGGTCTGTTGCATCAATTTTCATATCATCATAAATATCATTATCACAAAAATACCTTCCAAAGTCATGATATTACTTTAAAGCCATATTGCTCCCACTCCTACTTTGGTAAATGACAAGGTATCTTGTAACTAATGGCTGATTTTTTTGTAATATTTACTGTGGATGTTCCTGTCGCCCCTAGAGGATGAATCCTAATTCCCAGTTGTACACAAACTAATATCAAAATCTAATTACCGTGAAATTAACGGAGCACATTCACGCTCCCTGGAGGATGAATCCTTTCTGGGTGGGACATTCTACAAGCTCTCCTCTTACACAAACATCAGGACAAAATGTCATCTTTTCACACAAGGTTTCATCTAACAGGCAGATACCATGACATTTGCTTTGCACATTCAGGCTCCCATGGAGATAAACCCTCTCCCTCCCCATGATCTTTCCTCTAGTGCCACCTTTTGGAGAAACTGGTGAGCCTCTTAATACTAAAACAATGTGTATGTTGGTCATTCTGTACCATATATTCATATTGTGGGTTGCTAGGATCATTGTAGTCTTTATCAGGATCTACTTCATCAAGTCTGGTTCTGGTAGTAAGGAGTTCTGGTTCTCCCTGTGAGCTTTCTCCTCTAACTTAAGGTCTAACAAGCTGAAAAGAGGGTCAGTGAATCCTCATGTCCATTTCAGTGTCCTTACTTAATGAATGACCCTAAAAGCCAATTTGAACCATTTGTAAGATGTTTACCTACAAGGGATTATTAAGTCCTGTTTTGTAAAGCCAGGAAGTGGACCCACGCCATAGATGAGTTATCACCAGAAGTCATGGGGTGTCTTCATGGGATGTAGCTTACATAGTGCTTTGAAAAATGCACTCAACATACACATCCTTCATGGTGGACACAAATGAATATTTTAGTTGACACCTGAAAAGCAAGGAAACGCTGTGATGCTGCTTTCCCCTGCAGCTCTGATTTCGATTTCACTGAGGCATTTGTTGCAGTGAGAGGCGTCTTGCTGCTGCTTGGCAACACTTTATGTGCTGTCAGTCATTTGTGTTTTGGTGAGCTGCACAGTGTAGCATAACATAAGTAGCTACATTCAAGCAATCAAAAACACAATAATAAGAATCATATCTAGAATGTACCCAGTGAATGATCCTACTACAGTTTATGCAAAGACAGATTTTGTCCACTAGGGGACAAAACAATCAAAACAAGCTGGCAGATACACAATCAGCACCATATCCCCAGCTTATAAAGTTGTTATTCCTATCATGTTAGCAAACAGCTGCATACTTAAACATCCAGCAGATGCAGAACAGCATTATGCATGATTTGGAGTGGTATTTGTGTCCACCTAACAAATCCAAGGCCAATATTCACTTTCCTTTTAGCTCTGGTTTAGTCTCCAACAACACCTGAGAAAAATATGTTGGTCTTTAGCGGGTAGATGCTCAACTACGTCTGCCAGCCACTAGGTAATTTGTCATTTGGTGCTGGGCAGGTAGCGTACAGTGGGTTTATCAGTGCTCTGTTTTCTGGATCTGTTGATGAGAGAGGACACAATTTCTAAATAGAAAGACTTGTTTGGATCAGTGATCCAGCAAATATGTTGGAACATTGTGTTGATTCTAGTGGTTGGAGAGTGTTTGCTCCAAACCAGAGCAGAGGCCACAGTGAATATTGAAAGCCTGAAATGTCAGCACCTGCCTAAATAATTGCTGGTTGATGGGTATTCATTAGAAAACCTATCAGCCCCCCAACTAAATATTCTAGCAGCTTTGTGCTGTGGGCAGTGAAAACATTACTTAGTGCCCAGAGGATGTGTTAGACAGTCACTGAACTAAGAGATGCCAGACTGCTTTCTGGCAGTTTCCAGCACAAATAACACTCCTGGGCCTTTCCAAGCACTCTGTGGTTGCTCTTTAAACAGCATGCAAACTTGCACTGCTTCAGATTCTTTTATAGTCCTGTAAGCACACAGTGTACTATTGACTGTCTGATCAAGATGATATCATATTAATCATATTGTATGATTATATATCATTATATATCATCAGAGGATTAACAGAAAAATGCAGGCCTCAGCTTGTAGCTTATGACAGGGTCATTATAACAGCTCTGCATGCTGCTGTCTTACTCTTAATGAGTCATGCTCCCATGGCACACCAGCAGAAATGAGCGCCTCTTCATGTATGCTTGATTGATTTTTCTCGAAGAACAGCTTTGTTCATGATTTGGTATTCAGTTCCCTGGGTGACAAAGTTGGTGCTCATGTAAAACCAGGTTGTAGCACCTCTTTACTTACAGTGCTTCAGTAAGACAACGTTACTGAACATACAGTAAATAGGATGTGCAGTGTAAGACACTGTCAATAAATGTCAATACTGAAGATCACTGCCAGAGTGTGTTGCGTTGCATTTAGCACTCAGCTAGCTATGTTTGATCAATGACAATGGGCTTGAGATAAAGTGACAGCTATTTTAATGTCTCCACACTTGATATGACTTCACATAAGACTTGAATCTGAACTATTCTTATTCTTCTTGTGTGAGAGTGACTTGGTTTCCGGAAAAGCCCAGCCTCAACAAAGTCAGCAGTCTTTAGGGAGCAATGCTTTTTCCTCTCTGCCTATTTTTACTAACTGGGTTGGAACTAAACCTTTAAGTAACATGGCAGTTGTCTTATCCGACTTGAATTTGGGTCATATCACTCTTCAGATGAAGAAATGTTTTACTAAGGAACTGACGATTGAAACTCTCTTTAACCTGTGTCCCTTTCTCTCTAATCCACAGGAAAGAAATGATAAGAGTTTTGAGAACTGGGGCATTTTATATAAAGACAACCCCTCTGCTGCAGCCCTCAGTTCAGTTGTGGTCGGCTTTAGTTCATTTATATTATAAGCTTTTGTTTCTCTGACACATCTGATGGGGTTGCCCATGCAGCAGAGGCCTCTCATGGAAGAGCTTATGAGATTACAGTGCATCGAATGGTTCATGCAAAATTGAAAGAGAGATGTATTCCTCCTCACAACAAGGAGAGTGACTCAGAGATAGAGGGTGAGAGGAAACACTACTAAAATAGGTCTGACTTGCTGTGGGGCTGGCATGTTTCCGCACCAGAGGGACATGATCGGGGCAAAGCGCTAATCTTCCAAGACATGAGAATTGGATAATTCAATACCAAGCGAAACACGCAAAAAACAATCTCCACTGGCTGTTACACTAACTTCAACATGGTTGCCTAGCATTGGCATGAGCAAATAAATCATTATCTTCCAGCAAGTTAACCTGCTAGCTTTTTACTGAGAAGCACCAATGCTGTTAAACTGTTTCTCAGCTAACCAAAGTGCCCATGTGGAAGCAGCTATTTGATGAATATCATGAAGTGAAGCAACCTGTTAGGATAGCTAGCGTGGTTTCAGACTTCTGAGTCATTGCCAGTTGGAGCAACAGTTGACCAATAAATTAAAAATAAATGGAGATGTCATTTGCCTCTGCCAGAACCAGGAAATTAGCTACATCCATGAAAATAGCACCAGAATAGTTGCCACAAAAATGGCGACAAGCGCAATGAGATACACAACTGTACAGGTTGTTGTATGTGGATTTACAGAAATAAAAACCCTTATCAACATCGGGGGGACTGATTTGTCACTTGCTACTGATGCTACAAAACAAAACAAAACAGAGTAACCGCCCCATCCCAAACAGAAATCGTCAAACATGAACACAATGTCAGGCTGAATGAATGAAGTGAAATGACTGGCAATTATTTGGCTAGTCAGTGCCCACCCCTGTCAAGGTGGATCACCTACCTGCTTCAGCTTACAAGGCATTCGTGTTTCTAAGGACTTTTATCAGTATTATTTAGAAATCTGATGAACCTTGGGGAAACTACCAACTTGACAATATACGAAAGAACTGGCTGTAGTGTCTGTGATGCCACCACTTTTCTAAACAAACATTTTGAAGGCTGGAGTTTGGTTTTACAGTTCATCACCATCCTGGCAGTTACAGGAGCCCAAAATCCAAATCGGGCAAAGTGGGAGAAGCCTGGGTGGAGCTGAAAAAAAGATGATTGACTTTGTATTCTAACATTGACTGTTTTCTTGGAGCCAATGTTTAGTGGCAACTGGAGGAACAAGAGCTTATGGCACTTTTAGTTTGGCTTCATCAATTGACATTAGCGCTAATACGATACATGAGTTCTGATACCGATTCCTAATTCCGCTAATTTTTTTTATACCTTTCTGTGAGGACATTTTCAAAATTATACTTTTTTTTGCCTTTAACAAAGGCCAAACTTCTCAAATCAAAATGTTGTCTAAACATAAGTAGCCATCCAAGAACTTTTCCTGATCAAGATACAATGATTTACATCACTAAATATCTGAATAAGTAAACAAGGCTATGAATCTGATGAGTCATTCAGTGCCAATTTTTGGTACTTGACACATTTAGGTCTGCACCAAAAAATGTATTGAGGTTTGATATCCAGCATGAGTTGTTTCTTGATCTAGACAGATCAGGAGCACGAGCATCCTGACACCCAAGCATCCTCACAACTAGCAGCATGATGGCAACCAGAAACAACACAGTGTTTATTAGTTCCATAAAATGTTTTAAAGTGTTAAAGTGTTGTACTCAGCACAGCCTTAAAGCCACTCGTCTCTTTTTTTACCTCTGCTGCTGACCTCGTTCTGTTGTGCGACTGGATTTGGAGTGGTTGGCATGTCCTACTATTGAACCTCTGCAGTGAATAGCGTTAGCCTGGAGCACATCTGTTCAGAAGGCTAATCCACAAAAGGCCGGTCCCTTGCATAACGCTCCCACTGGGCAACCACTTCAGCTGGCACAAACAAGCCGCACAACAATGGTGTCGCTGAAGCTAGCCTCGGTGAGGCTCCGTGCCGAGCAGAAAGAAAGGTCTGCTAAGCTGCTATACCGAGCTGACTCGTGTTTGAGTGCTGCTAACTGTCTGTGGCAGAGCTGTTGGCCTCATTTCAGAGGCCTCCCCCTGGCTTTCCCTTTTATCTAATCCTCCTCTCTTACTTATATGACAACCCCCCTCATCTGTCAGTCTCCATCTTTCTTTTCAATCACACTTTGCTTTCTCTGTCTCATCACGCTTTTCTTCTTATCCATATTCTCACATCTGCCTTTTAGTCTGCATTCCTCTGCTCAGTGCACCACATGCCTGACCAGGTCACCTTGTTATTCTTTGTTGTTTTTGATACTCTGAAGTCAAAGCATTTTGCACAAAGCCCTGCAATCTTACATAATACAGCACCAGATAGACTGACAGTACAATGGCCTGTCAAGGTTAAGACGATCATAGACAAAGGGGCTATTTATCATGAGCAGGAAAGTTGAGTTTTAATCAGGTCATTAGGATTTAGCCAAATGTTAATATATAGTGTGTAGTACTGTGGATTGTTGTGTGTGTGCGGTCTTATTCCAGCTCGGTTGGCTGTGCGTGAAGCTTACAGCACTATTGTTACATTTCAGTACAAGCTACACAGTGAACATTTGATATCCAGTGAAGGTGTATGGTTTCAGTGGTTCAAGGTATTCATATAGTAGATGGTGTACAGTTGGTTTGCTTCCCACATAAGCAACTCGCTTATTCTGGAGAAAATGTGTACTGCAAGCAGCTGATGTTTAAATTGTGGATGTTGATAAGAAGACCTGTGTTGACACCCATTTTTTGTTATATCAATTTATTTTGAATGTTATGATGGCATTTAGATGGCAACTGCAGCATCGTCTAATGGCTGATTCCTCCCAGATTTCACACCAGCATTTCAAGGTTCGTTGTTGCATGCATGCATAAAAGTTTGCGCTGAAAGACCATTCCTGCTAAACTGATGTTGAGAGTTTGTTGATTGATGGTGTCCGTAATTTGTGGACAAAGAGAAAATGGTGAGACGAAAGAAAACCAATGAGAATGACTGATTGTTATGTGGTCACTGACTTAGACGTCAAAACTTTGCTGCGAAAAATCAGGTCATTTCAGTGGAACTGCTGCAATCAGTGCAATTTCTTTGCGTCAGTTCAAGTTCAACTTTGGTGAGCTGTAACATGCAAGTTTGTGCAGCTGATCAATAGCAACCTGTCTCGACAGTCCTGGAGCACCAAAAAAGGAGGAATCTGTCATATTAGCTGTGTGATAAATAACCCTGCTGTGCTGGAGTATAAACTGCACCAAAGAGGCATGGTCTGCCGACAGTTACGGAGTCGATGGTACAAGTACGTCTATTTAATAAATTGGGTGAACTTATTGTGGGCTCAGTGACAGAGATAGCTAGCAGCCAGCTAACCCAGAGAGCGACTGGGACTGAATAGTGCTGGTATGTTCACCTTTTGCTAGTGTGTAGCGGCTAGCTTGACAGCTACAGTAGTTCACCAACTAGCCCTGCGAGCAGTCACTACGTCACCAAGCTTCTAACACTACCTGTCTCACGAGGACGTGCTTGTGAACGGCGCTTTGCACTTTCTGGTCATCAGGGATCTGTTGTCATGGTAGGCCTCACCTGTAGGTTAAAGGTTACAGTAGTGTGAAAAATAAAACCATCCCAAAATAATTTGGAAGCCAACAACAAAATCACATGGAATATTAAGAAGACAAATGCATGATGCGTTGCATTTGTCTTTGCTGCCCGTAGATGATCTGAAACAGATTTAGTGAAGATTGAACACAATTTGTAGTAGCAAAACAGGTTAGAGAAAAAAAGTTGTACTGAAGTACTGTATATAAAAAATATAGTAAGCCACAAATGGCATGTCTGGATGTCTGCATACATTTACCCTGCAGGTACAAATAAACCGAACTGAACTGAACTGAATATCTGATACTGAAGGATGCAGCTTGATCCAGAGAAAGGGGAAAGCCTACAAACTATCATTAGAAAAAATATGAAAAGCTTATTATTTTAAAACCAATGTAAATAGTATCGTAACATTTTGAATACAAGCTGCAGTGGTGCAGTCTCTGAATGATGAAAATGTACAGTTTGAATGAAGCTGGCTAATCTTTCTGAAAGTACTGTAACTGAGTGCCAATAATAAAAAGGGAATGTTGTATCTTCATTTCCAATCACTCAGTTCCTCCCAGTGGAGAACCTCTTTAAACTCAGTCAACTCGTGCTTTCTAATGTGCTACACTGCTTTCAGCCACAGTGTTGATTCAGAGTGAATGAGTGGCTGTACTAAACAGCCTGCTCCTGGCAGTGCTGATAAAGTAAAAATGTCTTGAAGGTTGCTTTGATAAAGCTATGGTTCAGCCTAGAGAATAGCCTTCCACCCTCACTGTGAAGGAATGCAGAAAATGTTTGCACAACCTCCTCGGTGTTGCAACACTGGCGAGCAAGGATAGACATAAATGTGTTTGGCTCGGAGAGGGAGAGCTCTGGGTGCGCCTGTCCTAAAATAATCAAAGTTTTTATGGTGGAATATTTGGGGTTTAATCATCCTGTCAGCTAAGGCATGACGTTTTCTTTCGGAGCATCTTATGGTTTCAGTTTTGTGCTTTTTTATATGAATATAGCCCGACCCACTCTAGATTTTTGAGGCCGATTCTAATAAAGATACATAACGATGTATCAGCCGATAGTAATTTTTTTTACATAAACACATAACACAAACAAACACAATCTTGATACGAATCACTTAGATTTGAGTTTTTAAAGAATTGTGACCAAGATACATATTGAACAGCACATTTTACTGTACAGAGTAAAAATAAACTTGTTCCTCTCTGGTGGACAAACTATGTAATAGAAACATTGTTTTTAAATGACCTCAAACCTTTTAGTTTGACAAATACACCAACACCGATATATCTGCAATAAGCTACTATTGGTCCATATCTCTGCCAAGTCTAATTATAAACCAAGTGCTGGTAATAACGTAAGTTTGGTCAATAACAAAAAAAACAGATTAATTTGATGTACCCAATGTGTTGGTGTGTTTTTTAAAAAGAGTGTGTTTTGGATTGCACCAATAAGGATTAGGGATAGTGTCAGTGGGGTAAGGGAAACTGTAACGTGGGGATTTGTGGAGCTAAGATTACATTTACAGCTCATTTGAACTGAACTTTATCATTTAGTTTTAAACTGACTGTTGTGTTTGCCGTCATATTGGGGGAATATTGTCATCTGTCCCAGTCAGTTGTCCAGCGCCGTGACTGTAGAGACAGGAAACATTAGGTTAAAGAGTTAGAGAGGAGGGTGACATGTGATCATATCAAATTAGGGACGTCACAGTTGTATCATACTGCATGCATCTTACACTGCTGGCCAATCAGGACACCTGTATGATGCTACTTTAAATTAAGACACCTCAAGTGACAACAAAGAATTGGCTCTTTATTAGAGTCTAAATGTGAGTTTGGTACTTGTTTATAGAGGATATTGAAAAAGATTAAATGTTGATCAAAGTGTTTAACAGTTAATTTGAGAATCCAGTTAAATAATGAAACTATTTGGATGTAAAATACAAAAAGCACAACACACATCAAATACAGAATGTCAGCAATCATATAGTCACAACATTAGATTAGACTCCAAAGTATTAGAAACATGTTGGGTCTTAAAATGGGATTTAATAATATCAATACTAATGGAATAACTGAGTCTAGGTTGTTCTATAGTACAAATATCCGTTTCACCTACCTACTTTATCCAGTCTTAAATTTAATTTAGAGTTAATCCAGGTTTAAAAAGTTGTGAAACAGGTGACAACAGGTGTTACAGGTGAACCTTGATTTAAACTGATGGTGAGACAACAATCCATGTTGGTGCAACCTGAGAGAAGTCATTATGTGTCCACAACAAAAGTCAAAGTCATTTCGTGACATCATTTATGTCAAGAATTTCCAAGAATCACTTTTTCTTGTCATTTTGTTATCGGCTTTCAGTAATCTTTCCATATTATTATGTTTGGTATCAAGATACTGACCCACAATTCCTGAAAGAAAGGAAACTGCTCTGGGTACAAGTGGAGCTATAACGCACCACTGGTCCACTTTTACACAAGAACTTTTAGGAATTAAAATCAGACAGAATGACTTTGTTAAGGTGGAGGTTTTGGCACTGCCCTCATGCCCATATACTATAAATTGAAACCAGAATCAATTCTACATACACAATACTGTACCTCTGGCTTATATAGGACAGCATAACATTAACTGTCATAGGCTGTCTGTAGGTGATATACAGTAGCACACAGAGCTCTCAGTATTCCCATGATAAGAGTGCTATAAATGCATCCAGAGACAGGTCTCTAGGAAAGCGTAGCTGTCATCCAGAATGTGCTCCAATAGGCACAGCACAGCCACTAAAAATAGTCCACAAGGTTTAAATTTAGGTTAAAATGTGTTTTTTGCAGAGGATGCTGCTGTTGGATCCAGAGCTCCTTCTGCCATCTTGTGGACGAAATGGTGCAAGTGCAGTGTGTGAAAAGCCTCAGTCTTGTGGTATGATCAGAGAGGCACATTCGATGCACAAGCACAGGGAGTATTTGTGCATGTTTGCATATACCTCCTCTGATGTGCACTACTGGAGGTGTGTGCGTAGTGTGACGGGAAAAGGAAGAGAAGCAGCCTGGAGGGGAATGAAAGCTAATAAGGAGGGGGGGGAGGGAAAGAGAGAGTGACACAGAGACACGAGCGAAGCTGTTTGGTGAGAGCAGGAGGAGGAAGGCAGGAGGAGGAGAGGAGTAGCGGAGGAGGTGCAGGAGACCACCATGAGATCCAGGGTGTGAAGGCGAGGGAGCGGTAACGTTCACCAGGAGGGATGCTTCTCACGCTGCTTTTCTACCTTCGAGTCAAAGGTAGGGGTCAGCGTGGATGATTCTGTCAGTGGGATTTGCACAATGTCAGGTCGTCTGAGGTCTGTGCAGCGAAAGAGCATTTGTCAGGCTCACTAGAAAGGTTGCATGGGAACTGAGTTGAGTTGAGGTGAGCTGGTTTGCTCTTTCTCCAGCTATGACATCATTAATAATCACCCAGTGAAGGGAATAGGTTACTCTGATGAGACGTGCTTCTTCTTTTTGATACTTTAATCATGTAAAACACACTGAAATGTCTTGTTGCGTGCATCCTGTGGTTTAAAGGCAAACAGAGCAGGAACTAGATCCACAGTAACTGTTAAACAGAGTGTGTCTTTCATGCTCACATCAGCAGCTGCATCTAAATAGAATATCCCCTGTTTTTCCTTGCTGGGAGCATGTGAGGCTCTCCTCTGTCAGCTGCATACTGTCAGCCCGGACAACTTGTGTCTCTTGGTTCTTCTCAGTACCATGGGAGCTGCTGATTGGGATCTCTGTAACCTCTTTAAAACCCTCAGTCCATCTGACTGAGGGTTTTAAAGAGGGGGAAATGACTAGTAACAACGTTAGAGTCAAAATATCTGCCTCTGCGCGTTGATTTAAAGATGGCGTGGCTTTTGTTAACCACGTCCAGCAGTCTGAAGCAACACTTGGGTAGGACACACTCGACTCTACATACTGTGTATTGCTGCAGATTAGTTGCAAATTAGTTATTTGAAATTGTAACAGCAATTGACAGAGAGTGAAGTGTTTGAAAAATCAATTATAGAAGCCAAGTACTTTATATACTCACTGCATTTGACACGTGCAGTACATACAATTGATGAAAGACATGCACTGCTAATTACTAATTACTCATCCTGTGGATGACATATTTACTTGCACTTGCACATTTACCTGCTTATCTTTTCATCACTATTTGCACTTTATTTGTTTTCATTGTGCTTTGTTATTGTCCCTCTCGACCCCCAGTTTAACTTGTAAACATTTAAATTCTTAGTAGTTTTTAGTAATTTGTTTTTATCCTAGTATTTATTTAAATACTGCAGTCATCTTGTTTTGTTTTAGTACTTGTATATGCCAACACCGGGGTCTGAGAGAAACAGCATATGTCAGACTAGACTAGACAATAGCAACAAACAGAAGCTTCTAATACAAAGCAGTAAATGAGGCTGCAAATTATTTCCATTGCTGATTAATTTTTCTTGGATTAATTGTTAAGTCTATAAAACGTACAAAAACAAAGAAAGAAAATAGTGAAAAATGCCCATTATAATAACCCCAGAGCAAGCAAGGTGTCATCCTCAAATTGAGCATGAAACTTAAAAAAACTCAGTTAACTCATGGTCAACTTACTGGCTTTTTTAGAGCTTTCAGCCGCATCAAACTGTCTCCATCAGCGTTTGGAGTTTGCTCAGTTGTCATGAAGATTACTAATCACATGACCAGAGTTCCATACCTTTATGTGATGTGTAGAAAGGTCTAGATAAAGCTAGTAAGGAGAATTGTCAAGTTCCTCAAATGTCTTGTTTTGTCCGACCAACAGTTCAAAACCCAAAGAGATTCAATTTACAGTAATATAACACAGAGAAAAGCTGAAAGCAGCTAATGACTTAAACATGAAATAACATGAGCAACTGGTTTTATGTAGAAAAGGCAACAAACGCATTTTATAGGTTTAAAATCAATAGAAACAGAACCATGGCCAAGGGTTTAGAAATACTGAGGTTAGTTACAGTGCTGCCCAGAAACAGCTGGGCAATATTATAGTGGATCAACAGCAGATTAATAAAGTAAAAATACCAAACATTTGGTGGTTGCAGCCTCTCAAATGGGAAGACTTGCTTGTTTTTCTTTCATGTATCTGTAAATTAAATACCTCGGAAAAAAATCAGCAATTTGAAGGCATCTCTGGCATGGACATGATGAATTATCCTGCGACTGACTTACACTCTTCAATAGATGACTGATAAGTCTCCCTGTTCTCAGATTTCATTGGATGAA
Organism: Macquaria ambigua; assembly: GCA_008360985.2. NCBI lineage: Eukaryota > Metazoa > Chordata > Actinopteri > Centrarchiformes > Percichthyidae > Macquaria > Macquaria ambigua. The sequence goes on along the minus strand of VMKM01001023.1, from coordinate 165,891 downwards.
GTCGATGTGCTCTCTGGAAAAACATGGCGGCTGTTCTGGAAGCTTCGTCACATTTCTCCTAAACTTTCCACCTTCACAGTGTTCTTAATTTGCCATACAGTTCTTTATCTCAAAAACCAACCTTTAATAGTTGTTAATGAGGTTTGACATTTTTATGAAGCAAGTCACATTATCATATAAATGTTCTGATTGAATTCTCAATGGATTGTTTCCCCGAGTTAAATTTCGTAGCAATAAAAGAAGTTTGTGGAACGTAGTCTTGTTGTTAAATGTTCCAGTTATTTCACTTTGCGTGTTTCATCCATACATGAGAGGAAGCACGGGTTCATAGATAACTGCAGCAGTTGCATAGATGCTCCAGATGATTATATAACTGCACTGATGAGATCGGCTTTCCCAAATCAATGTGCAGCTTTTATTTAGCGTGTGTTTAGAGAAGATTGCCTGCGGCAACTCCAGCAGCACCAGGCTGTTAAACTAAAATGCAAGGTCATTAAGGACATGATCAATCAGTGACCCTAACACAGGCCAGTCAGTACACACACACACACACACCACTACAGATGGAGTGAAAGTGGATATGCTGATTGAATGCTAAGATCAAAACCGTTCAGTTAGGCTTTCCATCTGTATACCGCTTGTTAGTTGTTAATCAAATGACCAGTATACTTAAAACCTTTTAATACAGTTTCCATAACTGCCCAAGTTTGCAATGTGTAATCGGCCAAAAACTATGTCCTAGATTTTCTTTGGTGAGCGGACCTAAATTTTTCATTATCAGGTCACATACTAGGAACCAGACAAATCTGCGAGCTCATGATTTATTTGCTCTGGCAGATGCGTCTGGTCTCCCTCCCATTCAGACAGATTTCCAGCCGACCTGCCCCGGGTCGGGCCAATCACAACCGTTTATCTAATATGGGGCGGGTTTGATACGATGACTGTAGAGAGGAGCTCCATTGAGGCATTTTTGTAAACAACCAAGATGGCTGCCGCTGATGTGGAACGTTCTGAATGTGCTATGGTGTCAGTTTTAGACGAACTGGACGGTATATTTTCTCTTAAAGAAAAGCAAACAACTGCACTTAAAGCTTTTGTTGAGAAAGATGTGTTTGCCGTACTTCCAATAGGATTCGCTCAGCACTACGTCACATGTTTTGTTGCTCTGATTGGTTGTAGGTCTATCCAATTGCGTACAGAGGCATTTTGGTCTGCGCCCGTTGATAACACCCCTTGGAAATTGAAAATGAACTGAGATGTTCCAGACTAATTGGCGAATTGGTGCTCCAAGTCTACTTCACTCTTTATATTTACAGAGACCCAACAGTTCCCACCATGAGCAAGCACTACGACTACATTATATGCTCATGGAAACATACAGTAGAGTAGAGTCTGAACACAGCTGCAGTCCTCAATCCTGATGAGATGACCTACTTTGTGAGGACTTGTATACAGTAAGCCAAAATAAGAGAGGGGGCACAGACAAAGGGATGAAGGAGTAAAATACCCAGGGATAGTGTGGATAGTTTAGTGAGAACAACTTCATATGAAAGTTTTGATTGTTTTGTATTGTACTTTAACTGATGTGGGTTAATATCAGAATGTGGGGTTCTGGAGGGTGCTGGCAGAGCGTAAAACAAATCACAGTTGGACATTTTTTTAAGTCTGGATGCACACCAACTCTGTAGAAAGGAATTCTTTTAATTCATAAGATAAAAAAAAAGTTTACAGGAGATAAAGGTTTGCTCCAAAAGAACGTTTTATCTCATGTAAAAAAAAAAAAAAAAGCAAAATTATATTTTCTAAATAAGGCTATCAAACATGGAAATCAGACTCTAAAACTACAACCCACCGATATTAGTACTAACTACTACTACTACTAACACAGTGTCATACTGATTTTTTTCTAATAGTGATGGTGTTAGGTAGTGACCAGTTCTCAATAAAAGACTGTAAGGTCACCACAAATGCCTCCCACTGAAGCAAAAATTAAAGTCTTCTTCTCTCCATGGAGTGTTAAATTAATACCCATAATTAGGTTATTAACTTTTATTGTCTCTCAATGAGGGCTTTTCTGTCTTGACTTTGAATGTTGTCCTGTAGTCTTTGTTTATTCAAACATTAAGGGATTCAGCAACCACTTTCATCAGAACACAAATACCACATTGAGCTAGTGTACATTAGCATTTTATGTGTCTGTATCCGTTGATATTGGCGCTCTTAACGGTCTGATATGGACGCAGGGGTAACACGGTGATGGATCTGTTGCCATGGTGTCACCTAGAGCAGCTGACTCATCAACATGTGCCTGTCTACAGTCCAGGGGATCCCACACACTCTGATTGTACGTCCATGTCTACCTCCTACGCTAGCCCTTCCAGAAAAACCCCTACGGTCCTCCTAAATCTGGATCAAATTTCAGTGATCCCAACTTTTAAATTAGACGTCTTTTGTAATTTCATGCACTCTGCAATGTCCGTCCTCTCCCTCTTTATCTGGAACACGATGATTAAAAGGACAATTGAATAAATGCTTTAATTAAAAGTCAAACTAACAGTGTTAGTCATGCCACTATTGGCCATCCCCTATCACAGAGGTCTAATTGGGTCTAAAAAAGCCTCAGGGCTGTTTCATTGATCCCTCTCAGCTTCTTTGTAAGTGGAAGCCTGTAATAACCTTTCTTTATATAATGGCCCTTAACAAGCGGCAGCAGGAACAAAGTGTCCAGAAAACAACTTGGCATTTTGCAAAAGTTCCATAGACCCTGATAGGAACATGGGTAGACGCAGTGCAGTCACACATTGCTGATTGCAGCTGATTCCTCAAGAACTCATTGAAAACAGTGTACAGTGTATTCCCAGTCTCTTTTTTTTGTTGTTGTTGAAGGGTATTTGAGGGAGGGGGCGGGTGTTGTTGGTAGCAACTTCCATGCAGCTACTTTCCTGCGAGTGAGAGGAACAATGTCTGGAAATGAGTCAAGCCCTCGTAAATGTCCTGTCCTGGAGAGATATGGTAGTACCACCCTGTTCTCCTGCAACACGACTCCCCACATAAGCTACAGTATAACATCAGCAGGCCGTCTGCTCTTCTTTATACCTTCCACGGACAACATGGCAGGATTGTGCGCGCTGGCCTTTGCATCCGGAGGTGTAGTATTGTGTTTTGCTTCATCATCTGAGAAACCGCTTGACTTGTCTGCTTTGTTCCTTCAGTCTGCGTCTTTCTTACTCTCATTCTGGCACCTTGGCAGAAAAATGGGGCAATGCAACACTCGTCGTTCTCCAGAGGGGATGTTGTAATAGGTCAGCGCTTTGAAGGTCTGCTAGTCAAGTGCAAGTGAGTGGTGTGTTTGCAAGCACATGCCTGAGGCAGCTTCGCATCACCTTCAGGCTGTGGGGACGATCCAAGCAAGATGTAAACAAGAACTGATCCACCCTCCCGATCCAGAAATTGTTTTTTAATTGGATGCAGCAAGCAATAACATCTGCTATTACCAGAGGGTGTCATTATCTGTGTTGGAATTGATAATCCGATTAGTATGAGTAAAACACGAAAGAATAGATGAGGAGAAATCCCACTGGTGTATTTATCTTTGGTTGTGGTTGACACTGACCGATTTGTGGGTCAGTATTGTGACAATATTTACAATATCATGATGAGTCACAGCAGGAACTGACTTCACCAGTCGTCATGAAACCACTCTTGGTTCATTTGTGCTCATATTTCTGTCCGCTCACCTCAGATTTAGCATTACCTGCACTCTCCAGCATGCCTTTGGCTCTCTATATAACTGTCACTTCCCTACAGCAACACTCTTCCTCACTTCAGTCTGTGAATTCACACTTCAGAACACCGACCTCATGTAAAAATGTGCTCCTGGTACACCCGAGGCCATGAGTCAAGTCGGGCTGTTGTTGTTGTTATTTAAAACCTGGTTACAGTTCTTTGAAGCTACAGTTCTTTATGGTAAATGTGAAGCCTGCTTTAGCTCAAGCTCTTCAGAAATTCATTGACATCAGTCAAAATCGGAATATTTAAGCATTGCAGTGCTTTAATTTCAGTGGAAGACCGCAACACAAACCCCAAATAAAGGGAGAGCTGAGGTTAGCATTTTTATTCAAAATCAAAACACTGAATTTCACAGCATGTGACCAGTATAAAACATTTCTGACATGTGGGTTTTAATAATCCCCTTATCAGAATCCAAAAGCAGCATGATGCTCCACCAATTAAAGAACAGCCGCTGTCCAAAAGAATAGTGATACATGTTGTGTTTCCTGCATTCCTGTGGTAGATAGTGACCTGTTCTCATGAATAAACATTTACCCGTGTATTTAAACTTCTTCTGTGTAACCACTCATCTGTTCATCAACACTCTGATTAAAGATGCCGAACTAAGTGCTACAATTTACCACTTTGTAAAAACATCTGTTGCAATTAATCATTTAATCACATACACTGTATTTAGCATCTGACGTGGGCACTGAGGACGTGTAACATGATGTGTAGGTCCACCTTCATCACACACGGTGCCTCAGTGGAACATTGTGTCCCCCCCGCCAACTCCCTCACTTACCCACTAGTACGGGCATGGGGGAAGAAATGCTGGGTAACTATGGAAACACACCGCAGAGATTCTCCAAGGCAGGCGGCACTATCCTTTAAAGGCCTTGAGTTAACAGGATTAAGAGAATTCACAGACGAGACCCCAAAGAGCACGGCCTCTTTGTATCTCCCATCTGCTCGCTTTCACTCTCCTCTCCACTGCCCTGTCTCAGAGAGAGAGAGACAGAGAAACATTCACCACCATGCATAAAAGGCAGAATGTATAGCTGTTGAATGTACATTCAAGACCGCAGAGGCCTCTATGGCAATGCTACGTCTGTGACGTTAGACCTCTAAGACCATACGCTACCATTCTGACAGGAGTTTTGCTGAAGTGTTGTCCTTTAATCCTCAGTTAGTACCTCATGTACCAAGTGTCTGGTGCTGTGTTTAAATCCCTTCTCTGTGACGGCCTATTTGCATACAGACATAAGCACAACTTTAATTTTGGCTGGCACTCAATCTGCTTGTCAGTATTGCTTGCCAAAAAAGGTGACATATATTTTTTGGCTGGAATAATGTCAGTATTGCACATTGTAGACTATAGTCAAGGATGGTGATAGAGAAAGAAGAGCAGATTCTTAGCTTAAACATTAAAGACAAAGTGGTAAAACCATCTGGAGCAAGAGTTCACCCCAGGGCATGACGTTTTGAACACAGCTCTGCACCCGCTGCTCAACAGTATGTTCAACCTGATTCTGCACAATGGCAGAATCATTTTTCAGAAAAGGAGAAGCTGGGATTTGTTGTTAAGATTCACTTTTATTTGCAGACAATGTCATCCTGACTTCCTCACAGCTAACTAATAATAGTGGGTATATGGTGGGCTGTGGCTACCATAGCAACAGAGGCAAAAATGAGTGAGTGGAGGAGGATATATCACAGCCGCACCCATCACTGGAGCAACCAACCAGACTGGAAAACCAGTACAGACAGTGGGAGGCACTGGGAGAGCAGCTAGTGAATAATTAGTGGGAGTCAGGAGGGCAACGCCTGATGTGGTTCAGTCAACCAGGTCACTTCATGCTGTGGTGATTTTTTTTTGTGGCAAACAGCAAAAGGCAACACATTTAAATTGGCTGATAATTTATTGATTTGTATGGCACTTTAAAGGATAAGGCTGGCGTTATTCCATTTAAAAAAAAATTCAGTAAGCTCAGTAATTTCTTAAAACAGCTCCTCACTGTAATTTTTATTTAAAAACACAGGAAGAAATAGTGCATTTGTTGGGAACTATTTTCAGTGGCGGATGAATCCACATTTGGTGCTCTAGGCTGTCTGTGCTGTCTGCTCTCAGCTCCAAGCCCATTGGTTCCTACTGAAGACGTAAATCTTTCCATTTCAAAAGCACCTCACAAATATATAGTTTCATTTTTTAAAAGGCCCACTGTTTTATCAAACATACAGGAGGAAATGGCTCATTTGTTGGGGACTATTTTCAGAAGCGGATGAATCCACATTTGGTGCTCTAGTGAGTATTTGGGGCAGCACGATGGTGTGTGTGGGATTGAGTCCAAATAAACTACAGTGTGTGTGTTCATGGTGATGAAGGAACATGTCAGCCAGTGCAACAGTGTGTCTCACTGATGTGTTTTTAATAGTTTTTGGACAACAATGGAGCTCTATGGCACAGAGGAAGAAGATATATCAGGCCCTGATACACACACAATACTTGGTAGTAGATACATTCACTGCTGGTTTGAGTTGATGATAAGAAAAATATAGAATACCACCAGACTTTTTTTTTTTTTTACAGTAGCTTATTTCATCAGTGTTTTAGGATTCATGGTCAGCAAAACTCAGCTTTAGCGTACAGGTGTGATCGACATCCAATAATAGAAAATATGATTTATCCCTCAAAGATTTAGGCTTTTCTTCACAGTTTGTTTGATGTTAGTTTTAGGGGCGGATGTGGATGTTTCCCATATGTTTTAGCCTGAAATGTCCTGTTGGGTTTCTTTAACAGTCTTGAGAAAATTGGACAGCTAAACTTCCCTTTGAAATCAAATCAAATAAAACTAATGGTGTCTGTGGACAAATGTCTCATGTGAATCAGTTCAGTTCAAGAGCTTTCCATAAAACAAACACATTGTAGTGTTCAGCAGTTCTATAGTAAATTTCTTATCAAGCTTGATCATATGCATCATATCAGTGGTGGACAAGGATTGCATAATGTCCAATACATGTGTCTAAACCTGTTTGTCACATTGAGTTACTCCTCTTCTACTGCTTGCTGTGTGATAGAAATTTAATTTTTTCTTTTTCAAGCTCCGTCTGGTGTAACACCCTGAAATCAAAATGTCCTGCTGCTAATAGAAATGTAATGGTTGCAGATAATAATTTCCCGTAGTAATCACTTGTTACCCTGTCACTTGTTGAGTGATCATTTCATATGCTGAATTTAGATCTCATCTGCACACTGGGATTGGATTGGACCATGACTGAGTAATATGAACAACAGACATGATGCATGATGGTTATACAAATTGTGATTGTGCTCATTATACCCTTATGCATGAGCGCTGAACTGTGGGCTGCCATGTTTGGTTGAACTTCTAGTTATATATCAGTGGTTGTTTACGGTTTATGTATTGAGTAAATTTGGATCAGTAAGCCATTCATGCTGTTGTAAAATGGTCATTATGCCCAGCCCTACTTTGGATAACAGCTAAAATTACTGTTATCTGTTAATGCAGTACTTTTTTAGTTTTTGAAGCAACGTGAGAGAGAACCTCCAAGAGGCCAAATCATCACTGTAGTGAACTACGGCAACAGAAATATTGCTAAACAATGCATTAATGCTAAACAATGCATTAGCTTAAAAATTACATGGCTTCTATATGGATTCACTGTATCCCTCATGAATCATATATGGAGTACACGTATGCGGCGAGAACGGTTTTAGATACAAGCCGCTTATCAGATCACATCAGCTCAGTGGATGAAAACATCAGTTTAACAAAGGAGGAGATGCATAACAACAAACTGGCATTCCCAGACTGTGCAGTCTGTACTTCCTCTGATTCTCACTATCCACTTGTAATTCAGGATTCGAACCCTGCACCACCAGGCAGAGAAAATGTTAGCAAACACGAGGCTGAACCCAGGGAACAGAGGCACATCCAGGAGGCTTTATAAACTTGTGGTCACCCTAACTGGGCAGTTGTTAAAACCTATCTAGGTTCAAAGAAAATGGCAGATCGTACAAAAACCGGAGCCCCACCCCAAACAGAACCACACTCCTCCTCGATGTGGCTGGTAACTCAAACAAGTACCAGAGGACTTGTGTCATACATGACTGATTGTGGTATTTTTCAAACCTGGCAACAAACTGACCAGTGGATAAATGTTGCCTGTGCAGTGAAATGCGAGGGAGGGGTGTGCAGACCTTTACTTTGGCAATTGACACTACTCTACTCAAAATGAAACAAAATCCAATTAATATAAATGTAGTCTAGCTTTTAAAAATAGTTATGTTGTAAATATGTTGCCACTTATCATGTAAAAAGTAATCTGAGCATTTAAAAGTAACCCACTCCCCCAAACTCTGATGATGTTATATCAACATACTAATATTGATGAATCCCAGCAAACCGTTCATAAGAGTGTAGAATGTTTTGTTAATCCTGTTAAAACTCAGTTTGATATGAGGACAGAACCTCTGCCAGGCACATGTTTATGCCCTGCAGTGTATTAATAGCTGACTCCAGTAACACGGCCCTATTTTAAATGGCTACACCTTCGTGGTCTCACCTGATTAAAAGGCATTATGGAGCACTAATAAGCCATTTATCACCAGGAGTGAAACAAAAGGAGGGATGGAGGTCTTGAGGAAAGGAAGAGGCAGGGAAAGAGGGTGAAAGAAGAGAATAAACTGGTGAGGGAGGGAGAGGAGATGGAGGCAGGCGCTTTAGGTGTGTGTGTGTGTGAGTGAGCATGCGTATACATCGTAGAGAAACCTGACGGTTGTCTTCCCCTCACTTGAACTCAGACTTCACACGAAGGAAAGAGCCTCAGGATCTTTACCTCAGCTTTCACTCCATCTCGTCTAGTTTAGCACACCCCCACCACCTCCTCCCCATTCACCCCTCACCATGCTGCTACTCTACAACTGTTTCCTCTCTCTCCTAGAATCGATCTATCGCCGCGGGGCCAGAAGATGGAGGAAACTCTACCGAGTCAACGGACACCTCTTCCAGGCCAAGCGCTTTAACAGGGTGAGTGTCTTCAAACCTCACTAATACACACTCCCAACAGGGGAATACTGGAATTATGACAAACTTGGTGTCGCTGGGAGAAACAGGAAGTTTTAAAAACTGAAGATACCTTAACGATTACTTATTTGACATAGATCTTTCCCTAACATTAGCCATCCTGTAGTTGCCATGTGCAGATAGTATTGGACGTAATCCTGGGTCACATACTTTTCTGTTGATGTGGTTGGACATGTGACATGTAATCAAGTCCTTCAGCACTGTGTTCATCTGTTACAGTCAGAAACTGATGATCATTTCCAGTTCAGGAAACAGTTTTTTTAATAAACTACTCATAACCATAGTTTTTCCCTTACCCACATTTGTGTGTGCGCTCCCAAATCTGTCTGAGTATGAGTGTCTGTCTGCCTGGAGTAAACACTACAGTACGTCATAAACACACTGCAGTTAAATTATATATGACAGGTAATCAAGTCACCGCTCCAGCTAAGCTATCTGGATATTGATGCATAATTTATGGTGTCCTAGTTATGGTTTGTTTAGCACACACACACACACACACACACACACACACACACACACACAGGTACCTGAATGCACATGTGGGCTTTCATTATTTCCCTGCCGAGATGTTAAAGAGCTCCAGCTGCTCACCCTGCTTGTCTGAAACAGGACTTCAGCGTTTAAAGTACTCTTATTCTGTAATGCACAACAGCCACTCTGGAAGGCAGAAGAAGAAAGATGTTAATGCAATTCCAATCAGGCCTTAAGTACCTAATGTGTTTCCTCTGAAGGGGAAGGAAGAGAATCAGGTTCTATACCTTTGTGGTGTGGCCTCTCCTTTTGTGAAGCGTATTAGCTGTAGCCAGATCATATCATATTGTTGTATGATGTGCTTTTTGTCGTTTGTTTAAAGGTCTGACATTTAAGTAGCAAATACCAATGCCAGATTCCTTTATTTACCGGAATCCTCTAGTTGCTCTGTGTTCAAAGTTTATTTTCTAAGACAGCTTTCAGATAAACAGCCAGGCAAAGAAAATGCACAGTACAATTCAGTCAGCACATATGAATCTGGGACGTGAAGGGAAAACCTCAAAGGAAAGGTAGCTTCAGACTCATCTGACCATTTGCTTTAAAAATCAGTTCCTTCTAGAAGGCGTGTAGTCCAGCATTTATTTACTTCAGTTTCGTTCAGCACTTCCACAAATAATTCCTGTCGGCTGGTGACAGTACAGATGTACGATACAAGGAGGAAGTTTTGAAGAGAAGCATGGAAACATCTTCACTATTGTTCCTGGTAGTAAAACAGCTCTTAGGATGAAACATCTCCTGTGAGTGCTAAATGTCTACACCAGAAAGCTGATAAGCTCAGTGCACCGGCATCTTGCTGACTCAGCACTTTGCTCCAATGTCTACTCCTTGATGTGGCCATTATTACTGATGCCCTGTGGAGCCTGGCCTATTCAATAAAATACATATAGGTATACAGTTGTACATTAGTACTTTCAGCTAGTAATCATAATGGCTGTTTAGATGTCCTTACTCCAGTTTAACTGATCATTTTTCAGATTTCCATGGATATTGTTTTATTATAAATTCACAACTTAGCAGTAAGTGTTTGTATTGTTAACCAGTTGGTTTTCAGTCTGGGATTTCTCTGGCTGTTGTTGCTATGCCAGCTTCCAGGCTTCTGGTTGGTTCACTATGTTGTCCTCAGCATATAAATAAGCCAAGGAGAAGTAGGTCAGGTTTCTCCTCCCTTCTCTCACTCCATCCCTCTCCTTCCTCTCAGTCTCACCACGTTTGTCTCCATCTCTCTCCTCCCTCCTCTTCGTCCCGCTCCATCTCCCCCTGATGTTGCAGTGGAGAAAGCGGCTTCGTGGATCCCTCCCATTAGCCATAATGGGGGCTCTTTAGCTCCTGTTTCCCACGTGAGGAAGCAGAATTCAGTTGTCCCCGCCGGCTGTTCGTCCCCACAGGCGCTCCATTAGGGGATTGACTGACACCAGCCTCTCATGGTACAAGATAGAAAATCCACACAAAACGTCATGCTGGTTCAAGTAAGCTGCTGAGAGCTTTTTTTCAGTTTCTTAGACAGCAGATTATCACAGAAACTGTCCATCTTGATCCAAATTAGGTTTAACAAATTAGGAGCATTGTGCACCCTTGGTTGAGGTATGTTCTCTTGGTGTTTTCTAGTCAAGTCTTTTTGATCCCCTTGTGGTCACCTGATGCAGGTGAGTGGGGGAGAGAGTTGTTCCCTGTTTCTATCAGTGTTTCACAGCAGCTTTTACCTTTCCGTCCCCAGCAGGGGGTGACAGCAGGGAGTGCAAGCATCAGGCGTTACCCACATAAAGCTACTGCAGGGGTCAGCCATTAGGCTTGGCTAAAAGCCTTTTTTTTTTTGCATCCTTTGGAGAAATACAGGTCTGTATGTTTTGAATTCATCTGATTGTTTGAAAATTATTATTTCTCAAGCTCAACAACTATTGGATGGATTTTTGTACAAACCTTGGAGCAGGAATTCTAAAGACAGTGATTCCCTGACTTTAGATGACATGAGGTTGATATTTTTTAGTTCTGAGTGAAATATCTTGACAATTATTGAATGAATTGGCACAAAATTACACATTATTATCCTAGTTGAATGATATCTAGGTGGAGCACTCTAACCTTTACACCCTGCTGCCTGTTTTGTGTCTGATTCTATGGATGCTGCATTGGGTTGGGATGGTAATAAATAAGGCTGATACTGTGGGATATTTTTGTTGTATCCTGTTATTCTTTCACTGCACAGATTGCTGCGGATGTCATTGGTCAGTTTGCTCTGAAGAGTTTTCTTTGTCAGAGGTGAATCAGACAGCACGTCATTTCTCAGCATATTAGGCCAGTCAGTTTCCAGGCACTCATATGATCTGTAATGCTGTCTGCTGGGCTGAAGGGAGGACTGTCAATCGATAAAAGCCTTTCTCATCTACTCATCCCTTTATTCCCAAGCTGCAGGCGGCTGCTGGACTCTGGACCTCCACCATCAGCGCTTCCACATGACAAACACAGCTAGAAGAAGGATGTGCTGGTTTCTGTCTGGTGGCTGCTGTGTAGTAGAGTTTGACAGTTTCCCCAAAAATACAATGACCAAATTATGTTATTCGTGTTTATCTGGCTGATGTTCAGTTTGTCATATGTCCTTAAAATGTGGTGAGGTCTTTCTGTTGCAAAACCTGGCAGTGCTCAGGCTGGAATATGGTGATTCCTGATTTGAATATGTGGTGAATCCCATAGTAGAGCAGACTCTGGGATTCTGGGATTACATTTACATCTCTTGCAGGACTGAGCAGTGGGGAGATGTCCAGCTAGGTCAAGGACGCCACTGACAGACTGCTCTGATGCAAGGCCAGCCAGTGCATCAATTTAATGCACTTCCACTTTTAATGTTTCTTGTATGGGTGAATGTTTTCTTGTGGCTTTGAAATGTCCTGGGAATATATCCTTTCCTTTCTGTTGAAACTGGGATTTCTTTGCCTAGGTGAAGTTTAAATATTCATTAAATTATATTGTAATACTTCTTTAGATAGAACAACAATTCCTGATGGCATATAGTCATGGCTTTCTGCCTTGATCTGAGGTAATTACTGCGTGTATTGGCATGGCAGGAGGATCTGTCGCATGCAGTGAGTTTGGTGAGGATTTTGTCCAGTTGTTTCAGTGGTTTGTGGTATAGAAGCAGGACATTTTGGTGTAACGTTAGAGTTGTTTTTCTCATTCGAAACTCTAGCTCTGAGAGTTTGGAAGGCCCCTTGTGAAGCGCTGTCTGAAAGTGAAGTTGAATTTCTTGTCAACACAGCAACTGGCAAAATTAATCATGTCAAGAAATCCTTTATAGATGATCATTATTTTGCTGAATTACAAATCTGTCTGTGTTGTAAGTTGGAGGTAACAATGGTGATGACTTGTATCTATTGGGTAAAATACTGTCTCCCAGTAACTCTGGTGCTTCCTGGAATCATCGACTTAACAAAGAAAGACAGTGTTATATGTGATTCAGTTGTCTGGATCTTAAACCTCAGCATGCCAACTGGGAAAATAAGAGCTGAAGTTTCAACACACAGTTCAGTAAAAAGATTGTTGTGATGATGCAATGATGTACAACAAAAGAGCTCATTAAACTTGGTTATTTTCTGTAAGAAGCTGTGCATTTATAATTGCATCTAGCCGTATAACAGCAACCATCCATCCATCCATTATCCCCGTTGGTGGGCCTCAGAGCGCCATCTAGTGGGCAGCGGAGGCAGTGGTACTGCCAAATGGTTACATTAAAATTAATCATTATTTTTTTGGCTATTTACAAAGCTATTTATTTTTATATCTAAATGTGCTCAAGGATTCACATAAATAAAAACATCAAATTAAAATGCATAATATCAATGACCAGTTAGGTTTGAATATCACCAGCCAATCACAACACATCATCAGGTAGAGACAAACGTGTTTTGCTGTTAGCTAGCTAACATTCCTTCGGATTCAGTGACACAAAATGGATCGTTTTTTGAAACAAAAAAGTGATGTGGGAGAAACTCTGCGCCAGTAAAAGCTCCAAAGCGTGTTGTGAGGAAATATGAGCCTGAATACATTCAATGTGGATTCATAATGGCAGGCAGTGCAAAGCACAGTGTGCTGAATGTGGTGAAATCCTGTCAAATGAGGCGCTAAAACTATCAAAGCTCCAGAGATACTTAAACACAAAGCACCCGGGATGTTATGTTTTTTTATAGTCCATGACTGATTCATGCAGCGCTGGGGTAATTTAAGTCTTCCAAGGTCCATTTTGATATTATAAGGAAATAAAACAAAGTTCCCCAAACAAAATAGAAACATATATACACATATATACATATACATATACACACATTAAAAATAAAAAAGTTTGGGTAGGAGCACTATCTGGATTCAAAATGTTTGTTTTAGGTGCTTTTTGAATAAGGATACATGTAAAATAAATACAAACTAAATATACAGCAAAGAAATCATTTCAGAGTCAAATAAGATTTCCAGTTTTTCCAATATTATTCACATTTCTTAGTGCAGTGTCTCAGAGAGAAAGTCGTTACATTGTATACATTTCTTGAACTATTTCTATCTATTCAGAAATAGTTGGAGAGTCTTTATTCAGCCATTTCCTGGTTATTGCTTTTTTTACTACTAGCTAGCAGTATTTGTAGTAAATATCAGTCCTGCTTTTTCAGCCTATTTGGCACGTTTCCCAAGTACACAACACTAAAATTAAGATCAAGCTCTGAGCTAATTATTGATCTGATCTCTGTTACCACGTCTACCCAGTAAGAAGAAACATTGGGACACTCCCAAAAAATATGAAAATGATCAGCAGACATATTACCACACATTCTCCAACACTGACCATGTTCGGGTTTGTTGCTTTGTGACATTTATAAAGTTATAAAGAACCTTAAGATGTTTTTCCAGGCAAATTCCCTCCACAGACCTGAGCTATCCTCGGAAATGTTTTAACAATCAGAAGTGGGCCTTAAGTTACAAATGGTTGAAACCCCTGTTCTAAGGTATAAAGCCTGTCCAAAGTCTGACGCAGTGACAGGCGTCCTCAACGGTTCTTTCTACCTCACAGTGCTGATTACTCTCAGGATGTGTGTGCTGCGCAGGGAAGGGAACAGGGAACGAGACAAAAGTTTGTGATTCATTTATAAATGTACGCCTTAACCTCTATGTAGAGTTAGATTAGACAGACTGAAGGAAGCCTTTGAAGTCTCGCTGAAGCATTTCCATGGCAACAGAGCACTGACTGGGACTCTTTGTTCTTTACACTGACAGCATACACACCCTGTGAATGAATGTTGTCGATACACTGAAGCACACACACTGCATCTTAAGCGTTTAGTCTCCAGTGAGACATCTTGGTGACAGATTTATTGGTGTCCAGGGACGCTGAGCTGCAAACTTAACATCCGTTGGTACTAATATAGCAATGTAAGAGACAAGCTAAAAAAAATAACCACAAAGAAAGAAGCAATCAAAGAACAAACACTCTGAAGACCATGTTATGTAACAGAGAGTGAACTTCAGTATGTCTCAGCTTTACTGTAGATGTATGTGAGGGAGGGGAGGAGCCTGAGCTCTTCACCAGACACAATAATATACTGTAGACAGGATAATAGTACAGAAAGGATAGAGCTCAGAAAACTATATTGTAAACATAAAAATACATATTTTCAGTTCAGTGAAGCTCAACCATGATGAGAAACAGAATTGAAAGAATTGGCTGGAAATGCTTTATTCTGTATATTCTTAGTAGTACCATTTAATTTTGCACTAATTATAGGTAAAATAGAGACAGTGTTCAATTGGTACACTTCCAATGAATAACTTAAATTAACTGATAAACTAGTGGAACGTAGAGTCTTTTTGTCGGTGCACAACAGGTCAGCTGAACATTCAAAAATGTAAAATGTACCTGCAATTCAACATATAGAGAAAATAAAGTCTCCAATGACAAATGAATGATGAATTACATGGGTTTAAGTGGAGCAGTTATTTCAAGGGAGTGCTTTCAAAATCAATAGCTCAGCACAACTAACTGAACTAACTAACATAATAGTCTCAGAAGGTTGTCTCTATTTTCCCTATAATTAGTACCAGATTACATACTTTTTTTCAAGGAAACTTTCAAGAAATTATTAGGAAATAATGCACACATAAAATGAATCATCCAGTGTTTTTGTGCCATTTTATCAACTGCTGGAAGTCTTCATTTACATGTGGTGCTACTAATCTGTGTTATGTAATCCCATGAGTAATGGGCCATTTTAGTGGTATTACTCAAAAACATATTTATTCATTGATTCATTCATTTTGGAACTGTTAATATAAAATATAAAAAGAAAAACATTTTGAAAAACATGAAGTAAATACATATAAAATATGTGCCAATAGGACTGGGAAAATGTCAATAACCAATGGTGAGACAATGAAATACAATCCAGGAAGTTGTTGGAGTCACACAGTAAATTTGCAGGCTTATCTCACGCCAAAAACACTGCACAACGGTTAATAATATTATGAGACAGGATTTTTACAATTATATTTACTGGCAACAGTAAAAATACTTCTTTTTTAGCTGGAGCCCTTTGCGTTGGCACCCCTGCTGCGTTGCCAGACTGGCTCCATTCAAATGAATGAGAAGGCTGTGTTTTTTCACACAGGGCACAAGTGGGTCTGAACGTGGACTTACATTTGTCAGGTGGCCTAAAACACAACTCCAAATGAACGCTGATGTTGCTCTGTGTCTGCTGGACGTGTGAAAAGACACCACATATGCCATAGCAACTTTATAAGGCCATAATATGTCAAGTGTGTGTGAATTTAAGCTTATCTTTGTGGAGTTCTGCCCCAAATTGGCCAAAAGAAATCCTGACTAATAACAAACTGCTCAGTGCATCAGTGAAAAGTAAGTGACATTTGTCAGTGCACCCTGTTAATTAATCCTTGATGAAAAATCAATAGTGATTGTGTCAGTCAGTGTGTGAATTATAGACTTACCTGTGAGTGTGTCCTGTCCTGTGTGTGTCTTACAGAAAGCCTACTGTGGCCACTGTAGTGAAAGGATATGGGGGCTGGGCAGGCAGGGCTACAAGTGTATCAACTGCAAACTGCTGGTCCATAAGCGCTGTCACAGACTCATCCCTCAGACCTGCCAAAGGCTTATGGTGAGTATTTCATCATGTACCAGCCTGTCATGTCCAACGCCAACACAGTCTCTCAGCATTCTGGTAAACTCTGAGATCAAGTTTGCATGTTGTCGACATGAACAATGACGATTACATTCCCTCACCAGGGGATAATGTAATAGCTTAACATGTCTTATATACCTATACTGTACGTGTGCATGACTTGCAAAGGTTACTTTATTCACAACTCTTTGTTTAAGTTTAAAGCATAATTCCGGTTTCTTAGAACGTGGGTCTTAATTTTATAGTTTTTGGCCGTCTTTACCATCAGTTATTAAAACATTGCACTCACCTGAGTAATTTTTGAGACCTGGGTAGTCCATATGGGTCAAGAAACACGAGCAGTCAGGCTATCAAACAAGTAGTAAAGAAGCTAACAGTTTAGCCAGATTAGCTACCACTTTATTTGGAGATAAAACACAAAATGTTGATCATAATTCCTCATTGCACAGGAAAACTGTGCACACACATCTACAGTAAGTACACTAGGTCAAAGCTGAAGCAGGAAATTAGTCTATAAACTGTGTTGGATGTTATTAACGGACTATTGGGTAATAATTTTACTGTTCACCTTCGTTTTCTCTTCCAAATATAACAATATAATACAGACCCCCAGCATTTAACCTGGTGAGTCAATGTAGAAGTTAACAGAATAGCTAAAGCCAGTAGTGCCTTTGGTAGACTGCATACTGAGATTGCAGAGGCACTAGCTTAAGAGAGTACTCCATCGATTTAGCATTAGACTCCTAGAACATTGTCAGACTTACAACGGACAGTTTAAAAAAAGAAAGAAGTAGAGAAATCGATGCAGCAGAACCAGAGATATCATCTTTTTTTATTCCACACATTCTTCTTCCATGTCAAAACCTGGCGCCTACATTACCCACAATGCAACTCAACTACCAACAGTTTTGTCAGAGATTCGGGTGTGTTATGCTAGTAGCGCCTCTAGCCTGTAGAATATGGAATTAGATTTGTGCCAATAAAATCAAACAAAACTTTTTAAATATCAACCAAAAATAAGAATTTGAGAGAGAATAAAACTCACTGAAGCAAACAAAATGTCATCTCAAAAGTAAAACTTACAACTTGCAAACATATTATTTGTGTAATTTTGTAAACTATTGGTCTTTTACTGTTTTGAACATATGTCCTTTTGTTTACAGCTCCCTCTGCTTCTCTCTCGCTGAGCAGACTTTTGCTCTCTCTGTCTCTTTGCGGTTACGCTGCAGCTCTGTCGTTTGCGCTGCCTGACTTTTTGTTTGCAGTTCTGGCACAAACCTCTCACGTAGGCGGGATTTTTCAGGATGCGTGCCCATTGGCTAATGAGTTTTTGAGTGACAGCTCAGTGCCCCGGACGTCGTTCAGGGCAGCAATATTTGGTTTTGGCGGACACGGACATCCCAGCGGCCCTAGCTAACATTACTGGATTCATGTTGTACAGTTTTTAGAGAGCAGAATACTAACTGTGTGTTGCTGCACTTTAATGTGATCGTACAGTTTAACCTCAGCCTTTTCCTCAGTGCCTCTTTGACCCGCATCCTACAGTTGCTGGCAGCATACATTTGTATTAATGAATATGTGAGAAATGTTGTACAGTGGTGCCCCTGCTGTAGTAGCACAGACACATCCATGAAAGATCAAAGAGATCAATGCATTCAAGCAGAACTCTGAAAAGCTCTCTTTGAACATTTCCTGTTTGTCCTTGTGGACTGTCTTTCTGCAGCTCGTCCTCCTCTTCTTTCCCCCCATTCTATTGAAATGAGACATCAAGTTTAGTGGCAGCAAACCAGTGTGCTCCGTATAATTACTCCACTTGACCACAAAGCCAGTGTCTGACCAAACACAAAGATCCAAAATTCAGCCCCCGACAACCAAAATCCTGACTAGAAAATCAATGTAGCTCTGAGACTGTGCGAACTGCCCCCTGTCAGCAGTGGGACTTCTTGACCTCTTGATCACACTTCAACCTGGTATCTTCAGTGCCAGATAAGTGACTTTGAGGCTTGATAAGATGAAATGATTAAATGCCTTTTCTAGTGAAACCCCCACATTGCCATTAGAGTCTCAGAGCAAAAGCATGTCTGTGCATTAGCTGAGAGCACCTCTCCAAATACAGACTTGTCCTTGCAAACATGATTCATCATACACTCTTCCAGGAGTGTAACACCATGAGTGGATGTTTTGGTGGATATTTGGGGGCATGTGTCAGGGGATATTTAGGTGGATTTTTTAATTTCTTTGCTCAGGATCCAGTCATGCCATCACAGGAGCCCCCTTCGGATGCCAAGAGTGAAGAGGTGGACCTTCCACCAGATGACACAGAGGACACAGATGGGAGTAAGACACTGAAACCTTCTTCTTTTTAACAAGGGAGTAGAATGCTACCATGTTATTGCGTCCAGTTTTTTGTAATGTCTAAGATATATTTGCTTCACATCTCCATACTTAGTGAATAAGGTGGTGATGACTGAGGAGAACTGATAACAAGCTAAGGCAACTGTAAATGGAAGTTCATCCTTTGTAAGAGCGTTGTCTGTGCAGTCGAGGGTTTGAGATACAAGGCAAAACTGTACACTGTAGATGTTAATGTAAGGGATGAGCAGTTTAATAAAGGAGAGTCCACTGAGGGATGAACATAATTCATGCATAATTCCATGCCTCTCCAGTTATATCAGAATGAATAATGTCCCATGTATCCTTCTGTATTGTTTTATACTTAGTAAGTAGGAACAGTTCTTTGGGTTTGAGCTACACTTCAGTGTGTGACATTCATTTAAAGGACACTTTACAGTGCTTATATACTTGAATTTGACAATGTGTATGTACTGCGTACTTTGTGTGTACCTGTAGGAGGGACTAAATGGCTTTATACTTTATACTTTTGAAATGACTAAAAACACTTGATTTTTGAGAGTGCACTGCAATGCACAACAAAAATGAAGGAGCTGGACAAAATGAAATTATCGTGGCTGGTGGTAAAAAAGCTCTAGGAACGCCTCTGTACTATCAAAGAAAAAAAAGCTGCTAAGAGGCTAAGTAGGCTCTTAACTGTGACACGTTGATGCGAATCCATACTGAAGTCCAGATGCGTTTTATAATGTTTATTGAACAAAAAGCACCGACAAGCAATTGTTGTAAGGGAATAATTGTAACAGGATGTCACGGTCAGCAGAAAATATCAGACCCTACTCACCCTTTGTCTGAATCCCACCATCCAAGTGAACAGGTAAATAATGTGAAACTACACCCATGTGACAATTACCAGAAGTGAGAGTAACCAAAAAGAATGTGTGCAGCCTAAACAAATAATAAACAACACAGGCTAAACACACATTTTGGCTCCTACAGCCTCAGTAAACAAAAAATGAATGTCTCTTTGTTAAGTTTAATTATCATTCTAAAGTCGCAGTTTGATTGATGACCAACATCCACTATTTCCTGTTCCTGCATTTCCTGTTAGCATATAACAGTTCTTTGTAGTTTCTTGTATACTAACTGCAAAATAAATGGAGTGACGCCTGCGAGCTAGTTCAGGCAGTCAACTCGAGCTGCATTGCTACACATGTGACATACGTCACTCTCCACAACCATCTACCAAACACACCCTCCCAATTTGGCGGTCTATTTAAACTGCAAAAAATTCCCATCTCTCCCTCTGCCTGTCAGCGCCACTGCTGCCCTGCATCAGTATTGCCGCTTGTTATTTCAGCCCCACCAACACCCCAGCATCCACCTGCAGGCTCCGACTAGGGGGTTTAAGATATGTGCTCATCACGCCCCAATATCTCATGTAAACATATCTGCTGGGAGTGATGAGGTCGGAGCCTAGACGCCAAACTCTAACTATGTTCTGCTGCTACAATAAACATTTCAAACATGAGTTGTCTGACTCAACTGACATTATAAAGATTATAAAGAGCGAGTGTGTCAAACCTCTCAGCTCATGTCCTGTAACTGTTGAATCCAGAAGGCAAAGAGTGTAGAGCTGCTGTGGCTTCTTAATGTGGCAGGCCTCTGTACTTCTGCCAACTAAGGCTCAGGATAATTTCAAATGAAATTAATTCAAACTCCCATGAGCAAAAAAAAAAAAAAAAAAAAAAACACCTGGGAATTGATCTACAAACGTATACAGTATACACAAGTGCACGGCTACCAGAGTGGGATCAGGGAACCCTGGATTAGAGGGATGGGAGTCAATTTTACTATTAATCATAGGACTGGGACGCGAAAGAAAAATAAGTCAACAGGAGCGGGCAGGATGGGAATTATCAAAACAATAGGTCATTTTTTATATTTAAATATGCAGCTCTAATATGAACTGTTGAGAGTGGCAGTGTGTTAAAACTCTGTACGCTGTTTGTAAGTTATGTAAAGGAGTTTTCAAATACACCACTATCCACCAACACGTAAACGGGATGGGACAGGAGTCATTCTTCCGGGATTGGGACGGGACAGGGGTATTTTTGTGGGAGTGGGGTGGAACAAGTGTGAAAATCCACTCCCGTGTCACCCGCTACCCTTGGTTGTAATTCCAGGAGTCCCCAGACAAATGACTAACAGAACAGCTACTTTGTTCAGAACTGTTGTAACTGTTATCTAACCACATTACTGCTCTCTGATGGGATCCCATTGAACCAAGATTTAAATCCTATTAAAAGAAGACTGTGAACTGATGTGGGGGTCTGTTTGGGGTCCCTGATATGGGACCCCCTGTGGATTGACCTAGTTTGGTATTTCTTGTGGACAGCTGGACTTGATTCTGTGTACTCTGCCTCCCTCTACTGGCCAACAAAAGAACAACATGTTAAATCTATAAGTGCAGATTCAGGTTCATGTCACATTGTAACTGTCTCCAAATGGTCATAATTCAGTGACTCTCTCTATCTGTTTTTTGCAGTACCTTTTTTACCGCACAACTGTACGGTGGATAAAACAGAAGATGCAGATACAGAGGTGAGAAGGGCTCTAAATCACTGTCATTCGTGTAATTGATTATAGTGTGAAACTCTTAAGTTTGCAGTTTCATATTTTTTGGTCTCATAGTTTGTAAAGTAATCATCCTGTCTTTTGACTGCGGTCACAAGCTGAAATAATGTCTCTTTTGAATATAATACATGTAATCCTTTATGTTTAAAATTATTTGGAAAGCATGGATACTTACTACGTTCTTCTACCTAAAACTTAAACATAACAACATTCAAACTAACCACACATATTTACTTTGAATGTATCAATAGACTCTGACCTCTACCCCCTCTAGGACATCAAAGCAGTAGTGGATGGCATCGATGGCATTAAGCTGTCCCAGGGCCTGGCTCTTGGGCTGGGTGACTTTGACCTGATCCGAGTGATCGGGCGTGGAAGCTACGCGAAGGTCCTGCTGGTTCGGCTAAAGAAGAACGAGCAGGTGTATGCCATGAAGGTGGTGAAGAAGGAGCTGGTCCATGATGATGAGGTGAGACACTCGTACTCTTTTTCCACCAACCTGGAACGGGTTCCATTCCGGTTTATGCACCTAATTTTGAACCGTTTGGAGCATTTCGACCAAAAATAAATTGGTTCGGAACCTGAAAAGTTGTTTCCCAGCTGGAACCAAAAAATAGCAGGTTTTCTTTGACCTGAAGTGCGAACCGTGACGTCATCAGGGGGCGTGTCATATTCTACAGGTTGGAAAGAGAGGATGGAGAAGGCAACAATGGTCTGTCTTCTACGTCTTCTGATAATTAATAGTTGGTCCATAAAAACAAATATCTGTAATAACAGAACAAAAGCTCGCAGGTAATCAATGTAATCTGCCATTTGCTCCTACTGTTTACTTCCGTTGAACATTGTGCAATGCCCTCCGTTCATGACGCATCCTTGATTACAGTGGTTCCACTCAAAAAAGTGGAGAGCGGGCTGGTTTGCTAGATAACCATTCAAGAACCAGAGCTAATTTGGTGGAAAGAGGGCATGTGTACTCCTGGGATGTCTAGGATGCAAGACAGGGACAGGTACATAGCTACATGCAAGGTACTTAGACTTGGTTGATGCTGAGTCAGACTGACTGATCAAAAGACCAAATAAGCTCCAGAGTTTGGTCATAAATAACACATCGGCATGGCTCTCCAGGTTCCTCCAGCTTACTCCCACAATCCAAAGACATGCAGGTTAGGTTAAATGACGACGAGGTGTGACTGTCAGCGTGAATGTTTGTCTGCTTTGGTATTTTGGTGCATAACAATAAACATAGTAAGAGAAAATAAAAAAGATTTAAAAAAAAACAAGTAATACAGAAGTAAAGAAATATATGAATAAAATCAAATATTATAAAAGGATGTACAATATATCTGTTTTTAGAACGAAAGAGCTGTACAGTTTGTGCAGGAATGTGAAAAATATTGACAGAGGAATGTGCAAGAATTCACTGTATGACGTATAAGGGATAAGGAACCCTAACCCTTGATACAGAGAATAGAGACACTTAAAGGGAAACAGCCTGTCAGTGGCAAAAACAAGCACTTTTACTGGACATACTTTTTACGGGTGCAATTGCCCGCAAGGATAACGTTGCAGCCATTGCAGCCCTATCGCAGATGCCAGACCCAAAATTTTTAAAAAATAAAAAACATAGGGTCCAGGTTTAAAAATACTGGAGTTTCCCTTTAATGCAGGTGATCTCTGTGTGAGACCATGAGTCATCTGCAAAACTACAAAAAAAGAAAGTGGAAAAGTGGAAGCCACTTCACTCAATTTCCACTTTGTGTGCACTTTGTTTATATGACCATCAACGTAATGCAAAAGGCTCTTTTTATTAATTAACATGCTGAATATTAAATTCTCCTGTAGTTCCCAACATCCCAAGGCCAGAATTTAGTTTCTGATCAGTCTGATCAGTACAAAGTACAAATCCAAGATCAGAAATAGTATTTGAAAGATGATGGAAGCTCATCACTGTCAGTTTTTTAAAGTAGAAATGTATTGTAATGTGTACATTAACCTCAAGCTGAGGAACCTGTGGGTGCTGATGATGTTGAAGGAATGTGACCTTTGCAGTCTTTGGGCATAATTCTGGTTCATTACCTTATTTTTGTAAATGATGTTTTGCCATCATTCCTATCTGTTATGATAACATTGTACTCTCCAAAGTAATTGCTGAGATCTGGAAACACAACAGTTCAACAGGTCGAGAGACACAAGCAGTCAGATGATCAGACAGGTTGTAAACGAATCAGATGTTTATTTCCAGATGATCTAAACCCCTGTATATGGAGGTAAAACTGAAAGTAAGAGCACCTGAAATGTTAGCCATTTTAATGTTTTCTCTTCTAAATAAGTTTGGCTAACCTGTGAGTTTGTGTACAACCCCTGTGACTATTCTGTTTCTTTACCCTGATGATGTCGCCACACTCCCAGATAACTTGTATGATGGTATTATTACTGGCGGGAATGATGGCTAAATCTACAAATATACCAAGTTGTAAAAAATCAGAACCATCCTTTAGCATGTGCACTAGGGTAAAGTATTACATTTCCCAAACTGGAATGAACAATAAAGACAACAAATAGAAACCTGTTTTCAGCTCTGTATAATAAATCAACAAAAAGGGGATCTTTGCATTCTGCTGCTTTGTGTCCAGAAATGGATTTTTAACGAAGAGCATAGAGATTGAAAAGTGTTATATTTGTCTTCAGCTGTTTATACACTTCTGTTTATTTCTGCGCATCTAAAGCTAAAACTGTCGCTCTTTGCAATACAAGGAGCTTCCACTCTTTTTACCTCTGGATTGCCGAGAAATAGATTGGGGACAATATCATGCACGTCAAAACACCTCCACCTATTGATTTCTGCGTAAACCCACACGTAGGCGACGTCAGGATATACCACTGTCCTATTTCCCTGCTTCAACATGCGTCACTGCTCCAGAAAAGCAGCAATTTAATCATATTCACTCCCCCGGAGTGGCTTGACTGCTTTTTACGTGTGTTTGCCGCCACCGGTTTGTGCTTTGCTATGAGACCAGCCAATGTGTATTGCATTGTAGGGTGGAAGACACAAAAAGTGACGGTCTGTAAGGCTTCTGCACTGGTCCAGGTCAGATAAAAGGAAAATCAGTCTATGAGTGGGTCAAATGTGTTTCATGGATGAGGAGATTCATTTTGGATTCCACGGTCGATTTAATTGGTTTGACCTCGCACTCCAAGTGTGATTCTGTCCCTCATTAGCTGGTCAGAATGAAAAGCAGCAGGGCTCTGGGTCCCAGGGGCAGAGATTGAGAACCCCTGGACTATGTAACAGGTCTAAGAGCAGTAATCAGTGAGGAAAGGAGGGATGGAAGGATAACGTGAAGGATAGAAGTTGGAAAGGGAGGGTGGCGATAGATCAGTGAAAGATGTACCGGGAGATGGAAAGCAGGACTGAGTAAAAGGGAGTGAAGAAGACTGAGTCAGAGACATGTTGGAGCTTCTGAAAGGAATGAGGAAAAAAGGAATTGGACAAAGAGGGGAAGGCGAAGTGGGGGTGGAAACGACACAAAAGTGGCAGAGAGCTTATGAATTGGAAAAGGGGCTTAGGAGGAAGCAGGAATAAGTGAGTGGGTGACTCACAGGAGAAGATGAAATCTGGGTATAACATCTTTTTTTTTTTGCAGAGATGAATTGCCAGATGAACGTGACGTGAAATTCATTTCAAAATGGAAAAGTCTGCATACTGCTTCTAAAGCAGGAAATATGCAGAGATACACATCGTTCACATTTATTATTTATTATGAATGTGAATGTGGCTGGCAGAGCATGGTGTTTCCTTATTTCCACGGGCTGAGACACATTTTATTCACAAGTGTACAAGAAAAAGGACAATTACAATATTCCCATATTCAGCTTCTTAAAGGGGCAGTTCAACCAAATTACATACCAATAGTGATATGACAGGAATAGGATTTAGGGAATTAAAAACAAAATAATCAAAGGTACATGAGAGAGATTATTACAGTTCTGCATCCTGTTGCTGTGCTTGTGTTATTTAAGCCCACTAGATGGCGCTATTGCAACATATAACATATAAGTCCTTAAACAAGCCACAAACCACTGGGAGCTCCTGCATCATCCAACATCTGCACAACTAACTAGCCAGGATAACATAAATCATGCCATTTCCCTCATCAACTTATAATCTTTTTATTTCTTTTCCACACATAAACACTTCATACTTAAAGCCAGTGTTTAAATCCAAGCAGAACAAAATTGACCCCGTAACAAAGATGCAATTTTGCCCGAATACAGAGGATTTGAGGAAATCATTGAGTCCTCCTAATGTTTTGATTGGACGCCCCATTTTCATTTATTCATGGCTCTATTCGTGCACATTAGTTTAATAATTCATGTCTTTAGTAGTGTAATGCCTGACATCAAAGACAGACTACAAACTACTGAAGGAGCAGAAATTACTAATACAGGATGTGTTGTAAAGGCATATTCTGCATAATTATAAATTCCTCAAGTAATAATGAGTTGACGAGAAGGAATTTGGTATTGTGTGCACAATATGGGCTCTCTATTGTGATGTTATAAATTAACCATATGGTGTTGGAGCACAGCATGGGGAACTCAAAACTTAGACACACTGTATTGTAGCTCACATAAAACATTAACTAGCATCAACTTTATCACAATTTAAATCAGCATAAAACATCCTCGCCTTAGGCTAAACACTCACAGCTCTCTATACCTGAGGTATGCATGATATATTTAGTGTTTTTTAATCAGACCTTAACATGGACAATAATAAAGACAATAAAAAGAAAAAAACAACAAGTAAAACAAATCAAGTAAGTAGACAAAACAAAAAAATTAAAACAAGGAATAGGACAAAAAAAAGAAAAACAAGAGTACATTTTAATGCAGAGCAACAGGAACACATCTACCAAATAAGCACATAGATAATATGATCTGACATTTACAATATACCAAAAACATGCAGGTTAGGTTAAATGATGATTCTAAATTGCTCGTAGGTGTGACTGTGAATGGTTGTCTGTCTCTATGTGTCAGCCCTGTGATTGACTGGGTCAAAGGTCAAAGGGTGTACCCCGCCTCTCGCCCAATGTCAGCTGGGATCGGCTCCAGCCCCCCCGTGACCCTCTGAGGATAAGCAGTATAGTTAATGGATGGATGGATGGAAAATTGGTTTGGTCATTTAGACATCGTCCAAATATTAACCAGAAAGCAAAAGTAACTAAATACATAAGGCACGGGGGTGTTCGATCCTGGTTTCTCAGGTTATAAATAAAAGGGAGAAGAACTTGTTTATTTATTTATTTTTAAATATTGAGAGGTAGGTTGTCATAGGACTTCATTTTGCCATGAAGATATCTGTTTTTAATTGAAGATTAGCGGTTAATAATTCCATGTGGTACACCCTTTTTACCACAGTGTGACCACACTGTGCTGAGTATTGTAGGTAGTAGGTGTTTAAGTTAAACTGTGGACCCTCAAAAACTGAAATGTTTGTGTTATAGTATAGTAGCCATTATGAGTGATGTGCAGACATTGTTAGACAATCCAACAAGCATTTATTATCATTGGCTCACAGATTGAAATGTCGCTTCTCATATTGGATTAGGTAACTAATCTATTTGACTGTTCTAGTGGATTTGTCCAAATATTTGGAAAGTCAAATGCCTTGACAGATGTGGATTTGGCTTTTGGGGACATTTTCTTCAGTGTTGTCCTTCTACATTCCACACTTTCAACACATAAAGATTTTTTATTTAAATTACGCTATCTGGATGTAATTTTCAAAAGGTTATGCTGAGCCTTCATTCGTGTTAATGACTAACTGGTGGATGGTTTTCAAGACAGGTTTGGCGTTCATGCTGCCCGGTTATCTTTTGGCACGCCATCCAAGGTCCACCCTCTAAACTCGAACAGTCCGAGGAACAAAACAGTCTCAGAATAATCCTGAGTGAGGATTGTTCTCAAGACTGACTACATCTTTTATCTGAGGCAGGGTGTATCTCCCATCTGTCTGTTTACCCACAGAGAATTTCTACTGATCAGACAAATTGATTGTTAATACATTATCTCCCCTCATCTCTCCAGGATATTGACTGGGTGCAGACAGAGAAGCATGTGTTTGAGCAGGCGTCCACCAATCCATTCTTAGTAGGCCTCCACTCCTGCTTCCAGACAGAAAGTCGGTAAGAGTGTGATAAGGACAACTGACACTTTGAGAGAGCTCACACTGTATTTAAAGCCAATACATTTCAGTTACAGCTCACAGTACCTGGCAGTACTTTTCAGTAATATGAAACATTACTTTCATAAAAGGATAAAGCTGATGTATTTTTAGCATTTTATAATTATCAAAAATCCCATGAAAATCAATGTATTCTACTAACGAGTATTGTCTGTGTAGCAAAAGCCTCGTATGCCTTTATGTCGTGGAACGTCCTAAAACGAGGAACGAGGAAAGAAAAGCTCTGCATACTTCGGTCTAATGCAAGTATTTCAGAATGTAGCAAAGCTTTCAGTCACTAGACCTTCATCAGGGTGAATGATTGACAGGGGGAATCTCAAAACTTATAATGACATCAGATAGAGAGCACCTCTGCTTTTTAGTTCCCTAGGTCCAAATACATAGAAAGCTCCACACATACAAGACATCACAAAAACTGAGGCTATCAACATCCTGTGGGTTAAGATGTGGAGTTTAATATCATTATGCTATAAATTGATTATATTAATGTATTTGAAGATTGTAGGTTCTGCACTTCTTGATAGTTTTCTTGATGTTTAATTCCTTATTCTTATATTTCTTTGGATTATTTTAATCTCCTGATTGCTTTCTGCATTGACTTACCCTCAGTTTTCACTTGCATGAAAACACAGGTGTGCTTTGTTTGATGTCATTATACGTTTTTAGAATCCTTTCTGTCAAGACCTGATGAAGGACTAGTGACTGAAAGCATGGCTTCATAGTTAAATACTTGCATTGGAAGCATGCAGAGCCTTCTTTTCTCCATGTTAGATGCTTTTGGCCATCTCGCACCTTAGCAGTGTGCCGTGAGTGTGGTTATTAAAACACATAAACGAGCCATACAATGAACAATAAACATATACAGGATATAGCAAGTGTAGTTTATTCCCCCAAACTAGCAAAACTCTAAACCCCGACTCTGACCATGCCCAGTGACGTCTGCGTGAGATTAATATTGCAGTCTGGCCATGTTCATCTAAATGCAACAGAATACTTGTTAGCAGGTCATTTCATTTGTTTTGGTGTCTTTAATGGATTTGTTGGGAACATTTTTAAAGAATGAACCAATGCAAACTGTTAATGCCCTGTAGCACTGATTCAGTAGCATTCAACAGGGACTTTAAGAGTCAACAGGTGAAATTTCTTTAGGGAGAAATGTATTTAAAGATTTAGAAAATGCCTTCTCAAGAAATAGATGACATTAGCAGACATAGCACATGTACTCTTTTATACTGATATGCTTATGACATTTCATAAATACCTTTTTTACCTGCAGGACAAATCGTTATGTATCTCTTTATTTTAAAACTATCTAGTCTTTTTCAAAGAGCCTCTGTTAAACAATATCAGTGTTTTACTTGATGGATTTTCTCATCATGCTCTGACTTCCAGGTTATTTCTGGTGATTGAATATGTGAACGGTGGGGACTTGATGTTTCATATGCAACGACAAAGGAAGCTCCCTGAAGAACATGCAAGGTAAACATCCAGATGTTGCAACATCTGTCTATGTACATGATTAAAACAAATTTCAAGTCCCAGTCCAGAATTTAAGCATTAAGTGTGTTACTTCCACATGGAAAATTCAACTTTTGTCAGGATCGTAACTCATATGAGAGCTTCTATATGTACAGGTAGCATTTTTAAACATATATGAAGTGGCTTTTCCTTTGGTCTTTCTCAGATACACATGCTGTACACTGTAATAGAAAAATATCAGGACTAAGTTGAGGTACTGCAGCGAGGGCTCCAGGAATAGACTGCATGATCAGAGGAGGACATAGAAGTGGGTGAATTTATGATTGGATTTTGGTTAAGTTGACATGGCACAGTCAGCTAGCTACACAGGAAACACATCTATGCAATTGGCAACTATTTTGGGTTGGACTGATTGAACCTCCTCCAGATGGCTTCTTTTGTATTTCACATGGTGGCATTATGAGGGTGTAGTTTTTGTCTTTTGGTTAGAACAAAAAACATCAGTTTCATAAAAGCATCTTGTGTTTTGTTGGAGTGTGTGTGTGCTTGGTTGAAGATGCTTTTATATACACCTTCTTTGCACCTCAACAGCATACTTCTTCTAAGTACTCCTTGCAAACGTATGCTTAATGGGATGCTTTAACAGCTCTTCATGGACGGGGCAACGCTGCCAAAACCAGACTCTGAGAAATATAATGAGCACCCATAATTCATTGTGCCTGTCTACTTGCGGGGCACTCCAACTGCGGCTCTGATAAATGCTGGATCAAAGGCTGGGTAATTTAGAGAGGCACCGTTGGGCCCCTATCGGCCCCTGCAATCTGTATTCTGGAGACAGTGGCTGTACATATGCAAAGCAGCATGTTAATCACTCATAATGATTGTATATTCATGAGCAGCGCTCTTAGAAAGAGCCCTGCCGCATTCCCCCGCGCCATGGGGGAGGCGGGCCGGTGGGCGATGGATGGTGCTGCTGATAGGACGTAGCTTCTATCAGTCTGATGCCAGCAATGAAACAACGGTGTACAATGGAGGTTGTCTGTCACAGTGAAAACGTGGGGGAGCAATGTGGGATTTGTGATTTCTCTGTCAAACATCTCTCCACTACAGTCTTTCCCTCGGTGTTTGACAATCATGGATTTACAGCAGGCAGACAGAGAGAGGCTCGTCACTGTTAATGAAGGCTTATCTCCTAGAGACAGAATACACACTACCTACACATGCAGAGGAACCATGCTACTGACTCACCAAAGACTCACACCAAATACATCAAATCATGGTCAGAACTGTAGGGTTATAGTGTAATGTAATGTTTTCTGTAAATATGTTCACCATAATGAGAACAATCTTAGTAACATAAATCTACTTATAAAAGTCCTTTCTACCTCAAAACTCAATTAGAAATAGCCAAATGAGCTGCACGTGTATTACATGTATTGATTACTTCATACATTTGCCTAGAGGCTAAATTGTTCATTACATCCCACAATATAAAAGTGTTGGACAGAGTGGACAACAGACTCGTGGTTTTTGCCGTTCTGCCAGTAGTGAGGCTAACAATGTAAGTTTGTTGTGAGCGTGGTTGTAGCATAAAGGCCACTACTTTTCTAGCATGTATGTGCTCAGCAGATAACTTGGTGATCTGTCTATTAGATCATAAGATATCCTGACATTTTGTCTTGAGGGTGGCACTAGACTAGAGGAAAGCTTGTAGAGTGTTCAGAAATGGCAATCTTCTCAATAAGCCCTTTTCAGACATGGAATCTGTAACATCTGGCCTTCTCTGTCTGTTAACGTGAAGGGTTTTTTTGGCACTCAGACATAGGCCGTTAAGGATAAAGCTGCAATGCAAGCAGGATATTTATCACCTGGAGCGCCACAAGAGAGTGCAAAGCCCCCTTTTCCTTCTTTCCACAGTCACAGCACTGCTGGAGAACAGCGGTAAATTGGAAAATAACAGTATTAAGTTGTCAATTTGAAAACTTATTCCGCATCACTGTGGCTTAATTAATTACCATTGTGAGTGCGATACTCATTAATTTTGTACTGTTATATTATGATATTGTGCCTTTACATTAATGTGACTCATACTTGTGCTGTGTTGGAAATGTTACAAAAATTGCCTTTCAGACTTTTATGAAAGGTTTGGGGGCTTATGTACATATGAGACCAACACAACATGTGCAACTACCAAGGGCTATAGATTCTGATGTTTTCTTGTGTCCAAGTGGACATCTTTGGCCTGATGGTGGCAGTAGAGGACAGGTCACACACATCAGTCTCTGCATTTCTCTCTTCTCCTTCACAGATTTTATGCTGCTGAAATCTGCATCGCTCTGAACTTCCTGCATGAAAAGGGCATCATCTACCGCGACCTGAAGCTGGACAACGTTCTCCTGGACCACGAGGGACACATCAAGCTCACAGACTACGGCATGTGCAAGGTAAGAGACGCATTGATTCTTTCAGTAGACTGTGTGTGGACGGCTGGCGTAGGGTTATCAATAATGC
Source organism: Macquaria ambigua (assembly GCA_008360985.2). Classification (NCBI taxonomy): domain Eukaryota; kingdom Metazoa; phylum Chordata; class Actinopteri; order Centrarchiformes; family Percichthyidae; genus Macquaria; species Macquaria ambigua. The sequence continues at coordinate 134,086 of VMKM01001023.1, read as the reverse complement.
AGTAGATCTGTATTGACTGTACTAACAAGGCCTGTTTCTTTTTTTTCCATCCACCATTCATGTTCTCGCACATTTCATGTCTTCCACACTGCCTCCTTTATCTCTGCAACCACTGTTCTCTCTTTTGCACTTCTTTCTTCTTCTTCTTCTTCTTCTTCTCCTCCTCCCTTCTTCATCTTCTTCTTCTTCCTTCTTCTTCATCTTCTTCTTCTTCTTCTTCTTCTTCTTCTTCTTCCCTCAGGAGGGGATTAGACCAGGTGACACCACTAGTACCTTCTGTGGAACACCCAACTACATTGCACCTGAGATCCTCAGAGGAGAGGACTACGGTGAGTACAGGAGACATGCTGGGTTGGATCAGTTCGTGTCCAAACACTGATCCATCAACCATATTTTTGTTTTGAAGCTACTGATGATACCAAAACTGATGACCAAACCAGCCTCAGTTTGTGATTTATACTGATAAGATGGGAGGGATTTGGAAAACAGTCCTGTTCATGTCACACATACATATATCTGAATGAATATCTTGTCTTATTGTTGTGTGCCCTCCCAGGCTTCAGTGTGGACTGGTGGGCTCTGGGAGTGCTGATGTTTGAGATGATGGCTGGGAGGTCCCCATTTGACATTATCACCGACAATCCTGACATGAACACGGAGGAGTACCTCTTTCAAGGTGAGACAGAGGAATTTAACAATACTTATGGGTTTAAACCTGTAAGCTACACACTGCAAGAGGAGTTTTCATGGCACCACTGTCCAGGGAGAAGGCTTTAAACTGGGAAGGACCAGTTGTCATTTTGAAACCCTTTGTTATAACATTTTCACTTGTTGGTGATCAGTAGCACTTGTGGCAAGAGTTGCTGTCTGTCCTAATTCTTATTTTATTTTTTACAAAGTTATGAGGCTCTGTTCTGTCTTGTAAAACAATGCCAAAAATCATAAAACTCAAATAATGGCTGGGTCTGAAACAAGTGCCCATATTGAGAGGGTTCATTGTTTGGGGTAGCATGAATGTGCTTTTTAGATTTTGTAGGCAAATGGAAATCTTCAATGATCTTACCTTCTCTAGAGGAAAAGTCAGGTGGGCTAGCAACATGTTTTTCATAAAGGTTTAATCATCTGGGGACTAATCTGGCCATTAGTCTACAGAATACAAAAGTGTTGGTCAAGGAAAATGTTGGCCTGATGGTGGTGCTGGAGGAAATATTGGTGGGTCACCAAATCATTCGTAATCATCTTCTGGGGACCATAAATATCTACACCAAATCTCTCGCAACCTCGCTCTGAACCAGTGTCGGACAGACAAATAGATTAATGGACCAACAAGCAGACATGCTAGCGGCTCAGTGAGGCTAAATGCTAACATCATAGAGCTAACAATGAAAATGTTAACATGCAGGTATAATGTTTACCATGGTCACCATCTTAGTTTATCTTGTATGCATGCTAACATTTGCTAATTAGCACTAAAGATAAGTGCAGCTAAGGCTGATGAAAATGCCATTAGTTTTGCAGGCATTTGGTTGTATAATTCATCCTGAGGGGAACATGAATATCTGTACAGACTTTCATGACAGTCCACCCAATATTTGTTGAGATATTTCACTCTGGACGACAGTGGTGGACTGACTGACCGGCCGCATGACATCTCTTGTGTGGCTAAGAAAAATAAAATGTATACTTTCTGAATTCTGAATTAGAAGTAAGAATAAAAGGTTGAGACAAGAAACAGTAAATGCTGTAATCATTGTAAAAACTGTAATTGTAAATGGTGGAAGTTTTCAGTGACTGTAGTTCTCAGAATAGTTAGTAACAAATGAAAATATTTTACAAGAGGAAATTCTCACCTTAAAAAGTGCTTTTTATTGAGAAAATATGACAGTATTGACAGTATTTTTTCATCCTCCACCCATATTGTCCTATATCTGTCCATAACAGGAATTTACGCAGCTTCTAACTACATTCTCTATGGTTTAACCCTTTGTGACGCTGATATTCTGAGAGTGGGAAAAACAGATTCCATGTAATGGAATAACAATCAGCTCTGGGCTGTAAAGGATTTATGTCTGTGTAAATCCAGGCTTAGATGGTTCTGGTATGCTTCATTAAAATGGAGCAATCTCAGAAACAGGGCTAATTTTATTTCTCTCAAATGTTAATTAGTTTTAGTTTACTGTAGTCTCTCAATCCACTCTTATTTGTCTGTGACATCTCTTGGCATTTGAGTAAACTTATTTTATTTAGTCATATACAATAGTTTGAAAGCCTGATACAGCCAAGGGAAATAACACACATTCATACTGTTTCTTTTGTTAAATGTTCCTCCTGTGTTTATTTCCACCTTTTTCCACCTTGGAAATCCAATTTAGTGATTTGTGTGTTTCAAATTCAGTTGACAGATTACGTGGTCCTCTGTGGGTTGAGAAAATTCTACCCTTGGGCTGATTAAACTCTTTAAACCTCATTGGATGAGCGCAAAAATGCATGGTGGTCAGGCTAAAAAACAAGCTGGATTTCTAAATGTCTGAAGGGATAATTGTAACAGTTGGCTGTTATCTTCATACTGTAGATCTTACTGCCCAACAGTCGACATTATTCTGTTACAGTATGTGTGTGAGCAAGAAATGGGTTAATATTTGAGAATTAATGTAGTGATGTACTGCTGCATGCACATGCTGTGATGCATGCTCCTCCACCCCTCATGAACTGTGGAAACTCTGGCAGTACATCATGGCCTCTGTTACAGATGAGATTTAGGGTGCATGTGTGGAACAGTTCAGCATTTTCTCCATTAGTTTGCTTCATTTGGCAGCTGGTGGCATTTTAATTTGAACTGAGATGGCGCCAAATAACCACCTGAAAACACAAGTTTCTGTCTTCCACAATCCACTAACTTTGAGTTAGAATGTCAGGAATTATCCCCCAAAGTTGTATGAGCATGTTTGGAACATTGTTTCATAATTATAATTTTAATGGTATATGGAGACAGATGTAGAACTCTGATGGCCAGCAGTTACTTGTACTTGGAAACCCTTGCAGAACAAAATGAGCTGAGAAAAGGTCTGGACTAATGCGTGTCTATAGGCATTTTCAGACCAAACAGTTCTGGGGACTCCCTGAGAGGAACTGCCCACTGGGGAGCTCCCCCAAGAACTACATACCTTTAAGGGCTTTTTTTTGTTTGTTTGTTTGCATTCACACCTCCAATATGAATGCTGAAGTGACGTAAGTCGGCCAGCTGTTGGTATAGCAACGTCACATCCCCTGCACTTTTTTACTTTTTTACATTGTACAATTTTTGCACATTCTATATCAGATTGCACATACTGATTTGTATAGATAGACCTATCTAAACCTCTATTTATTTGTTAATTGTATTTTCTAGATTTATAGTTGTATAGTAGATCTTATGTTATGTTAGATTTGCCTGGATTTGCCTCGGCTACGGTACTTGATCTAATTCTTCTGTCTCAATGGTGCATTCCATGTGTGCTACAGGTGTCAAATGATGAGGAGATTATAATTCTGCAAATGTACATATAAAAATTCTCTACGCATTTACACAAAGAAGGGACACGAATGTCTCCAAATGACACCGATGCACATTTTTCAAGGCCAGAGCAAACTGTACTTCTCCAGACTGGATGCAAGCAAACATGAATGAGGGTCATTTTGTGACATTAGCGTGTCGTGGATGTTTCTTTTATACGACTTTTGAAGCCGCCTCCTGACAGGAGATGAAGCTTTTTGACACTTAGGTCCACACAAAGCAAAGATTTGGGAGGCTTCAACTTTAGCACCGTCACCAAACTCAAATCTTGAACTTGACCAGTTTAAGTACCCAAACTCCGCCCAACAAGGAAGGTACTATAAGTAATATTGCATTGCTAACCTACACAACATAAATACAAGGAAGGTACTATAAGTAATATTGCATTGCTAACCTACACAACATAAATACAAAATTGCAACAAAGTCAACTCTGTCAGAGTGGTTTGGACCAAAGAAAACAAACAGTGGGTGTGATCGCACCCTCAGCGTAGAGGAACCTGTATAATATCTGTCCTATATGCATTTGTGTTTCCTCGAGCCATATGGTACCCTTACATAGCACACCCCCTTACCTCATCCTCCCTATCTCTCTCACACAGCCACCCACACAGTCCTCTATAACAGAAATTCCTCCATACTACAGTAGCCTCGTGTGACGCACTATGTCTCTGCTGTGACTGTCAGGAGCATAGTGTGACACCACGGCTAGCATCTGCCACCAGTACCATCCGCCCGGCGGTCTTACCGGTAGAGCAGCAGGTTCCTGGATGAATGCCTGCCAATGGAAACCAACCCTTTCACTATAGGAACCACCCAGCCATATGCCACCTAGCTAGACCCGGTGCCAGGCTCTGCTTTGGGTATCAGTGGTCCACATGCCAACCCCAGAGCTTTAGACAGACAGACAGCTGGCAAGCATTTGAGTCAGTGGTGGAACCAGCCACAAGGTGGTATTCCATTAAAATGCGCACAACTTCAATAGCTGAAATATAATGGGAAAAAATGGTTTGGGATGGTGTAACGGTCTGTATGTAAGCTTAAATTGGCCAATAATAACAGCATCATTTCACCATTTTGTACCAATCAATATCCAATAGTTCTAGTAGTACTGTAATGATGAAGATCGCCAGAGAGGAAGTTACCATGCTTTTCTGATTTGGTTACAATTTCCCTGATAAATTGTACTGTGAGAGGATATGTTTTTAACAAGATGGGGAAAACACATTAGAAAGGGCCCAAGCAGGGTTTAGGTTTGATTTCAGACGTGGGGGGACACAATTAGTTTAAAAAAAAGGAAGACTTAGGTGAATGCTGTTTCTAGCATTTATATACATTTACATCAATCTAGCAAATAGCACATTATGATGAAGTTAGATACTGTGCTTTCCATAATAATGGTTGTATAACAAACAAAATGTTTAGTTTCCTTGATGGAGACCTGATACTTCATCATAAATCACTGTCCTTTACTGCCATATCTGAATTGGATTCTAGCGTATTCTGGAAGTGATAAAAATAGGGCAGCCTGTAGAATAGAATAGAATACAATACTTTATTCTTTATTGCCCACCAGAGTAGAAAATTGTCTTTGGCTCACTAACACATAAGAGCAGCACAAGAACATGTAACATATAGAACAAATGTGGCAACAAGATACCACTGAGCTTGAATGATCAATTTGTAGCCTTAACTGTTTGGGTAGTTACTTTACTTTTACTGACTATAAAGCATATGGTTTTCATACATGTCTGTTCTGAAGTAGCCGCTTATCATATTCTGAAACATTAGATTTTGATGGCGAGTCTGTTTCAGAACACACGCTGCTGACGTTACCATGAACTGTGACTGGAAGAAAGAAACTATGGTCACCTCAACATGAAGCACTAATCTGTGAAGTAGTAATACATCCCTAGATTTAGGTTTAGAGGGGAAAACTATTTTTCAGAGTTGTTTTTGTTCTTGTTAATATGACATTGTTGAGCTGTGGGTGTCTCAAGGCTGTGTGTAGACCATCAAAAGTGAATAAAAAAGAACAGAATAGTGTCCTCTGTATCTCCTCCCTTCCTTTGACTCCCACGCAGCAGACATGGTCACCCACAGGCAGGTTGGACCGTGAATCATCCTCCTCCCTACTCACGATTGTCCTTTTCTTTCTCTCTCCTTTTTTGTTGCTGTCCTTCTCCTCTTTTCGCCAACAGTTATTCTTGAGAAGCCCATTCGCATCCCAAGGTCTCTGTCGGTGAAAGCTGCCAGCGTGCTCAAGGGCTTTCTAAACAAGGTGAGAGCAGTCCTCTCCCAGTCAGCCCTCTCTCTCTCTCTGTGTCTGTGTACACTGCTGCTCAGTCAAATAACCATATGTGGGATCATGGCCAAGAACTTGGGCGGTGTTATGGACAGCCAGCGAAGGCCTCTTTATTTGGCTCACACTGCCTGAGTGTACACCGATCAGCCATAACATTATGACCACTGACTGGTCATAATGGAGGAACATTGATTATCTCGTTACAATGGCACCTGTCAGATATATATACAGTATATATATGTGTATATATATATATATATATATATATATATATATATACACATACTGTGTTTATATGTGTGTGTATATATATATATATGTAAATATGTATATACTGTATATACATATACATACATACATACTGTACATACATATATACTTATATATGTATATATAGATACACACATACGTATATATATACTGTATATGTGTATACAGTCACACACACATACACACACACATATACGATCAGCAAAAAATGCACTATTTCCTCCTGTTTGTCTGATAAAAACTACAGTGAGCAGCTGTTTTTGGAAATTACTGAGCCTTTTTCTAAAAATCAAACTATCTATTTGTAAAGATCAACATCTTCAGCAGGAACCAATGGGCTTGGAGCTGAGAGCCACAGAGAGGAAGTCAGAAAGTATTGAGAGACAGACTAACATGTTGTTGGTTTTGGTGTTTACATGGGATTTTGTTTTTAAAACGTGTATAATTGACACAGGCACATTATTCTGTGAGTGTGTGCAAACAGCCTTTTAGCTTTTCACATGCACTTTGCCTCTGTAAGTCACCAGCATAATTGTTGTGATGAAAAGAGCACCGTCCATGTTAAGCAGTTCGAGGGGGGTCATATGTACACATGCACATGTCGTGCATGATGAAAACATGTGGGGCCAACATTATTTCTTATTGTCCAGATGGGAATTGCTTCATTCTCTTAGGAGCTCTGAAATATAATAAGAGAAATACTATCTTTTGACATAGTCCCCCCTGGACTTTATTACTGTTCACATGAAGTAGAATCAACCTGACAGTAAACCTGCATTGTCTACATTGAGATGCTAAATTATAAATAATAAAGTAAGAATCTCACATTGCTAGGAAATAGAGTTGCTGTTGCTGTTTACGTTCCTGACCAACATTCTTGGTCCCAACAGGATCCTAAGGAGCGGCTGGGTTGCCAGGTCCAGACGGGCTTCACAGATATCAAGTCACACACGTTTTTCCGCAGTATAGACTGGGACCAGGTAAGAGCTGACTGAGTGAGGAGAAGGAAAAAATATCATGCTATGTTCATTCGATCGTTTATTGCAGTCATTTCAATACACACTTCCAACGCTAAATTTCCAACAAAATATACACACTCGAGTAGTGAGAATTAAATCAAAGTTCACTTCTCAGTTCGTCAGCAAAACTATGACAAAAAATATTTGCTGGTGACCTTTTTTCTACGACAAAATCCAGATTAAATCAAAAGTTATGATGTTTGGTTTGTTTTACTTTTTTTTCTGTGTGAAAAGTCCAGAGACAACAAACTATAGGCTTGGAAAAAAGAAAAAATAGGAAAGAATGTGCAGCTTTAAGATTATTATCAAAGACTCAGATAAATGATGAGGTGGAAGGTGATACTACATTTATTCTACTTATTATGTGTTGCTTCTGACAGACAGCTGCTGACAGCTGATCTGGGGTTTGACTCTACAACCTGTCAGTTCACTCAGAGCTAATGCAACAACAACAAAGACAGAATAAACACTGCACGCCCACATTTAATGCTGATGAGAGCTGTCATTATGCATTCGGATTTGCCTTTGTCAAACTTGATAGTATGTCTCTACTGTATATATCAAGCGCTTAGACAACACAGAGAACACACCCTCCTATTTATGATCTGAACGGGCATATGAGTGAGGTGAAGCCCTTTGTGTGTGTGTGTGTGTGTGTGTGTCATTAGCACTGGGCGTGTGTGTTGAGGTTGAGGTCGCAGTTGACACACAAAATTATTTAAAACCAACATGAAAGAAGGATAGAAGCCATACAATATTAAGGATCTTTACATCTGCATATAGTTAGTTATCACCAGACAATGAGACATAGACAATGTGTAGGCCCTGGTGATGTGAGTGGTAATGGACAGTGGAATTTTCATTCATTCATTCATGCAACCTTTATTTATACTCGAGAGATCACTGAGGGGCAACCCTAATTTACAATGACATCGAGTCAATTACAAAAGGAAAAGGAAAAACAACAACAAAGAGATAAGACTATAGCACAATTACCTCTTAAAAAGCCCTAAAAGTTTGCAATTTGGGTAGATAATCTGACAGATTAAAAATAAATAACAACTGATCTAAGAAAACTTTCACATTTGCCAATTTATTCCAGTTTAGAATCTTTTCTTCACGATCTAAATTAATGAGGGGTCCATGGCTCTAGTATGAGTCATGTACGTGTGGTGCCTTCATCCACAGAGGGAAAACACCTTTGATCAAAGACTTACTTTCATTATCAGTGTGATGTGCATGATGACTCACAAATTTACTGAGCGGTTCTATGCTTCTTCTTTTTTGCCATATTTTGGCATGACAACTTATAGAGCAGCTGCCCTAAGTTATTTGTGCAAGTCTCCCATCAGAGTCATGGGCATGGTTTAGCTTCACACTTCATGTCAAACTGTTGCATCTTTATTTATGTCAGTACATCTGCTTAATGTTGTGGAATTGACAGCTGTAGTGATATTTTAAAATTTAGTTGAGGCCCCCAACTCCACTGACACTGCTAAACTTTCAATCTTTGCAGTTTTCATCTGCTGTCCGTGATGTGAAATTCTTCTTTTGATTCTTTTTACTGCAGGGTAACATTTCGTAATGATTCAGTCTCACAAACACAGGCTTGTTCGTGTACAGGTGGCATTCATCAATCTGAAACATGCAATTTACAACAAGTTTGTGCGGTTAAGAGAGTTTGCTGAATCTGACTTGGAACACTACGAGCAAACCTCAAAGGAGATTTGCATGAGGCCATTATATTATGAAAACGTTCCCAAAAATCCATAACCATATGCTTACGATTCATGCAATTGTATTATTAAATGGGAAGTTATTACTGTATTAACTGTTGGAGTTTTATCAGATGGCCATTTTTATCCAATCCAGCCAATTAGTCAAAATCCAGACGAGAAACTGTTGAGTTCACTTAGCTCTATTCCTCAGTCGTTATCATTGTATTGGCAAATATCAATATTGGAGGCCTTATTTTCTCAATTCTGATTAGAGTTTTCCCAAATGAAAAAACATTGGCTTGTTTGCAGTTTACAATTACTCTATAAAAGCACCATTAACATGCTACTTTATCAGCTAATTTAAGATGAATTAAGGGCATTCCTCTATCCTCATTGTTGCCGTGTCCCTCAATTAGGTGGGGTGGCAGGTAGTATAGTGGCATAAAAGAGGAGGAAAACAATTGTCAGAGTGTGTTAATGAGTGCTGCCACAGTGCCTGTGAAGTACACACCAAAGGCAAACTGGGGAAAGATATCAAAGCGGAGAGAAATCCTGAGCCCAGCGACAAAGCTCCCATGTAGCGCGGAGGGAAAACAAGTTGACAAAGCTGTGAGAGGTGGAGAAGCGCCGCTCTCTGCCCTCAAACTAGAAACCTGTCTCCAGACCTGACAGGCCTGGCACTCCGCTACTGTTGTTACCACATATTAATATTCATCAGACTGTTCCTGAGGGAGCACTGAGTTTTCTCTCTGAAGAGATGACACATTTGAATATCATTTACCTGCTGTCCTCTTTTATGCCCTCTCCCAATCCACAGTTCTTTACTGCCAGAGAACTGTCAGGTTGATGAGCGCTGAGAAGAAATGTAACATTTGGAAGCGGGTAGAACTGGATTTCACTATTGTGAGTTGTTTTTCATCGACACTGAGATCACATTTAGGCAGGAAACCAGACATCCATCCCCTGTACTGCATGTGGTGGATTCACCTTTGTCTTATCTTTGAACTGAAACATACTTTAACTTTACCTTGCAGGTTGGTGCCATATTAACACCAGAAACATTCCTTGATGTGCTGCTTTGTTAGCTGACGATTCCATCGGTTGTGGATTTGAGCCAGACTGAAAAAGTAGTGGTTCCGATGTTGAATGTAGTTCTTGATGTGTGCAGTGTTCCAATGGCGCAGGTCGGAGGAAACCATTCGCTCCTTTGTTCTCCTTGCAGAATTAGCAACTTGGCGCTAACTTGCTTCGTTGCTCCTGTTGCTTGTAAACATAACTTAGATGGCAGACTTTGTGTCGTAGCCACTGGCGCTAAATAAACAGGCTCTCACATTGCTGTTGGAGTTTAAGCAAAGAGTGACCCCAGAAAGCAGAACGTGAAACTCAAACAGTTCTAAAATTCACAAGAAGGTTTATTGTAGAAATGGTGGTGGCTGAGGAGGGGATGGCAGACAGAATGGGGAAGGGCGAGGGTGAGGAACCAGGAAAATACTAGTGAACATTGGAGCAAGGACAGGCAGGGCTGAGCATGCTGGGCTGAAGCTGGGAAGATGGCAGGCTGGGCAGGCAGGAAACCGGGCAAAGGTTGGACCTGTAGCACAGGAGGACAGGAGTCAATTGTCAAACAATACACAGGAAGCAAGCTAGAGATAGGAGCGGCCTTGTTGTAGTTACCACACTGGCAAACAGAACGATCTGGTGAAGACTGGAGAGTTGAGCTGGGTATATGAGGACAGCAGGGGTGATTAGTGGATGAGCCACAGCTGCGCAGGTGAATTGGCGGGAGCAGGAACCCAAAAGCCTCATCCAGGCACAGACACACACAAACACAGAGAGACAAGGCTCGTTCGAGATGAACTGCGCCTCGCTTGGAAAGTGGATGAGATCAGACGGGAGCAGCAGGGGGCGCTGTGACAAACAGCAGCAGTCAAATCAGACAGTTTCCAGCAGCCTTCAAAGAATATACAGGAAGTCCCAGAAATATTTCCATCCTGTTAGATCCACCTGTAGGCTACCTGTAGTTTGCAGACCACATTCGGAGAGTTATGGCTGAAATAAACTATTATTATTCATATCAACCACACAAGATGTTTGTTAGCAGATTAAACCTTTATTGCACAACATACAGCCTAGAATCTAGCGTTAATTTTCTGTGTAATTGTAATATTTAAGATTTTCTACAAAACGTGATGTTTGTGGTCAAAAGAAGAAGAAGAATAGAGGAGCTGGGATTTTCTTGACCGTAGTCAAGGGGATATCTGGTTACAGTTACAGGAAATGATTGGAGGAGAGGTGCAACTGTAAACGTCACACAATGAACAAATTCATCTGTGGAGTTCCCATTGTCCCTACACCTGCAATTGGTCAACAGTGTCATGTGACTGTTTAGAGCTTTGCATTTTTGCTTTACCTGCAGTACATAGACTAACCTCTAATCTTAAAGTCATGTAAAGTCAAGTCAGTAATGTTAAAAATCCTCTAATGTTAAAGTCCAGCCAAAGCTCCTCTGAGGCAGCAGTCGAGTTAGCCCAATCAAGTAGTTATCTTCATCCTGGTGGTCGTGTGTGGGTTTATTGTCAGGGTTTTGCGTTTTCTGGCTGGTATTCTGGATAAACTGTTGGATTCTTTACAACCTGTCTGATTGCTTGACTGCTTGTGTTTCTTGCCCTGTCTGACTTTGTCGCCATGTTCCCAGATCTCAGCAGTCACATGAGGTAACCTTAACTAAGTTTAACCAAAAGAAACCCAAACCTTTTCACACAGCACCATGTTTTCTTTCCAAGCTAGCTGCGTACATGCACATATGCATGTTTCTTTGTGGGATGTTCACTGTCTGACAGCAGATATGTACAAAAAGCAGAGATTTGAAACCAACAGTGAAGTGAAGGCACTCGGCCTCTCTGATGTTAAAGCAACATTATGCAAGAATTGGTATTTTGTGCGGCTTGACATCCCCTACAGTTTTTAGAGTGCAATTCACCCTCATGCATAGCTGCACACGTGCATTTGTCGACAAGCTGAAGGATTTGGATTTGGTGGGCTGACTTGGCTTATGATCAAAAACTAGCGAGTCGACAACTTTGCTAACACAGCCAAACATCAAGCAAGTGCAACAACACAAGACATAGCAATACAGAACTAGACCGATGACTGACGCAGTGTCGTAAAGCATTACATAATGCAAGAACAGGCGTTCGGGCGCACTGTGGGAATGAAAGAGGTGCCATTCTCCCTATTACAAGTCAGTGTACCATCAAAATGATTTTGAAGCTGTTATTTTAAGGTTAAATAGTTGCATAATGTTGCTTTAATGTCCCTGTTCTGATGGAGATGAGCTTTTACACAGCTGTGGAGGACGATGGACAGACAGCATGTGGTTAAGTGATACTGTGTGTAAAGACCCAGTAACACTGAAGGACCCAAGTACAGGGAACACAGAGGAGACGAGGATGCTGGTAACTGTCAACACTTTACTTAGTAGAGAGAGAGCATGATCCAAAACAGCAGGTACAGGCAAGGGCAAGGCAAAAAAACAGATCCAGTAGTCAGGCAGACTGTCCAAAAGATCCAAACAGGCAACTGCAACCAACAGGGAGCAGGTAAAAGGCTGGGTAGAAAAACAAGCAGAAGGTAATACACTAGGAGTACTATACAAAGAACGCAGGAATGCTAGACTGCAAGAGTACCGAGACAAACTGGCAAAAGCCCATGGGAGGGACTAGGCTAAATACATCTGAGAGGATTGATTGGCAGAGGAGGTCAGGTGATAATGAGACACAGGTGGGGACAATCAAATGGGCGGGAAAAAAAGAACAAAGACCGGAAGTAAAGTACACACAACGGAACAAAACCTGAGACTTTTCAAAATAAAATAGGAAGAGACTAAAGCCCAGGACGGGTTGTGACACTGTGTAAGTGTGTGTGTGTGTGTGTGCTCGTGTAAATTCCAGTGGCATCGATGCTTTCAGGACAGGATTGGACGATGTGACAATCAGCCTGATCTTATCTGAGGCAGCCGTTAATGTGACTGGAGAATAACTACAGTCAACAAATGTGAAGCCATGCTTTTCACACACACACACACACACACACACACACACACACACACACACACACACACAGACACACACACACACACACACAAACTCTGACAGGTGCTGTGATCTGAGAACCCATGGATTGCCTGTGTAGCCCTGGTGCTCTGGTACCTCTTTCATGTGCCCCTCTGGCCTCAGGGGCACTTCCCTGTGTGTGTGTGTGTGTGTGTGTGTGTGTGTGTGTGTAGGTGCTGGGCTCATTCCTGGCCTTCAGTGCGCTTCATTACCACCACACAGAGCTTCAGCCTGCCCAACAACACATCAGAGAGACTGGGGAAAGTAGGAGGAGAGAGGAGTGCGATGTGAAAAGATGAAAGTATTGACAATGAGTAAGACAGAGACAAACTGAGAGGAGAAAGATGGAGACAGGATGTGAGGGGGTGAAACTGACAGAGGAGTGTAGGTAGGCGCTGAAAAAGCTGAAAAAGAAATTAGCAAAGAGAGAGAGAGAGAGATTGGGGGAAGGTGGGCCAATTTGATGGAGAGGGAGCGATGGGAAGAGTTTCTATCTCTTCCCAGAGAGAAAGTGACTTGTTTTGTGTTGTTTGTTTGTTTGTTTGAAGCTGTTTTCACAAAGTGCTTTGAACCAATAACACTAATGAAGCATCGAAACTGCTGCAGAAACCAGCAGGAGAACCAGGACTTCTGTAGGAGCTAAACACACACACACACACACACACACACACACACACACACACACACACACACACAACTGGAAAGCAATAGATTATTCAACAGTATTTATACCTAAACAACAAAATGGGTTGCTTGTCAGTGCCTTCCAAAATGACCCATATGAGTATTACAAAAGCAATTTTCTGATCTGCCGCCTCTATAGTTTTCATTTAGACAAACTAAAACTACTTGCTTAAAGGGAACTCCACCGATTTTACACAAAGTGTCTTTACAGGTGTTGGGGAATACAATTGCATATGTGAAAAATGCTGTATAAAGCCTTTTGTGTCTCCAGAGGGAGCCATATGAAGCTTGAAATTATTATTAAGAATAAGAATAAGAATAATAGATATAGAAAACCAAATCTATTGACAGCAGCATCACACAGTGCACAAAAGGTTTGACAGGCAGGCAAAGAGGAAGAGAATAGACTTAGCTTGTTTACACACAAACTTCAAGCTTCTGTCTTATTTGTGGGCAGGCTACACACACACACACACACACACACACACACACACACACACACACACACACACACACATTACTGACTTCTGCCACAGCAAACATAACTCACCTTTCAAAAGTGACTGGTGGCAGCCTTAAAATGATTTCGCTGTAATGGAACATTTCAATGGGATTTCAGTCTGCATGGATCTTCAATCAATAATTTATTGTCTGGAGAAGGCATTCAAAGACTCTATACATATAATTACATATTAATTTACTTTTTTACATTAAAATGATGCGACTGAAAGCTGAATATCAGCTATCAGACAGCGCCTGGATCAAAATGCAAAATGCACATTGATTCCCCTGAGCCTACTTCTGACCAGATTTTTAAAAAGTAGCACATTCTTAGATTGAGGAAACAACCAAAAACAACATGGAGAGCAGACCTGTGTACCTGTGGTCTTTGTGTTCCTATCTGACTTCATTTATTCTCAGAAAATGTCCTCAGTGCACATTTTAACAGGATGAGGGGCCGATGTGAAACCATGGAAACAAACCAGACAAAAACTCTGCTGGCTGAATCACTCGGGCACAATTACTCTGCTGCCTCAACCTTCTCCATTCTGTTGTTTTTCCTCTCCCTTTTTCAGTCCTTTCTTATTGCCACTGAAAACTGAAGTAGGAAGGTGCCCATCTTTTACTGCAGCAGATCTGACTATATGGAAAAGAGCCACAGTGTTTAAACTCACCTGATGTTTTGTATATCACACTATTTGTTGGGTGCTCAGTGACTGTTAAATCATTTCAAATGTTCAAGATGCCTTTCCTTTCCTTATATTTATTTTATATGTATATATATATATTCATTGAAATATAGGCTGTCTGTGGCTCTCAGCTCCAAGCCCATTGGTTCCTACTGAAGACGTAAATCTTTCCATTTCAAAAACACCTCACAAATATATAGTTTCATTTTTTAAAAGGCCCACTGTTTTATCAAACATACAGGAGGAAATGGCTCATTTGTTGGGGACTATTTTCAGAAGCGGATGAATCCACATTTGGTGCTCTAGTGAGTATTTGGGGCAGCAGGACGGTGTGTGTGGGATTGAGTCCAAATAAACTACAGTGTGTGTTAATGGTGATGAAGGAACATGTCAGCCAGTGCAACAGTGTGACTCACTGATGTGTTTTAATAGTTTTTGGACAACAATGGAGCTCTATGGCACAAGGGAAAAATATCAATATGAAATATAAATATAATAATATCAGGCTTTGGATACACACATGTTGTCAGTTGACAACCCTAGCCTGAGCAGCGAGGTCCAATTAGCAACCATAAGTAGGCACAGCAGGCCTGTCAAAGTTTCTCAGCCTGCTGAAGGGTGTTGAGATGGGGCTGTAGTAAGACTGGTGCTTGGTATACAAAGAGTTTGGATGCGTCAAAACAAAAAACACGCACGCAAAAGTGTAAAAGTGTTTGAAAGCAGCTTAACTACTGTATGTTATTTTGGGGAGTTACAGGTTATGTCAGAAAAGCCCAATTCGATCAAAAGTCTAACCTCAGTTGCTTGCCCATGTATCCGAACAGGGCTATGTTAGAACAGAATAACCTATAGCTTTAGCCTCAGTCTTTTAGCTCAATGCACATTTAAGGCCCTTTTACAGGGTGCTCCTTTTAAAACAAGCATCCTTTTAAAATGACCTAGCCGGAAACAGTTTTCATCCAACTCTTAAAACTACTTTTAATTAGCTAGCTAGCTAGAGCCCATAAAATCTGCAAGCGACATGTGTCAGTCACTAGCTAAAAATGAAATCCGCTTTTGTCGACCGCTGTCTGAAAACAAGGATCAATTGTTTCAGAAATGATGACACTTAAGTGGTGAATCTAACTCTGTTATCATTGTAAACTGCAAACATGTACTGCTAGAATCGAAAGCAAGGTGTAACATTAACTAAGGGGGGATGGGGCTAAGGGATGGGTCAATTCATTGTTGGTGACAATAAGAAAAACATAGAATATCACTACCCTTATCTTCAATGTAACAAACATAATATTAATGAAATACTGTATAAAGTGTAATAAGAGGCAGAGTGCAAGCGCAACACTACATTTCTCCTCAAGATATGAAATTCACTTGGCCACAAATGAAGTTCAAAGTTTAATTAGAGGTACATCAATTCTGATTTCAGAACCAATATGAGTGATGATTACTTTACCAAATAGCCAAAACCAGTCCTTATCTAAGTACTACCTTCATTTATTGCCAACAGAAAAAAGTGCATGATGTCTCTTTACTTCTGTCATTTGATCAAACTGTAAACTGATGATCGTGTATGAATCCTCAGAAAAATACTGATAAAATGGAAAATCATTTCATAAGATATATGGGTCAAAAACAGCTCATTTAGAAAAATAAACAATAATAATAACAGTAACAAAATAATCATAAGAATCAAATAAGAAGACATAAGGGAGGGTGTTACAGGGCCGGAAGCAGCAACAGTTCTCAAGAAAGTTGCAAATACTTTCAGTGTACACGCTTTCAAATGTGAGCTAAAAAGGTTTGATTAATTTGACACCTCCCGGAAAAGGAGTATAGCCCCTCAGATGCAGCTCCTTGTCCTTTAGGTAATTAGTGATATGTCTGTTTTATTCCATTTTGATCAAAGCAGGGGGTGTGCAGCAAATCAATGCCCCATTGTAGAAAGTTTACAGTTTTTTTCTGCATGGTCTCCACCCTTCATTATTGAGTAAAAACAGTTGTTATATGTAATACATTTTATGCGTTTGTTTTTCCTCAGCTGGAGAAGAAAGAGGTGACGCCACCCTTCAAACCTCAAATCTCTGATGACTACGGCCTCGAAAACTTTGACACGCAGTTTACTAATGAACCAGTGCAGCTAACACCAGATGATGAGTAAGTGCTGCTTCTTCAACTCACATCCCTTCCATCATTAAAGTCAACCTGATGTGAATAATTTAGAGCACTCTTTCACATGTGTATCAGTCAAGGGAAAACTACACACTTCTGTATGAAGATCCGTTTGCAGAGACTTGAAACTTGCTTAAAGTGATCCACTACAATAGACATCATGTCTATTATTATGTGATTTTTCAAGTCAATACATAATGATAGCTTTGACAGCAATACATTATAAAGTCAAGCAGGTTTTAGGTCTCTGCAAGTTGATGTTGATATCATAGTGAAATAAAAAGTCGAAATCAGTAACTACCTGGAACATGTGAAAAACATTCAGATATCTAACCCTACACCTTCACTGCCCTTTAAAATTAAACCAAAGTACAGTAGTGTAAAAGAAACTGCCTGGGCTGTTGACAGCCACACAGATATAAGACACCAGTCTTAGTACACAGTATTGACATCTTCAGCCGGTACCAGAAATGTACTCCTACTGGAAAAAAAACAAGATAAGGGGCGCTATCACTGCAGAAAAATAATAACAAGTACATATATATTGATTTCTTAGCAAAAATGCATTTCAAACCGTCTTCTATATTCTACCTTGTAAATTAAATGATGACTTTTGCTTTTGAATTGTGTCACAATCAATAATGAATAAAATGGAGCGTACTACAGCCAAGTTGTTGGTCATTGGCACTTCATGCAGCTGTGCAGTGGCCACCAGGACTAAACTATGATTGAATGTGTCCAGCTGTAAAGGTGTACAGCTAAAAAAGTAAACATGTGATCAGTAGAAGCTGTCATGGTCACATAGAGGTTGAAAATGAACTGATTTTACATGTATTTTCACACAAACAGTGGGTGCTGTGCCATCTTCCCAGAAGACCTCTGCATTCAATAAAGAAAAACATCCCCCACTGCGAGTTCCCAACATTGACGTCTTTATCCATCAGGGACATTGTTTTGATTAATGCAAACATGTGGCCTTCGGGATGTGACAGGAGCCCTTGTTTAAGATTTAACTTTGGAGAGAAAAGGCTGCAGAGATCTGGCACAACAACAGACACGGTGCAGGCTCCGCTGCTGCGGACTGTCTGCAGCCACAGCACGAAAACACAAGCATGGCCTGTTTTCTTCTGTGCCGTCACAAAATGGATTCCATAAGGCTTTGGCAGGCACTGCCAGTAGATATTACCAGGCTTATGTTCGACAACATTTTCATTTAAATCCATGCTGGATTGATTTTTCAGGCTCCAACATTTATATTTTTCCTGCAAAGCTTGGACTGATTTTAGAAAACCATTTCTCAACAACCATGCTGCTCATAAGCAGAAGCTGAACTGAATATTTAATACACCATGCACCTTGCCCATTTTAAAATCATCTTCTATGACGTCCTATACATGAAAAAATATGACATGGGAATGTACTAATATGCCAGCGCATTTTATGGATTGATGGGCTAGGATGCTACCTGCACCTCTCCTGACTTCTCTACACATGATCATTGGTATGAGCTGCAGAGCACATTTCAGAGGCAGAGCAGAGCATAGGTTTATATCACCAACGTCCAGCAGGTAGCAGGAAAGCTCAGAGAAACAACACAAATGATCTAGCAAAGGCTGCTTGTGAATTGTGTATTTTAGTTTAACACACAAGAAGTAAGTCACAATCCTTCTTCTTCGTAGAAGGCAATGGGGAAGAACCTGACAGGCCACTGGAGAAAAACACTCAAGTTGCCGTATACAGTTCACTATTCAGTTTGTAAGGTTTAATAAAATCCAAGGCAATTATTAAGTATTTTTAGAACTAATAGCAGTATTCCAGGAAAGTTTGATGATTATCATGAAAATTCTGTTTACCGTGATATTTTAATAATCATAGCATGAAAATTTGATCCCCTCACATCCCTGTTCTATAGGGCTTTTAGTGCGGCAACAAGGCCTGAAGGATTCAGTATACTTGAAACGAACAAGGAATGACCACATCTAAAGGCAAAAGTGTCTGTACCTGTTTTGAATGTCCACACTAGACAGGGTGAAAAGAGCTGTGAGTCTTTTGACTGTCTTTGTAGTCCTGACACAATGAATCGTACAGCTGGGGATAATGTGGACGTTATCGGACAGTCTTTCCCTTCAGTGTTGCACTTGATTGTACACAAGAAGAGTAACATTGAGCTTGAGAGAGAAGTCCAAACTCTGCCTCGCTTTCGCACCTTGACACACCTGGTCAGTCACTACATAAAGTGTTTTGGAAAGGTACAAAAATTGTTGGACGCAGCCCTGACCCTTTTTTGGCATCAAAAAGCGGGTTTCAGACACTCTTTGGCGATCAGATGAGCACTTACTTTGAAGTATAATGAAGCCCTAAGATCCCGGCAGCACACAAGGTAGCGCTGCTGTGAGTTTTAACATCTTTGCTCTCTCCATGGGAGAACAATAGATCATGCTGGTGCACAGCAGTTCTGGCACAGAGAGCCTTGCTGTTACATGTCTGTTAATCATCTATATCTTCTATCATTCTTGTCCTCGTGCTGTCAGACGAAGCAGAATTAGGATTTTCTCTCCAAAATAAATGGTGCCATTCAAGCTGTCAGTGATCCGGTTCAGCAAGGCTTTTGACTGCACCATACTTAGAATCTGGGGGAAGTGGAGACTGACATAGGCACCATCATGGCTTTTCCCTGCTTGTGCAACTTGAGACTTTTGAACATGTACAGCAATAACTACATCATTGTGAAATGGCAGGGCACGGATGAACAGGAGCTCTCCGTGTTAATTGGAGCCTTATTAAATGCCCATCATGCTCTGCACTCATGACAGATGTCTTTGGGTAGCTACCATGGCTCTCCCTCAGTTTGAAGGTGCTGTACACCTCTGCTGTTCACTAGACGCTGATCTTCAAACCAGCCTCGGAGTGGGTGAGCCTCGCTGCTCATTAAGGGGCTGCTTCGAGACGGCTCTGAAGCTCATTTGTGACAGGGTTTGACAACAGGAATCTGTGACAGACTTTTGGGGAGGCAATTGTGGAAGAGGTTGGGGTGGTACAGTGAGGGGAGGAGGGAGATGAGTGGGAGAACGGGGTGGAGAGCACACTGCCAGTTCAGTAGTGGAGATATCAACCTGGCATCAAACACCACGGCACATCAAAAGAAGATGCACGCCTCCTCTCTGCGTCTCGCGCTTTATCTCCCAACCCCTTTCTCTTCCCTCTGTTACCAAGGAGAGGGGGCTGATGTCGCCCACTCCTGCTAGGAGGGGGTGATGCAAAAAGCTCTCCAGTCTCCCCTCTCTCCCACTCGTGATGGGCTTGGCACGAGAAGAAAGAGAAGTGAGAGCCATGTAGGGAGAGAAGGGTAAACCCTCCATGTTAGAGATTTACATTGCGACATTAAAAGCCAGGATTGCTGGGGGCCCTTGCCAGCATGGTGAGGGGAGGGTGAGAGAGGCTTTAGTTTTTCTATGCCAGCTCCCTGTCTTAGAAAATGGCAGCCTCAGCCAGCACCCAGAGAAACGTACTTTCTTCTTCTGTAGCTTTGGTCCTTGGCGGTTGTTTTCAGGCACCTGAATATGGTGGCTAGGACCAGAATACTGCTCTAGTCCATCTAGTGAACCTGTTGCTTATCCTAGCACTGTAGGTGCTGTATTTTGGGCAACTAATTAATAATTTCTTTTCAAGTAATTTATTTTTTCTTACCTAATAAGAACGGTCGGCAGCTCAGAAACTGAACTGTCTTACATCTGTCTTGCATCTTTGATGCGTATAATGCATTGCCCTTACACCTAAGGAGCGAGGTCCTACACTGTTTGGATATCCCAGTTTTAAATGTAACAAACTGCTGCCCCACAAAATCATGTGTCATGTTGTGTTCATCTATTCAGATTACATGTATATATTGACAAGCAACACATTTCCATCTATTTTCCTATTTATTATCCTGTCTTTTGGAATGCCCAGTTCCCTGTGCACCTTGTCACTGCTAACACCTTCCAGCAAGGGCTAACAGGGAGCTTCACACTATCCCCCCAGTAGGAGTTGCTAGCGCAGCAATGAGGAGGAGTTCCCCCACTTCCCACCCACACAGTCAGTTGTGTGTCGGAGTGCATGACTAGGCTGGATGTACCACTACCTGGACTCACACCCCAGGTATCTGTGGTGGTGGGCAGGAATTTAACCCCTGCAACACCAGTGGCTCCACACTTCTTCTTCTTACCTATGAGTAACTCCATCTCTCGCTGACTGCGGTAGTACACCTGTTTTCTGGTCAAGTGTAGCGGCACGTAACTGAATTACAGGCGAGGGGTGTTGTGATGTATGATGGGTGCGAAGATTGAATGCAAAGCAAATTTCGCCTCCATTTGTTTGTACAAATTTGACTGCTGAAGTGTTTGTGCAGTCTGTGTTTATTCGCCATAAAAAGCCAACGCGCCAGTTGGACTTATGTTAGCCATAGCTACCTAGCCTCTCTAATTGATCTCAAAACTTACCTGAAACTAGTTGTTTGTGTTCTTTCAGGGCCCTCTATTTTTTTTTAATCTTGTGTGTTTTTTGACTTGGTGTTGAAACATTTTCACCTCAAACACGTGCGTCTTTACTTCACTTCACACCTCCTAAAGCAAACTGACACCTATTTGTGTCCACTCACATCTTAATTAAAAACTTGCGTCACATTCAGTCCAAACACAACGTGAGAACTAATCAAAACTCTCACCCAGTAGCTGTATGAACACTGTGGTGAGTGGTGGATAAAGCTTTCACACTAGATGTACTAACAGGTAACCTGTACCATTGATGTTTTAGATGATTAAAATTATTTCTTAGACTGACAATAGCTGTTGTAGTGTTTATTGGTGTGTTTAATATTGGTACAAAATGTGAGTATTTGTTTTCAAAAACCAGTTAAAATGCTCTCTAGCTATCCTCGTGCTTATCTGCCTCACTCTTGTTCTGTCTCTCCCACTTCACTCCCTCCTCCTCTGTCCCTTCCTCGTTCTCTCCTCTTCATTCTGCATCTGGTAATGCTTTCAAGTCATCCAAGCCTGGAAAAAAAGGGCAACATTTACATTGGTTGAACACGCTGTTTGTTTTGGTCAACTCCCAAACCTTCTCCCCTCTCTTTTGTGTGTCCCTCTCTGTGGTCTTTCTCTCTGCCTCTCTGTTCTCTCTGAAACTCCAAAATAGAAAAACACCATTTTCTAAATCTAATTGTTGTATTGGTGGTTGACCTACTCCTACAGGGAGAGTACTTCACATGAGATCAGATATTTGCTTCATCAGTATTCTAGTCTGCAAACTGAAAGAAAGACACTGTAGCATTTCATTCACTTGTCCTTGCACTCTATGTGGGTGGGATCTGCAACCTGTTCGACACTGCCAGTGGCCCTTAAAGTGAGACCCCCACCCACCTAGTACACCAGGGGAAGGTCCAGTGAACGCACCTATTGTTTTAACTTCAAAGCCCTCTGCTTAGTGTCTGAAGGGAGAAAGCCTCTCAGCCTTTTCCAGTGAGAGGCCTCCTTTTTGGGCTTCAGTTCCTTGTCTCACCACCATCATCACACACACACACACACACACACACACACACACACACACAGATGAGTAAACAGCCTGTTGCTACAGGAGAAGAAGCCAGCAGTGTTGCTAAGGGAGTACATTTATTTTTACCCAGCCACTCTGAGCCCACTAGTTATGGGGTTCCGCTCCATTTACCTGTGATTATGCCTTTGTTAATAGAAGCAGCATACTCAGGAAACAAAGAAGCAGCTCGAGTTCCTCCACTGATTAGTCTGCACCATGTTCTTTCTGTCTCACTTGACATCATTTACAAAGAGATGCCATTTTACAGGGTTTTAAGGATTTATTCTGAGAAGCACTAACAAAGAAACATCAGCCCATCAGGTGGTTTCCAGCTGACACACAGTTGTAGACTTTTTGCAGAACAGTAGCAGCAGGTACCAACAAAAACAGGGAGTTTTTGTTATTAAATGTATTTTTAAAAGCAATTTTTAAGAAATACTGTATATGTACAGTATATATGTAACTTTGGGGTTCATAGCCAGTTTTAACGTGTCCCTCAGTGACAATGTAAAATTTGTAAGTGTCTGATTTGTTGACATTAGTCTCGACCTATCATACCCTTCCTCCAATGACTGAATTTGGAAACTTAATGCCAAAAGCACAGAAGCATTTCTTTGAACATAATATGAATCCTTGGTCTGTCATCTTGGATATGTATCTAATCTATTCGGTCTTAAGAACTCTATTTGCCCGCCTACACTTTGATTAGACACTGATGATGGTTAGTAACTTAAAGATACCCTGTGGAGTTTTTGACCACTAGTGGTGTTTTGATGAGTGGTTGCCCATTTTGGTTGTATCTTGATACACATGTGACGTGATACACATTCATGCACATGTTCAGATGCTCGCTCTGAGCTTCGCTGCACAGTCTTGGGACATTCTGCCTCTAGGGGGCCCCAAAATCTTTTTCTTATTGTTGTTGAAATTAAGATGACATGATCTATGGTCATGTCCCAGTCAGCAGGTGAAATGTGGTTTTGATTGATCAAAGTGGGCAGGGTCAAAATCACCAGAAGGTCCTAGGGACTTCAATCTTTCTGCAACACATCCTGCAATATGTGAAGAAAGTTTACTTCACTGAAACCAATGGTCAATTACGAAGTCAGTCACTCCTTATTTTTAAAAACTAGCATAATCAATTAACTCCAAAAACTCCTAAAGGATTTGTTCAAATACTACCAAAATTGATTCACCAATTGTTTAGATTCTATAGATGAAATGTTGTAAAACGTTTTTAAATTGAGGACGCAGTGACAAAAAATGTCTTGGCGTAATATGTACTGCACAAACAACGTGTTCTAACTTGCCAAATGTGTGATCAAACTTCAAGTTTTGCTGAATATTTAAACTCTCCGCTCCATCAACTCTCATAGACCTCCGTTGTATTTGTAATTCGGCCTGTGAAAACAGTTCCGGGGGAAGCCATGGTAATCGCGCAGACTCTGAAACGCAAAGTCACCGGTTCGAATCCAGCAGTGGATCTTTGTTGCCTGTCATTCCCCATCTCTCTCTCTCTCCCCTGACTTCCTGTTGTTTCTCTACTGTTGACTTAAAAGCATAGAATGCCCAGGAAACAGGTCACCCTTTTTCAAACTCACTATGACATATTGATCACAAGCACAATCATTCATGGGATCTGGGTCGAGGTATTGAAATCAAGTCAAAAACACAGAGTAAAGGGTTTCTGTCAGTGCTGTGGATCTCTGAGCAAATCTGCCCCTGCTTTTGTTCAGAGCTTGGATTTGCTGTGGATGGCATCGTGTTCTGGGTTTGTGATGAAACAACACCTCTAATTCCTCTTTCTGTCTCCCCCTCCACAGGGACGTCATCAAGAGAATAGACCAGTCAGAGTTTGAGGGATTTGAATACATCAACCCCCTGCTGCTATCCACAGAAGAGTCTGTATGAAGGAGAGACCAGCTTCCTCTTTCGCCCACCTACTGTTTGTCCAAGCTGCCGTCTCAGCCAAAAACCACTCGCAAGCCAACTCTGAAAGGTGAGGAGGAGGAGGAGGTGGAGGAAGAGTAAAGGACAACAGGGAGGACGAACTCCCCCTCTGGACCTGTCAACAAGGCAAAGCAAACAGGAGAATGGGAGAGTTTCCTTCCTGGACGATTCAGATTGTTTTGTTGTGATACCAAACTCTTCTTTCTTGGTATCTGCAAGGAAAACAAAGACACTGGACTTCAAGAACATTCCCTGACGTTACGTTGTCTTCCCCTTTTTCTTTTCTTTTTCTCCTTCGGCTTCATCCCTTCTCCCCTCAGAATGTCCATCCTCGTGTCAAAGCACGACCGGCTTTGTAATTTGAACAGAGAGCTGTTTCATTTTGTGCCTGCTGTCATGAACACATTTCAACCCGTCTCACATCCCTGGATGAATATGACAGTTCTGCTGAAGAACTTGAAATTTTACGTGCACTTTTTTGTTTTTGTTTTTTTTTTTTGTTAATTTCTTTTTTTTCTATCTTGTAGGGGGGGGCAACGCCTCACACGAAACAAGAATGTACAATGACAAAGGAAAAAATAAGTTATTATTGTGTATTATAATGTAGGTAGTGAATCCAAAATTGGCGATGCCTTTTTATTGATGCAAGTGGCACATTTTCATCCGTAACCACAAACATTTCTTTTTGTTATCTTTTATGATTTTCAAGAACAATGGGGAGGGGTGGGGGCGCTAACAGGGAGACGACTTTTTATTTAATAAGTGCCTCAAAGATTGTATTAATTACCATGTCTCTGATTGCACTTATCTCTTACTGAACATTTCTTCACCCATCATGGCTTCAGTAGGCACCGACCAACTGAAGCCATGGCTGGACTCTGCCAGGGTTGGTCCAAATCTTTAAGGGGAATCGATATTTTTGGAGCACAGGTAGCCTGCTTCAGTCCTGACACATGACTGATTTTATTTTTTATTTTTAATGATCCAACTCAAATAATCAGGGTGGAGCAGATTAGTTAGGACTGGTCTATAGATTCACAAGAGTAGCATCTAAGCTAACATCAGAAATGACTATAACTGGTGTCAGTAAGAGACGAAAAGCTCAAGGGTAAAGCTTGATGTATAGATGTGTAATAGTGAAGGTTGTGTTCTGCTTACCAAGAGTGTTCCCAATGCCAAATTATCATTCAGAAATATCACAGAGCAGACAGCATCCATACAGTCCTGTATTTATAAAGGTGTATAAAGGCTATGATATACTAAAAGCTGCCAATCACAGTCTGGCAGCTTTAGAAACACATTATATCAGGACTTTATCTGAAAAACAAAGCAGCTCATTGGCTCCAGCCTCCACAGTGTGTACAGGCTTGCTGGCTGAGCTCAGATTCTTCCACACCAGCTGCCACTGCGTGACCATCTGCAGCCAGTCGAAAATATCATGTGACCGGTTGGTTATGCTGTCTTGTGGAAACGTCTCCATTTCCATTTTGGGCTCATTGTGTGTTTCCGTCTCCGCACTAAGGCTGGCTTTACATGGTGCAACTCAAATATAGAAAAGATCAAATGAAATGAGAAAAATAACAAAAAAACATGTTCAAATGATGTTCAAATGTACTGTTAATATGGGGGCACAGAAACAAACCTGCACTCATGACTGTTCTGTTAGCAGTGCTGTTGAATAATACGGGCCATGCCTTTTAGCATCAAGAATTTTTATTTAAAAGCAGTTTACTTTCAGTTGGACTTTAAGGGCAGGTCATAATCATTGTACACACAGGAATCCTTCCAAAGTTTCACTTCACTTTTTGTTATTTTTGCACATGGAGAGCAACACACTGCTTCTCTACTTATTCTAATGCTGGTACTTCAAACATTTGTTTGTTGATATTTTCTTCACTTCAAATTGAAGTAGATGTTCTACATAGAGCTGATTAATCTAAGAGTTGAGTAACTGTAACGTGTGTTGGGCATTTGTCATCATTTTCAGACATTTTAAAGACAAAGAAAGAAAATTAAAGAAAATGTAATAATTCAATGTGAGGCAGTTGTAAATGTGACCCATTCGACTGACAGTTTGTTGACCCAGGTCTGGCTCTACAGACCGGGCCTGGATTTAACAACAGCTTTCACACTTCAACAGATGTATTGAACTAGCCAGGCAATAACACTCGCAGCCAAATTATCATCACCGCATCCGCGTGGCCACATGACGTCAATTTCATACCTGTCTGGGTACAGACAGATGTATGACCACGTGGACTGTACGTGCCAAGAAACAAGAGAACACACTCAATGTAGTATAAAGAGAACTGCGTGTGCATCTGTTGTCTGTCTTTGGACTACGGCAGGAAGAGGGCTGATTAACGAAACTCAGTACTTTTTGAGTACCGACCGAAATATATCTGTAGCATCGACTATTCAAATATCAAAAGTTGGCATCAAATGTTTGATCAGATTGTTGTTTTTTTATCATTTGGTCACATATGTCTTGATCTAAATTGGAAACCTTCCCAACTTCAGACTATGTTATTTTATTTAGACATAATTCTTTTACAAAGTTTTATTATTTAACACTGAAGCATTGAGCAGTTTGGTTAAGTGAAACTTGTACTATCTCAGTTAATATTTGTGTCACTTGTAACCTGCAGCTAACAGCACCGCAGTGGCCCAGTGTAAAGCCAGCCCAACACATGGTGGTCAGCTCTTTAACATCAGCTCGCCAAGCTGTCGGCTCATGTCTGCGCTGTCATGATGCATCAAAGGGTTTCCGAAACATTGTTTTAATTTCCCCAGCCCGCTGGTGCAGTGTGTACAAAAATAAACCCCAATAAGAAGCCATGAGTTTATTTGTATACAGTGAAGTTTCTAGTTCATGCAAGTTGAACTTCATATACTGCCACCTTTATACACAGCGAGCGATATATTTTTAACCAGATTTAGGAGCCTCGTGCTGTTAAAAGGCCGGGATCAAATCAAACACATGCACAACATGTGAATATCGACTACAAGCATGGATTAAAGCCACTGACTCTGAAATGAGCTTTGTGTTGATCTCTTGGAGAAGAAGAGCTCCCTATTGGCTGAGATGTAGTTGATGAAATCTGACCCGTGCTAATTTGATAAGCACATAATAGGATTAATTAGCTGATCCTGGGTCAAAGGGTCTCGATTAGCTGTAGGGCCTTTACAGGCAGGGAAGAAACAGATATAGAGAGAAGGGAGATAATGAAGCAGTTCCACAGTCACCGATTAGTCCACCACAATGAACACACACACACACACACACACACACTTCAAGAAGCTAGAAATCACTACTTCAGCATTCGAGGAAACTTCCTCCTCCAACTCCCCAAACTTTATTTAATTTGCTGCATTTTATCAGAGTCATGTTTTGTTGATCTGTTTGCACGCCAGGAGATCCATTAGTGGCATTCTTCTTTTTCTTGAGGGACCAATGGGTGAACTGGGAGTCCTTGAAACCGCATTACAAAACAGTGAGGGCCATTCAAACATCTAAAAGAAAGAAAATCTTTATCTAAAAATGAATGAAATTAGTCCATGATTTTTTTTTCTAACATAATGCTGGTTGGATATGCTTAATTTTGCTTCACCGCATTTTTGTAAATATGTGTAATTATTAAAAATGATACTGGTTTTCCGTGAACTGAGTCCTTCATTTTTGCAGACGACGGCAGAAAAATCTTTCTGTGCAGATGCTACAGTTTTGTGTGTGTGTGTGTGTGTGTGTGTGTATGTGTGTCTCGCCTGGGAGTTGGCCTCACACACCAGCACATCCTCTGATCACCACTTAACTCTGTTCATACCGGGAGACTAGAAAAGGCAATTAACCAATATCCATCATCTTGCACCATTTTTCATGTGTTTCTGAACATGAGATGAAGGTCAATATGTATCTCATTCTGTACAGAGCTGGAGTCAGGACGTGGTTAGCCTAGCTTAGCATAAATCTGCACACAAACATATGTAAAAAAAAAAGAAAAAAAAAAAAAAAGAAGTGGTTTTTAGAGAAAGTTATGTGCCAGAACAAACAGCAGTGTATCCATCCACCCAGTACTTCTGTGCAGTGTCTCCGCCTATATAGCGCAGGTTGCCAGATGCGGTCTGTAAGAACAGGTTTTTAGCTTTGGTCTCTGTACATGCACTATGGTACCAAACCTGCCAACCTCACTGCGACAACAAGACTCAGTGATGCTGCACACTGCACCGACTGTTGTTTGCCAAGAAATAGTTCCAGCACGTAACTCCCCCTAAAACTAAGTAAGAAATTAAATATATAGTTAACAGATAGTACCCCTAATTGCACAGATATAACTGTCTTCTTAAATATGTTTGTGCACATCAGTGAGCACTGACAAGAGGGTCAGGAGTTTTTCTTTAAGAAGAGATGGGTGGGGGTCACATTTTCAGATCTGGGTTTGGGTGCCACCCAGGCTAGAACCAGCACTTCAAAGATGTTTGTCAGAGATGGCCGTAGCTCACATTGTGACATGTATTGCCAAACTGAAATGAATAAATACATGAGTAAATACACTAACAAGAACATTTATCTATATGGACATTGGTCATTAATATCCTTGTTTATTTCTCAATCCATTTATGTTTGTATGTGTCCTTATGATATTAAGGTAGCATCAATCAATAACGTGATTGGCTGATCATTGTCATGGTGCAACTTGACTGTATTGACTTAAACTGGAAGAGGTACACTGTATCACCTGTCACAAGTTTACAGCTGTAGTCACTGCAACTAGTTATCTGCAAACAAATGAAGTAGCAAGTGAGTGTGTAAGAAGACTTTTTCTGATTGGCTAGTATCAAGTGACGTGAGGTTTCAGGAATAAGGAAGTCGCCGTTACTCACACTAGCGCGAAATTTCGAAGGTGTTTTGAAAAGCAACTTAATGAAATGGCTGAAAATTATTCAAAGTCTAAACTTAAACGAAAGAAATCCTCTGTCGAAGATCTCCAGCCGGAAATATCCTCCAGGGGAACCCCTAAGAGGAGTCATACAACATTGTTCTCCAGTGACATTACAGCAGAGCCTGGGAGGTGGGTGTTCTGCAAAACTTACCGTGTCATTTTCACGTAAAGTACACCACGAATATCCCTGCTCAAACCTGGCTTAAGCTTATAATTGTTTTTTGTTTATCACACACTGTCCCCCGTTTTATCTAGTGACTTTAATAAAGCCTTTACCTGGTGAGAAAACGAAACGCCAAACGAGAGAACGAACCTCCGTTAAAATCTTAACAGTTGTTTTCTTGCTAATCAGCTGAAGTACATGGTTGACAGAACATAACTGAAGACTTTTTACGAAGAAATGGGTGCCAATGGAAAATTCGGCATGTTAGTAATTTAACAGTACATATCTGTTTAGATACAAAGCTCAACTCTTAGTTCTTTACAGTGCGGTTTGGTTTGAGGAAGATAGAGGGCAAATCAGAAACTTAAAAACTTGACATTTTAATGATGTAAGAAGGTTTGTGGAATTGCTGCATGCCGAATGAAAGGTGTACATCCTACTCTTTTAGAAATATCAACATAAGTGTGCACTTTCCCCTAATAGCCACAGACATAACCACAGACATTAAATTGTCAGATTCTGGAAAGGGGTTTGGTGGTATGGTGGTATGAATTTTTATTTCCACCACTCAAAAGCTCTTCTCCTTCCTCAGACCATACTTATAGAAGATAAAAAGAAAACCAGCACCACAGAAAAAGAATAAATAAATGAAGATAAAAGGTTAAAGACAGTGTGCTGGAAATAGTATTTAATAATCAGATTTTCACTTTGAGTTTTGTATTATTGATTGCAAGCCAATTAGATTTTCCACCTCTTTTTTAATATTCAAAATGGACGACCAGTAAATTTCAGATTTTTTTTGTTATACAAAGACCAAAATGTCAGAGCTCACAGGAGATTTTTAGACTCAGTGGTTGATACATGTTAGCCTGCCGTCACTGCACCATGGAACTACAGAATCAAGTAAACAAAAAAGATGCAACCAGGTGGAGAAAACAATATCCTCAGTAATAGAATTTAATCAACTCCAAAAACAGAACATTATAAGCTTAAAAGAGGTAGGATTTATTGCACGGCTGTTGTATTAGATTGCACAGGTGCACCTAATAATGTCATAGCTTACTGTAAGACTACATCCAAGCTGGGAAAAAAATCCTTTGAAAGTTTTTAGGAGAATTTCCTCCCAAATGGGAGCAAGCTGGTAGATGTCAAGTAAAGTAAAACCACAGAGAGTAGTCAGATGTGGAGCAGCCATTCATTCAATCAATTACACAAAATATTACAGAATCTGCAATAGAGGAGAATTTCTAAAAATGCAAGTACATTAATACACACAGGGATGGATCTGTATTTGTCTCTCTCTTAGTTTGTTAATTACACAAGTAGACGCTGTGCACCAGATCAAAGAGCAGTTTCATTAATCATTTGATTGACAGATTAAAAATGCATACAAAATCATTTAAAAAGGGGGGAAAAAATCAAAAATAAAAACATCACCATATCCTGCTCTCCCCTCTTGATAGACTCTTCAAGAATCTGTCAAAATCCAACACAGTTCTGGTGATGTGTCATATTCAGAAACTTGCTGGATGAGGGTTTGTAAAAATAAGGCAGGAGCGTCATGAGAGGAGACAGAGACAGACAGTATGTACATCTGGTTTACAGGTCAGTGTTTCCTGCCGCAGTGTGGTGGAGCAGAGAGCAGCTGCCTGCTGTGGAGGGTCTGTGGGCGTTTTCATTGAAGTCTGCTCTGCCGTACCTGGAGAACCAGCACTGGGACCTGGTTCCTGATCTTCCAAATCCGTCTACAGCGGTATGTTACCACCGAGAGTACCTCACTCCACAGTTCCTGTAGTGAATATGATGAAACTCATGACAAGACACACAAAAGTTCAAAATGTTCAAAGTTCAGATGTATAAAGTGTAGTGATGTGTGTCTACATACTCCGGTCTGAGAGGTGTAGATTAGAACAACAGTTATATCAGTTCATCTCACAGCTGTGTAGTGTAATGCTCATGCTGATGAGTTCTTGAAGAAGTGACTGATTTTCCTCTAATTCCATTGTTGTGCATCTT
Organism: Macquaria ambigua; assembly: GCA_008360985.2. Taxonomy (NCBI): domain Eukaryota; kingdom Metazoa; phylum Chordata; class Actinopteri; order Centrarchiformes; family Percichthyidae; genus Macquaria; species Macquaria ambigua. The sequence continues at coordinate 102,430 of VMKM01001023.1, read as the reverse complement.
TTACATAAAGTAAAAAACAGTTATAATTTCTTGTTCTAACGTCTCAAACAGAAAGCATTTACCTCAGCTGGAGAGAGAAGCAGCTCTTTCTATTAGAGACAGGCGTTTATTCCTTATCTCCCTCCATGTTTACCTGTTGTCTTGGTAAATTCAGTGTAAAGTACATTTCAGTCATGTCGTACTCACCACACTGTTGCTCTCAGTTTCTCTTCTCTAACAGAGTCTTTTTTAACCAGTTGTTTCCAGTTCGATCAATAACTCAACCCTTCCTGTAAAGATAGATGTTTCATGTTAAGAGTCCTCCAGTGGCTCGATGGGCATAAATCATCCCATCTGTGGTGGGCTTTGGGTATTTTAATTTGAAAAATCTGCAGGAAGTGTTGCATTTCATAGTTTAGCTTTACAGCAAAAGAAAAGATGGTAAAGTGGAACAGATTGGAAATAGTTAATGATGGTGAGTATGGTATGACTGTTGTTGTATTGGTGGAATTAGTGCTGTGTACATGTACATTATACTGAATTTACTATGTGTTATAGTAGAGGACCCCCCCTTTTTTGTCAATTGCCAAACTTCTTAATGTAAAAGATGACGAAACTTGCACGATTGTTTTTACAGCATTAAACAATAATTTGATTTTGTGAAGACAAAGCTCTTGAATGTAGTGTTTTAAACTTTGAATGTCTCAGCATCAATGTATGCACCACCAGTGAGCACTTTTCAAAATAGTCCTCACTAATAACTGCTTTAGCACGCAACAACAAAGCAGCTTTGACAAAAATGGTGATAAAATGTCCAGCGATAGATGCTAATATTTTTAAGCACTGTCCCCACGGGCCACCAAGCCCCTAAATTTGGTGGCCAAAGTACGTTTTTGGAGAAAAGGCAATTTAACACAACTTAACACAGCCTTCCTTAACTGTGACACTTCAATAAATTAAAAGACATTAACAGAATGAAAACAAATTTTTATAATTATTTATTTAAATTGAAAACTCAAGTTCTTTGTAAACATATGGTACCTATATTCTCTCACAGTCTATCTTTTTCGAACCCCACCCCTTCATGCCTCTTCCTTATACACGCGCTCGCTCTCTCTCTCACTTCCTCATGCAGACAGAATGATATAATGTTGAACTAAAAGGTGCGAAGGAATCTGGATGTTTGTGGAAATGTAACGTTGCTTTAGTGAGGGCTCGCAGTATAGGGATAAAACCTGGTGGCCCCCTGTGGCCACCTACATGGAGTATTTGGTGGCCACAAAGTAACTTTTTGTGGCCACGGGCCATAGGGCCGTGGTAAATGTCGAACCCTGATGTTCACTGTGATGGATCGTCTCTGCAGCAGTTTTGTCTCTGCAAGATGTAAGCATGCATACTTTGTATTTAAAGTGCTAATATTTATAAAACCTGATGATAGATTTCAGTTGTTTGACTGTGCCGTGACTGGTGTCTTTGTTTCCACTCTTGGATTAATACAAACCAGGACAAGTTGTGCCATGTGCCTCCTAAAAAGACCTTTAATGATTATTATCTCTATGTTTTTTTAGATATATTGCAACTTTAATCATCTGTCTTAAGTTGTAAAAAAAGAGCCTCCCTTTCTTGGTTGCTAAAAAGGTCTTAGATTTAAATGCTGCTGGCATCTGTGTTTCTTTCCATGTCACTTAAGAGACCCACGGCACTAAAGTTAGATGAACAGCGGTGGTGTGACCTCAGTGAAGAGGTTGCTGCCTTCCCTGAACCCTCCCCACCTTCTCCAAGGACTTCATCGAGTCCAGATCCTCTCAGGCTCAGCTCCTCCCAGCAGGAGCTCTCAGTGCCAACCAAACCTGTACTAGACCCACCTGACAGACAGCTGTCCTCTCACAGCGGGCAAAGTCATAATGGCAAGACGGCATCCCTTCAGGCCCTCACCAAAAGACCACGAGCGTCCCTCCACAGCTGGGAGGGGGCGGCAGCATCAACAGGACCCTCAAGTGTTGGAGGAGAAGAAGAGACTGGACCAGAAAACAGACAGCTTCTCACAAACCAGGCAAGGGTGTCAGATAGCCGAGTTTCTCTGCAGAAGGAGGCTGAAAATAAAGAGGAGGTGGTGGAGGATAAAGAGAAAGAGGAGGTGCAGAAGAGTGTCAGAGGAGATGGAGGAGCAGCAGCAGGAGGAGGAGGAGGAGGAGGTGGGCTGCAGAGCTGCCCCATGTGCCTGCTGGTGTTCCCTGTTGGGTAAGAGATGCAACACACTTTCTTTTTTTTTATGTGCTCCCACTGCGTTAGAATTTGGAATAATATGTATGATGTTTTCAACATATGATGGTTCTCCAAAGATACACATAAAAAACAATACAATGATCTCTGCAGGTGTGTGCACATAAGGGTGTTCTGGGTTATCACAGGTTGCAGAGGTTGAATGAAAGTCTGATATGTCCACATAGGTCGTCTGTGCAGCAGCTTATTACGACCCATATATACGTTCTGTGTGTACGGCGACCTCTAGTGGCCATAGTAATTATCATGGGAGCAAAGGCGGAAGACCGGTGAGGTAGTATAAAGAGCGACAAAGTCCGCGTAGGGAGGAGGTTGGGGTGGATGAATGGGTCAAATAACGCAGGACTAGCACGTAACTTAACTTACTAACGTACTTATTTTAACCCAAACCCTGATCTTTTCCTAAACCTAACCAAACTGCGACCGCTTCACAACGTTAACCACGTGTTTATTATTGTTACCATGATGACGAATGTCCGGTATGTCTATATATGTTGTTTTGGGACTCATTGGTAAACGACCTATTCTGTCGTTTTTGGAGTCATATCTCCTGCCACCAGTAATGGCGCTAATTTAGGAAAGGCTCCTATGGGTCGTATTAGAGGCCTATGTGGTCGTCTGGGTTGGAGGACCATAGGTTGGAGTTGACCATAATCAAAAAATGGTCTCAGATAGTGACGTTTCCTTCTGTGCAGCATTCAGATAAAATGAAAGAAACTACTAATACACGACTACTAGTGACAGAAAGTAAGAGATCTAAAATGAGTAAATTTATTTAAAAAGAGAAAGTAAAGTATGCTATCACATGTGAACTAGCTAACATATGATACAGCACATGTTTGTCTGTTACATCATTAATAATTGTATCAATTGCTTCTGTTATACTGATGTTTTTAAGGGGAGGATGGGTCACATAAATATTAAAAAAACACCAACAAAAGTCTCCAAAGTGTCCATCTTGGTGAAAACATTCTGCCGAAGTCAAAACCGTAACAGTTATAAGTTTATATTACAAACCCAATCTCAAGTGAATGCAGCATAAAATCACAATCTGTGAAACTGTGAAACACAATACAGACACGTGTCACCATAAAGGTAAAAGGATACAATTGCAGGAAACGTGCTACTTACTTCCAAGACGGCGCCCACTCATTCTATTAAAAGTTCATCGGCCAAGGCATACACCAAAATATTTTTTCTCTTCCTGGTTTTCTTCCTTGGTGTGCAGCCTTGCACATTAGTGTCTCTTCGAGAATTCAAGAATTATTTCTCGATTAATTTTGTTTCCTTGCTTGCCATAGGATTGTAGTATGATCAAACTGTCCATTCACACGCAAAGATTTCAAAGCTGGTGTCTGAATTCTGCCAAAGATCAATTTCAGGAGTCGCATTCTTCACTTAAACTTTCATCTGTATCTGATCTGTAGTATAGTAATAGTTTTGAGTCAGTATTTGGATCAAATAGCTTGTTAAAAACAAGGTGAATCAGATTTAGTAGCTACAGCTGTTATTTCAATGTGTATTTAATCAACGTTTAAGTAAATATAAGAATCAGATCAGAGTCTGTATTGGAGATACCCACTATTAAAGGACTCGGATCAGGATCGGGGCCAGAAAACTTGATTGGGACATCCCTAGTGGAAACAGTCAAAAACTTATCCAGAAGGTCAAAAAGTCAGTTTGGTGTTGTGTAGTGATGTGGACGAGGATCAGCAGCCCGGCTCTGTCTGTGTGTCCTCTCTTTGTGCTGCTGTCGGTCCAGTCCTGGTCTGACCCGCTGGCTCTTAAGCCAGGCTCTGTGTACATTGGCCCGGGCTACGCGACGGGGCTGCAGGGCTCCTGCAGAAACAATGAATGGACACGTAGGACAGCTGAGCTGTCTTTTTGCCCTCTACTCATATTCCTCTAATATGTGCACACCAGCATATAAATATACTATTTTAAATAATTTGACTTTTTTTTCCCACTATCAAGTAGTGCAAAGAATCACTTTTTAAATATCAGTTACCTATCAGATTCAGGGGAACATTTCAGTGTGTCCAATACTTATGACCAAATATCTGCAAAAGTAATCACACCCCCTATAAGCATCAGCTGTACTTTATGTTTAGTGCTAATTAGCAAATGTTAGCATGCTAACACGCAAAACTGAGATGGTGAACATGGTAAACATCATACCTGCTAACATCAACATGTTAATATTGTGAGTATGTTAGCATGCGGATGTTAGCGTCTAGCTTAAAGCATCGCTGTGTCTATTACAGCCTCACAGTGCTGCTAGCATGTAGACTCTTGTTGTTGTCTGAGTGGACAGTAAACAGTGAACTGGGTCTTAATGAACATGATAGGATATGATCAGTTTGGATTTTTGCACCCTGATATCAAAATATTTTGCTTGTTTTTACCTGGATGTGACCCAAATGTAGTTGATATTCAGTCTATTTAAATATTGTCATTTTCATTTCAAAAGCCTAATGAATGGGATTTATCTGCCTTTATGACTGTAATCTTTTTTTCTAAATATGTGAGTCCAACACAGACTGTATGTGTCAGTATGTAAAAGTGTGTGTTTGTCCCACGCTGAGTGTGTTCACCGTCAGTACCAACAGTGGATCTCCTTGTTCCTGTCTCTTTAGGTTCACCCAGATGGACTGTGACGGCCACCTGGCCCAGTGTCTGTCGGAGGTGAATGTGGACGTGACCTGGTGAGCCGGCAGGACGCTGGCTGCAGTCCAGGAGCTACGAGCAGCCCAGATGCCCCACACACTCCCGGATCATATCGTATGGAGAAGGACACACCCAGAGAGCAGCTCGTACAGAGAACACTCACTATTCAGGTGCTGACACCTTACACTATACGTTAGCTGCGAGAGGGGATCCTGGACACACTGGGTTAGACCTTGAGTAAACCAGGATGTTGACCTCTTTGGAGAAAAAACACGTAAGTTAGGAAGAACATTCCTGTCATGGAAGAGGGTTAGTTTTGAGAATTTTACACCAGGGGTAACTCTGATGACCCTGCTGTCATATTTCAAGTTACCCTCTTTAGACACTAGATCCCGAACTTGGCTCTCCTCGAGCCAGTCCACCTGGCCTCTGATGCCTTTGCTTCCAGCTGGTCGAGAGGATCTCCAAAGTGGCAATCCAACCTGCCTCGTCCTCTGAGAGACCAAAATGGAGCCGGGCCACGTCCTCCTCACAAAGCTGCTTTTACAAAAATATATTAGACCGGTCGATGGAGACACCGTATAAATCTATCTATGCCTTAAACCTTGAACAAAAGAACGTTATACATTCTAAAAGAAGTGAGCGTCAAGGTTCATACCTGACCTTGGAAACAACAGTTTGATTTTGACACTTTCTTTTTCTACTTCACTTATGAGCATCAGATAATGATGGCAATTGATGGTAAATCTCCATGAAAACTGAGCAAAGTAAATCAGCTGAAGGAGACCGTGGGAGGCTCAATAAAAAGCTAGTAAATTGGCCTTGGTTTAAAAAGAATCAGCCACTAATTTAACCCATTAAAGCCCTTAAAGGCATTAAAATGTGCATTTAAATCTGCCCTAGAATCTACTAAAATGTAGATCGAGACACAAAACTCAACATAACTCAAATGTTTTGGGGGATTGTGGAGAGGTCGGAGTGTGCACCTCAACCAACAAGCCATGAAAATGGATCTATGTGCTTGCACAGGTAATCTAAGCTGATTAAAAATCATTCAATGATAACGTAGGGTGTTTTGCCTCTCAATCCGCATGTATAACTGTATTTGTATTTATTTCTGTATGTATTTATTATTGCCGTTGTGGACTCTTACAACACTCTTCTGTCTCTAAACCATTTGCCTATACTGCCTAAGGCGGCACCTGGCTCTGAAACTGTTTCACAATAAATATAAATCATTTCATGGTTTTGTTCTCAGTGGAATTCTAAAATGTGATGATGCAGTTTTTAACACATGGATTGAATTTCATTCATTCTTCAATAGGGATTAATACTTCAGTTGATTTGACCAAACTACTGGTGGTAGTTTTCTACAGATGAGTCACAGAGATTGTGCACAACTTCCACTATATCCATATCAGAAAGCTTTAAAATTCATTCTAAAAATGCAGCAGGGAACTGTAAATTACTGTCCTGCAGATTTCTTTAAAAATGATACTGAACAATAACAATATTGGTATAATAATGTGATGTAAACAAAGTTGAATCCAGTGTTTAGGGAAGAAAATTGTTTTTTTTTTCACTCTTTCCTCCACAAAACGAGTGGTTAGCATGTAAAATAAAGTTTGCAATGTGCAGAACAACTCCATTAAAATCACTGAAAAGAAAACTAAAGTAATGTCTGCACAGCCGGCTCTGGGAGTGATATCAACAGGAAGTTCATCAAAGTTGCTGCTGTTTCATCAAAGACGTTGCTGGGCAGAGGAACTTCTGGACTCCCTTGCTTGGTCTGCTGCCACTGTGAGTGCAAGATTCTCTGAAACTGTGATTTGGTTATGACTTTAAGGATGAAACACTAGATAAAGAGCCATTTATGGTCCGCTGTTTGATTGTATCACCTAATCATCAACTCTCACTTTTAATATACAAGATATTATATTACTCTTGCACAAGGATTTCTACTCACTGCACACTACAGAAGGTTACATCATACAAGAATGCTAACTGTAATGATAATACTTATACTCTGCTAGGACACACATAAAGAGGAAAGTTGAAGTCATAATAATGGTGGGACTTTCTGAGCCTTTTAAGCTTTTGGCCAGAAGAGAGGGACCAACGGAGAGTGGCTACAATTATGCAATGGAAAAAGACAAGGGAAAGCTGGACTGAACGGAAGGAAAAGAAAGAGGAGAGCATTATTGAAAAGAATGGAAAACAGCACTATGGGAAAACCTGCCACTTTGAAATAAGGTGAGAGCCTTTTTTTTTGGAAACAGTGCCCTATAAGATGAGTATTCCAGAAGGACTGCTCCTGAATTGCTGACATTGGCCAATCAGTTTTTTCTACCTCGACCACAGAGGGGAAGAAACACAAAAGCAGAGCAGTGGGCCAGGCCTGTGGTACATAGTGCTGCTCTGGGAAAAAGCAATCCGGCGCCTGGAAAGAAACTGTTATGTCATCTGTCCCACGTGATGCTGTGTTGTGCTGCGCTGCTATGGTGATGGCGAAGATGATGAGAATAAAAGTGAGGTAGCAGCAGTCTTAACCGTTTTAGTTAAAGAAATACACCCAAGTGTTTGGGAGATGATGAGAACATAAACACCAAACCCTCCAGGTGTTCCAGGTAGATTGTATCCAGTTAGAAAACTTTGCTGCTTTGAGTCCTACCCACTTGTACTCGCTGTACTTTATTATCTTCGTCCCCTGTGTCCCCTGACATAAAGCCACAATAAGCTCCCTCCGTCGTTCCCTGTCCTTGGCAACATGTTGAGCCTCACAACTTTTTTGCTTTAACGTATCATTATGAAGTAAATGTTGATTGCACAATGTAATGTTTGGACTGGTTTCCTATAAGCCTCGCATTCACTGTGCAGGTCTGTCTGCCCCCGGGTACGATCTGCCGGGGAAAAAGAAGGCTCGATTTACGGCACAAAGGAAGCGGCTCAACCATTGCACTGCACAACCAAAACAGAAGAGGAATAGGGCTTTTATTTTCCGGTAGCTATTGGTAGCTATCCCCAGCTAGCGGAAATGATGGAGGGTGGAACAACTGGAGTAAATGTGAAGAGGGAGAGTGATAAAAAACGAGGAAAAACAAGAGTGAACCTCAGAGCTGCGGGACTTGAGAGGGATCCAAACCGACTACCGGGTGTTTTACTCTGCCTCTGTCTTCGCACTGAGATCGGGGATTCTTACAGTAATTTCTTGCTTTGGACCAGTCTGGCTACTGTCCAACGCTAGCAGCCAGAAGACCAATCAATTCAATTAAATTTTATTTATACAGCACCAAATCAAAAGTTTACAGAAGTTATCTCAGTGCACTATAGAGCAGGTCTAGACCGTAACCTTAGTCTTTATATTATTATTTACAGACCCAATGATTTGACCCTGCTACTGGGGTTCTGGCCGTTTTGTAGAGCTTTGGGCTCTAGCTTTAGTTATTACTGTACATTTGAATTGGGAAATTAAAGGAATGATTCAACATTTTGGGAAATATGCTTATTTCCCTTTCTTTCCAAGAGTGAGATGACAAGATTGAAACCAATCTCATGTCTGTGTGTTAAGTACGAAACTGGAGTCACGATGTGGTTAGCTTAGCTTAGCATAAAGACTGAAAGCAGGCGGAAACAGCTAGCCTGGCTCTGCCTAAAGTGAAAAATACACCTCAAGCTGAATAATTAACACTTTGTATCTGCTTTTCTAATATGGATGATGGAGTTTTGGTTGCAGTTTATTTTTGGAACTATTTGTAGGGGAGAATCCACACACTGAAATCCATTCAAAGTGAAAAGTTGGAAATTCCCTGTTAGTATGTTGTAATTTTGACCACATACCCCCAGAACTTCTCCAGTCCGACCTTGCTGTTAACAGATCAACTCAGACTCAAACTGTTAAGCAGGTCATTTCAAAGTTAAATTTTGTTGGGTGATACTTTAATGAAGAGAAGGGACCACTTGAATACCTAAAAGCCTCAGTGTGCTTCAACAAAGAGTTTGTCTGCGAGGCTAACATCGCCTGAAAACCCCCATGTGAAAGTAAAGTAGTTTGCCTTGATTTCTTGTCCAAACTGTGAAATCCTGGAGCTTCCTTGAACACAGCAACAGGGCGGAGCTCTCAAAACAGTTCGGTTCTTGCATCATTGCCATGCAATGATAAAGTAACTTTACTAAAAACGTTATGCAATGCAGTGTTCACTGTGAAGAAGAAAGGGAGAAGACTTGGAGTCATCACATCCAGCAGGACCTTCATGTTCACCATGAGGAGCAGATAATGTGCAAGGAGAGGGAAGGACAGCAAATATAAAGTATGCAAGCACATGATGAGCATAGATGAGCTCATGGGGGAAAAAAGGAGAGCAAGAGGACAAGCACTGCATGCTGGCAACATTATGAATCATTGAAAACGAGGCTTGGCATACACTCCATACTGTCTAGCAGATTTGCCCTTGATAGGATGAGAAGCCTGAAGGAAGCACAAGGTTTGTATCTCACTTGTATCCATTACCACTTAATGTACACACACAGGCAGTGATATACCAGCATAGTACTGTAGGCCCACATCCAGTCTGTAGCTGCCAGAGCTCAGTGCTGGTTGAAAGGATGGCTTCATGCCAGACTGATAAGCCCAGCGGAGGCTCTGGTCCCCCTCAGAAAAGTTCACTTATGTTATCTGCCAGCTGAATGGGATAGAGCCCAGCCCGGTAGCTTCAACACTCCATCACAGACCACTGTATGATACTGCATTGTGGGTCACCACTCATTGCTCTATGGGGTTATAGTAATATACTGGGTAGATATTAGACTTGATTGAAAACCAGATCTGATCCATTCAGTGTCTTTTCACCTAAGATATGATGTGATGCAGTTGATTAAGGCTCCATCCACATCACGTTTTTGTTTTGAAACGCATAACTTTGCTACGTTTACGCCTAGCATCCACACTACTCCGGCGTTTTATAACCCCTAAAACGGAGACCTTTTAAAACGCTGCTGGCCCCGTTTTTGTTTGAAAACTTTAGTGTTTTAGTGAGGACCGGCAAAAACGGAGACGTTCTAAAACGACACCCAGGTTCACTTCCTGACTGGGTCTAATCCAAGCCTCCAGGAAGAGCGCCAGGCTTTGAAGCCAATTTGACATAGTGGCCAAACCGTGTAATTACAACTTCCGGGTCCGTCACGTGATGCACACTGGCCCCAAGAGACTTTTTCCCATAGACTTACATTGTGAAAGAGACGTCTGTAAATCAGCAGATAATTTTTACAACAACTAGCCAGTATGAACACTTAAATAGCCCTTATTTAAATCATGATGTCCTAAAAGTTGTAAAATGCATAAATAGCCGAATCCAGAGTTATAGAGTCACTGCTATTCATGCGAGTGAGCCTGAGACGGAGCGGTTGGGAGGCGGGGCTAAAGGAAAAGCTAGTGCGCTTGCTCCGAGACCCATGAGACCTAGCAGTTTGGAGGCGGGGATAAAGGAAGCGCTAGTGCGCTTGCTCTATGGGCCAAGAATGCGGAAGCTATGTGGAAGATCCGGGTAATTTTATACCCGGGAAGTTGAACTTTTTTGGCTTCATGCGCCACTGAGCAGCTTTCATAGGAATGAACGGGGCCCCGCCTCCGACGCTGTATCCAGTTTTCTTTATACCTCCATGGTCTAATCAGCCACGACCTGTCCTTCCCTGATTCGTCACGCCAGTATCACGTGACAGCTTCCCAGACAAAAACAAACGACATCAGCCTTGACTACCAGCGGTTAATTCAATATTAATAACGAATTACAACACTTACAGTTCCACCTGGTCATCAGTCCAAGCAGAGAAATCTCTGCTCTTACTTTCCACCATTGCTGTTCTTCATTCATAGTATTTTCTGCAACTAAGCAACCAACCGTAGAGCAGCATGGATATATTATAAGAACTGGATACTGGACCCAAAGATGGCGCCTATTCAGTCCAATGAGAATTGCTTGCCCAGCGCATACGCCGAAAAGGTTTCTAGCTTCCAGGTGTACTTCCGGGCTATGCGGCCCACTGAATATGCCCAGTAGTGTTTCCCCCCGCTGGCCCTGCCCGCGAGTTCCCACTTGGCCCATAGACTTTACAATGTGATGACGTCACTGATTTTTAAATCGCTTTTCTCGGCTCAAGGAAAGCTTTACAAATATAAAACCTCCATGGATCAAAAATGTATAATAGAAAGAGTCACAATGGACCTTGTTTGCAGTTCGACGCGTCCTGTCAACAGTTTTACAGTTGTCTCTTTTACAATGGTGGCCTATGGGGAAAATGCTTTTTGGGCCGCAGGGGAATTTTTCGCTGCAATACCGCGAGTGGCCACTGGAAACAATTGGAAGCAAGGCTGAGCGGCGGCGCCGTATCCAGTTCTTATACTACATCCATGCAGAGCAGACAATCTGCTTCCTGTTTACACCGGCATGTGCATGCCCAGCACACGTGAATGGTCAGGTGATATGCGTTTTCAGGCGTGTAGTATGGACGGAGATTATTTCTGAAATGGTGATAAAACGCTCATGTGTACGGAGATCGTTTTCATTTTAAAACGCCGTTTTAAATGTAATGTGGATGTAGCCTATGTACATTTGAACTGTAGAAATAAAGTAGTAGTTAAACATTTTGGGAAACACACCTATTTGCTTCCTTGCAGACAGTGAGATAAGAAGATGAATATCAGTCTCATGTCGGTGTGTTCAGTACAGAGCTGGAGGCAGGCTGTGGTTAGCCTAGCTTAGCATAAAAACTGGAAACAGGGGGAAACAGCTAGCCTGGCTCTGTCCAAAGTTCAAAAATACGTAGCTCCCTCTAAAACCACAAATTCTCATTCGCAGAAACAAAATAAAATATGTTATGCTAAGCTAGGCTAGCCATGTCTTTACTCCAACTTACTGTTTCAGGAATAAATATATTTGGTTATAACCATGAAGCCTGATAGTCTGTGAATTGGGTTGTAATAATAATATTAAATAATATTGTAATAATATTGTAAACTAGCATAAATTTGGTTGTTGTTGGTTAACAATTTCCGAGGCTGTCTGTCTCGATGAAATGAACAGTGAATGTTTTTGTCGCTGCCATCAGCTCTAGATGGAACTGAAAATACTGGTCCCAGAACTCCACATCACTTAAATTCCATTGTTCATTCATGCACACACAGAAGTCCACTGTTTCTACTACTTACTTAACACTTGGACTTGTCAAAATCATACAGTATCAGTTTATTGGACATAGCAACAATAAGTAAGGAGAGCAATTACCTATCAACAACAATATTCAGGAAAGACACTGACTGGAACACACTGTTACAGGCCTCCTCATACCATCCTCAGAACTTAAAAGACAATCTACCAGTGAGGCGACTGTTCCAGCAAAACTGAGCTCATCTCTTAGGCCTAGGACATGATTGTGAGGTTCCAAGAACGCGTGTATAGCAACACAATAATCAAAAAAGCATATAAAAGAGCATCATACTCCCAAAAAAGATCTGCTGTTGCAGCCCACTCCTAAACCCACAACTAGTCGCACAATGCAGAATGAAACAGATCGTACTCAGATACTGGCATGTACTACGGCTGCACAAAACCTTCATGGACAAACCCATAATCACACTTAAAAAACAGAGGAACCTTAAAGACTCTCCTTGCACATGCAAGAAATGGCACCATTGACTCTCTACCGCCACCTACAGGACACCAACCTTGTGGACATTGTTCAGTCTGCCCCCTCTCAAAATGCATCAAGGACCCCAGTTACAACCCAGTTAGTGGTAAAACATTAACATTACATTGTCCACCCTCACTACGTAGATGCGCCTCTATGCGCCTCTAAGCAAACCTCCGCTGGCTCCCAGTGTATTTTAGGATTAATTTTAAAGTTCTTTTACTTGTTTACGAGGCTCTTAATGGTTTGGGACCGGCCTACATTACCAACTCTTTGTCGTTTTATAATCCTTCACAGCCTCTTAGATCCTCTGCTGCCGTTTTTTAAACTACAAACGCGAACAAGAAAATCGGCAGCTCAGCCTTTTTTAACTTTAAGCCCTAAAACTATGGAAACTCCCAACCCAAGGCTATAAGAGATGCATGCTCTGTGAACATTTTCAAACAATTGAAAACGTATTTATTCAGCATTGCTTTTAACTGTCACACTTTCCTTCCCTTGTTTTGTTTTATCTCTTTTTATCTTGATGTATTATATTGTTTTGTTTTATCTGTTTTATCTTGACATATTTTATTGGTCGTACGCATTTCTTTATTTTAGTGCTATGTTTTAAATATTACATTGTCCCTGCCATACCTGATCTTGCGATTAGCTGCTTCTCTTATTTGTAACTCATTTGTTTGCTTGGTTTTATTGTGCAGTATTTGCACTATTTTATTTTGCATGTTTTATTCTCTTGTTTCTTCACTTCTATTGTAAAGCACTTTGAGCTGCACCCCTTGTATGAAAGGTGCTATATAAATAAAGTTTATCATTATTATTATTATTATTATTAAGGGGGTCATATATGCCATTCAGTGCCCCAGTTTATATTGGTAAAACTCAACGCACCCTTCGCAGCCGGTTAATCGAATGTAAAAGCACCCTTAACAGACAGGAAGAATCATACGCACACGCCACACATTTTATTCAGCAGGGACACCCTTCCATGGACTTGAAGTTTTGGGTCAGTGAATGCATCACAATCTCAAGTGGAGGTGGTGATCTTGATCACTAGCTAATGCCATGCTTAATGAGGAACTAGATCTCTGCTGTTTCATCTAAATGTATCTTGTAATGTGTATATAGTTATGTATGATGTGTATTTGCACTTTGACTGTCCTTATCACTTCCTTTTTCTCATGTTTATTGATTGGGCCACCTTCAGATTAATACGAGTTTCACCATGTCCCTTTCAAATATTGTATATTGCTTTTGTGTTAATTATGTTTAGTTAATTACGGTCAATATACTTTTTATCAATACAAGCATCCCATTAATGTGTTGTATTTTATGACGTATTTATCACATCACTTTCTCCTTTTTCTTTATTTCTAGAGACATACAAACTTCTTGATGCTGCCTGGGAAAAAGCTTGAAACGCGTTGCAATCCATCGCTGCTGATCCAAGCCTTTTCTGTGTGCACTTGCTGAGCATAATACATTTTCTCCCTTTATTTGCGGCTCCCCTCTCTTCTCTTTTTTGAGCATTATTTTTGACCTGCTTGGGAAGCCTTTTTCCCACTGTTTTCTCATGGATTCCTATTTATTTTCATCTGCACATTCACGATCTGAATCTTCGATTTGTCCCTCGGACTGTGCTGGCCTGCAGTGGAGGATGCTTCCAGGTCTTGCCCCCTGCCATCATGTTGCAGTTACAGCAGTGTTTGGCTAGGGGACGCCACAGGAGCAGCAAACTGCTTCATCAGTGCTGGAGTTGAACTTGCTCTGGACACATGACCTCTTTAGGTTGAATCACCAGCTTTTGATTACTAATCAGTAAAATATTACTTCTCCTTTACTGTAACTTCTTCACCTCCAATAATAAGATTTAGAGAGATAATGTGTGAAAGATGGGTTTTCTGTACACAAGTCAACCTTAGAAACAACTGGATATTTCAGAAATAAGTGGGCTGTTACACTAAATGTGCCCCCAAAACTCCTCTTACTCACAATCATGAACAATTAAGCATCATTTAATTAATTTACATGTAATGCAATGGTAACTGAACATTTGAAGCTTTGTAATGAAGCATTTCTTCGCCCAAACTGTGTAGAAAATCTACATATTCTGTAAAAATGACCACTGTAGATTTGCAGAGAAATTAACATTTCTATGGGTAAAAAATAAATTGAATGGAAAAAAGAATTAAAAATATATACTTATTTTTGTTGACTGTGCTAGTGATTGGACCGCCTCCTAACAGTTTCCAAAAGCTAATCTGTGACAAACAAAAAGAAGAAAAAAACTTCTCTCGTCGTTTCATTAGCAAGATTGTCTCTCAGGGTCGCCAACACATGCAACTTGTTTATTCGCCGCTACTTGCCAAACAAATTTTAACACATTCAAGCAGAAGGGAAAATAAATAAACCGCAGTCAGTGGTGCAGTTTGCGTTTCCACTTCCAAAGCTAAATTTGTCTCGTCTCGCAAAACACCACCCATCCTCTTTGGGCTTTTTTTCTCTCTCTCTACAGCCGTGAACCAAATGATTCACATAAACGCTCTCTATGCTTCTGCTACATTCAGGGCCCATGGGAAAGATGGTAAATATGAGCTTTATGTGTGGAAATCCCGTTCATCTCAGGTTTGGTTTCAGATGATGAATGACCACACCTCTGACATCGACGTCAACACACCTGAAGTCACATTTGGAAAACTGCATGTTGATTTCAAGTACAGCCAATAACTGGGGAAATATGTATTACAATATGTGCCTCATGATATTTTTTATTTATTTATTTTTTACTGCATATATTGTACCTTGTTTGTGTATGTTTTCTAATGAACTCTGAGTCTGACAATAAAGTTGTGTTTGTGTGTTTTAGCACCAACCACTTTCTCAAGCAGTGATTTCATTGATGGAACTATTCGGATTCTTTAATCAAGTTAAAGTATAAATAAAAGTCACAAGTTCAAAAATACAAGTAGCCTACGGACGTAGCCTATTAGTAATAACATACACGTACAGAAGTATTAGCAAAATTAAATATTAGTACATGTATGAATTATTAGTGCAATGTAGCCTAAAACAATAGGTTGCTCAATTACAGTGCCGAAGTATTAGCACCGAAATATACTAAAGTATCAAAAGTAAAAGTACTCATTAGGCAGAATGGCCGCTTTTATGCCATTATATTATTATATATGTAGGCCTTAATAGTAACCTTTTTTTATTATTGATACCTTAACTTGTAAGCCATTAAATGTAGCTGCTCGGTCGAACTATTTTAAATACGGCTTTATCGTCCTAGCTGTCAAATAAATGTAGTAGAGTAAAAATTACAATATTTCCCTCTGAATCCTGGTGGAGAAGAAGAATAAAGTAGGTTAAAATATAAATACGTGAGTAAAGTACATGTACTTAGTTACTTTCCACCACTGCAGAATTTACTGTAAGAAAGTTTTATGTGAACCTTTAGTACTTTTTTCCCACACGACTTGAACGCAGCATTTGTCTTCCCCGCTCTGCTTCCACTTCTTTCTCTTCTTCTCTGCTCTCTGCAGGGCAGCGGGGGGTGATGGCTTGTTCCTGGAAGAGCCCAGCCTGCCTGCAGAGTCACTCACATTCCTGGCTGAGATTCAATGACTGAGCCAGACACACAAACATAGAGGGAGGGGGTGTGGGGTGGGGGGGGGGGCGAGGACGCGAGAGAGAGAGAGAGAGAGCGAGAGAGAGAGAGAGAGAGAGCGAGCAGGCTGGCTCTCAGACTTCTCTCCATACAGTCAGAGTGAACTGCGGGGGCAGACGGAGTGGATTGCTGCAGTCCTCCTCGACAGCGGAAAGAGCCTCAAATAAGGATTTTATTATCGAGCTGTATCGACTCACAACTCCCGCTTTTGTTTCATTTTCGCCTACTTCGTGTTGGAATTCAACAAACGGAACTTTTCGCGAGTTTGGAGAGTCCCGTTTGTTTCAGTTATGGACAGTCGGCGACCCGCTGCAGGGAGCGACTGGCCGGTGTTCACTCAGTAGTCACGGGAATAAAACCGTAAACTCACCGTCTGGGACTTTTTACTGGATGTTTGATGAAGCGCTTCGCAATTTTGGTCAGTTCTGGGACACCGTGGATTTACCAGGTTCAGGAACGGATAGATACTCGTGGTTCTCGGTCGACGGCAAGAAGGATTTACGCTTCTGAAGTTGCAGGAAAAACATGGAGACTGTAAGTCGGCAGAGCTTCCAGCCTCATCCGGGACTGCAACAAACTCTGAAGCAGTTTCACCTCAGCTCTATGAGCTCTCTGGGCGGACCGGCGGCTTTTTCTGCCCGGTGGCAACATGAGCTCCTCTTCAAGAAGGACGGTAAGGAGCCCGAGCCGGTTCTGCAGCATTTGCCGCCGCCGGTGATGCCGGGCCCACTGTTCATCCCGTCGGACCGCTCCACGGAGAGGTGCGAGACGGTGCTGGAAAGCGAGACCATCTCGTGCTTCGTGGTCGGCGGGGAGAAGCGACTGTGCCTGCCGCAGATCCTCAACACGGTGCTGCGGGACTTCAGCTTGCAGCAGATCAACTCAGTGTGCGACGAGCTGCACATCTACTGCTCCCGGTGCACGGCAGACCAGCTGGAGATCCTCAAAGTCATGGGGATCCTGCCCTTCTCGGCGCCGTCCTGCGGCCTCATCACCAAGACGGACGCTGAGCGGCTCTGCAACGCCCTGATCTACGGAGGCGCCTACCCGCCGCGCTGCAAGAAGGAGCTCAGCGGAGGCTCGCTGGAGCTGGAGCTCACCGAGAGGAGCTTCAAAGTCTACCACGAGTGCTTCGGCAAGTGCAAGGGCTTGTTCGTGCCGGAGCTGTACACCAGCCCCAACGCAGCGTGCATCCAGTGCATGGACTGCAGACTCATGTACCCGACCCACAAGTTCGTTGTGCACAGTCACAAGGCGCAGGAGAACAGGACTTGCCACTGGGGCTTCGACTCGGCCAACTGGAGGGCGTACATCCTCCTGGGCCAGGATTACACGGGGAAAGAGGAGAAGGCCCGTCTGGAGCAGCTCCTGGACGAGATCAAGGAGAAATTTGACTTCGCCAACAAGTACAAGAGGAAAGCATCATCCAGGGTGAGTTGGTCCTCATGCTGCACCTCACCATGGATCTCTGAGTTATTGATTTACTTATTGCGCTGCAGCTCATGTACTTTTTGGTCTGTTTTTATTTTCCACATTCTCAACATCCAGTTTTTTTCCCCTTTACTTTCCTGATCAGCTTACTTGCAGTGCATTGCAGCACACACCTCCCTCTAACAGCACACAGCTTGTTTTGAAGTTGCTTTTAAACCACAGTTTTGTCCAAACCTTCGAATGCACTAACATCCAGCAGGTTGATCCATGTCGTGTGGCCCCCTATAGATGGAACCGTATGGCCCTCAATATTGGGTTTAGGGGGTCCCAGCGAAATGTCACTGCACACCACTAGAAAGAGGGTGTGCTGTAGATATGGGTTTCATAGTTGTGATTCCCTGTGGGCCCCACTAAATTGAAATTTGTCCCAGTTAAAGAATGCATTAAATTCTAACTCTTCACTTAATCATTTTCCAAATTCATCTGGGGTCAAATCTTATCATATCATGTAGAGGAATTACTCAGTATTTGGTCATCATTGACATATTGTCACTAATTGGGCCTCATCCAGCAGTGACAACAAAACGCCTCTGGTGGCAATAAAGCCATTATTTGCTTGTGAAACACCTCTCAGGCTCACTTTTATTGGCCTGTACTGTAAATACAGTCTCATTTACCAACAAATGGCTCAATGGGACGTATAAACAACATTTAGGGGAAGTGTGCAGATTAAACATGAATTCAGGTGTAAGTGAGGAAATAATTCTTCTTCCCTTCTTCAGATTAAATGGCATTTCCTTACGCACACACACAATGAAAGAACGTGTGTGTGTTCCCATGGGAAGGGATACATGCGGGGTTATTGTTATTATGTCTGAATTTGCCAATTTCGTGTGTGTGTGTGTGGAGCCTCAAGCGTCACATTAAATGTAATGTTTGCCTGGCCGTCATGTGTCTGGCTTCCTGTGGATTTAATCAGCGCTGCTATAGGCGTCAAAGTCTTTTCGCTGGTTGTATCCACATCATCTGATTCCTTTTTTACTTGAGATAGTTCTAAATTGTCCGAATTAGAGCACCCATGCAGGTTTTGGCTCTGCATGTTTCCTGTGGTTTTTGTGATCAGATACAAGACTTCCGACCAAATGCAGTAGTTTTGACATTGAGTCCAGACTCAAATGTTTTTTCACTCCTTCCTCCAGCTCTTCTTTTTGGGATAACTGACTATAAAGCTGTATGAGGGGATTATAATCTGTGCTTTGGTGTGCAGGCAGGAGTTTGCAGAGAGTGTAGTTGGGTGGTAGACTGATCCCACCCCCCACCCCACCCCTAGGAAAAAAAGGCTAGTGCAGCCATTTGCATGAACTGTTACACATGAATGGAGTTGATGAAGCAGGGTTTAGAAGTATTGTGGTGGAAACATAATATGATCCAAACAAAGGGGAGCATTCAGCAAACATCGACTCCAAAGATCCACCTACCCCAGGCCAG
Organism: Macquaria ambigua; assembly: GCA_008360985.2. Classification (NCBI taxonomy): domain Eukaryota; kingdom Metazoa; phylum Chordata; class Actinopteri; order Centrarchiformes; family Percichthyidae; genus Macquaria; species Macquaria ambigua. The sequence goes on along the minus strand of VMKM01001023.1, from coordinate 83,232 downwards.
CCACCCACCTCTGAAATACACGCACTCACACTCATCCTCATCCTCCCCCTCTTACCTACTTTTAAAAAAAGTGTTTTTTTTAACCTCCAATCTGATTGAAGCCAGAGTGGCCTTGTGGGGGCAGCAGACTTGTTGATGAGGCACAGAAAGCAACTGCAAAAGTGTTTACAAGCAGCTTCCCTCCAGTCCTCTGCTGAGGCTTCTTTCAGGGGAATCTGCCAAAGAAAGAGAAATCAGGGAGACCCTTGAAGTCCTGAAGAGTGCCAAAGTCCTGCCATGCATGGTGAATACCCACTCTTGGCACACACTTTCATTCAGACTGGAGTGGGCACACCTCAAGGACCCCCACTTTCAGGGGCCTCTTCTATTTTTATAAGTGCCGACGGGGCACCCAAGTGTTAAGCCCAAGGCTCATTTGAGCCTCTACCCCACTTTTTAATTCCACTCCTCCTTGTTTTTCCTCAAGTACCCTGTTTCAAGAAACGCTAATGAGGGAATACATGCTGGGTAGGAGTTCAGGAATATTGCTAAACTTATGGCTGCAGAGCTCACCTTTGTCAGCAACTTTCAGCACAGCTGAGGCACTTTTGAAAATGTTCTTGTAGGATGTGAAGCAAAGCGCTGTGTCGTGCTGCCTTCTGCCTTTCAGCACACGAGAAAATGCCATCATCTGGGTGCTGTCAGCGGAGGAACTGGGCGACTCTGTGAATATTAATGAGGGCGTTACAGAAGTGTTAGCACCGTCTCGCATGCAGACAGACACAGGAAGTGATATTGCCGCACTTCCCTCCTTGCAGACGCTCTTTTGAGAGCTTCCTTCTGAGACGCACACATGTGTATGTCTGAATCACAGAGCGTTTGAGTAAAAACAGCTTTTCACTTTTTTGCAGCATGCCTGCATTTGTGGAAGAAGTGTGAATTTGCAGTAAAAGTTCATTCTCCATTCTTATCGTAGAGGATGTGAGCCACAGCGACGATTGTAAACAGCAATGAGCAAATGCAGTGAGCTATTGAATTGTTTAAATTAGTTTATATGCTGGGTGTGGAACACTTCTCAGAGTTGCTCATGCCAGCCCTTGGCTGCAAGTCTTTTGGTTTCTGGCTGGTACACATGTGGGCGGCACACATAATCAGTGGCTTTCCGCATCAGGATGTTTAGATAAGGATTGCGGCTGCAGATTCAGTGTGTTGCTACCTTTATAATTCACACTCAAGATGATGTGATTTCTACACAATCCGTCTGTTTAAGGGAGATATGAAAAAGAGAATTGGGGGATGGGGGTGGAGAAGGGTGCTTGCTGTGGAGCCAGCTCAAGCTTGACTCATGCTTGGTTGAAAACCAGCAGGTTTACGTCAGACTTTCAGGCTTTTTTTGTAACCCTCCTAAATGGCGAGGGTCCTGTTCAATCTCAGTCTATGTTTGTAGCAGCTTCTTCAGTTTTGGAAATAGAGCAACGTTTCTTTGTTGGTCATGGAATTGGGCACGACATTTTATTCATTAGAGGCAGACAGGCAGTCAGTCTGTGCTTACATTTCAGACCTGCCACTCCTTCAGAGAGGTGAAGATGTTTTACACGTATATGAAAACTTTACTGGGCCTGAATGAAACATGTCCCCATGCATACATGTCCTTACAGCCAACTACGACTCTGTTGCTTATGGTTGAAAACAGTAAGGGGAATCCAGATTTCCTTCTTATCCAATGATGAACTTTCATTCTGAAATGGTGGGAAGTGATTGTTTAGAGGCAGACATGAATCAAGAATCCAGTGAGAAAAATAAAGCAGGGTAGAAGCCATTTTGTGTTTATGCTCCACATATGTTACTGTGCTGACACCCAGCACATTCCTGCAGGCTGTTTCCATGCTCTATCCTGTGGCTCATTGTACAAAAAAGCTGAAACTAAAGCTGACTAGTGTTAAAACAGCAAACTATTAAGCCCTGAAAATCGAGTCATTCGTGGGGTTTTAATATTTGGTTCCAAAGCATTGCACTCAAATATTTGGCTGCCATTCTCTAATGTGCAGGAGCTAAAACTTCCCCTTTTACTTCCACAACCACCCCCACCCCTGAGAAGCCCCCACTGCTGCTCGAGATATCTGGCCTCCAGCTGAAGGGGCCGCTTGTTTCAGGAGGGAGGTGGGGCAGTGGTGGCGGTGGGGGCTCAGAGGAAGTGAACTCCCCAAGGGGATATAGGCCCATGTCCTGTTTCATATGCAAGGCGCAGTGTTGGCTAAGCCTGCTGACAGCCAGCCATGTCCACACGGTGGACAGGACAACAGCTGGTAGCTCTGCATTTCAATGGCTACTGAGGGAATATTTCCATTCTTTTTTTACGGGTGTTTGGCAAAACATGTCAGTTGCAAAAGTCTGTTGCAGAGCTTAATTTGATCCTGATTGCGTGGGTGTGAGGAAAAGTGTTTTTAAGAGATTCAATGCTGCATTTTCTGTTTTTATGGTTCTTTTTTTGCCTGTCAAATAGTTGAAATTAGAATTCGTCCTCTGTGCTTTGAAAAGGAGGAAGCCACCAATTCAATTAGGCCTATATAATGAGTTCTGTTGCCTGGCCAGGCTGCCATTCTGGGTTTCTAATGGAGGACAGTCAGTCCATGCTGTGAGGCATGACTGAGGATCAGAGAGATCAGTGCCACATTGACATTCAAGTGTCTTTATGTCACGTGTGATTGCAAACTCCCATCACTTCTCGAGCTCAATTAAACCGGAGTGACAGACCAACACAGAAAGTCCCTCCTCAGAGGAGTTCACCGGCTACTTGGCTGTGAAATAAATTACATGTTGTCTTGCCAAGGATATAGCTATAAATATACATTTTGGGTTGAACTGAAGGCATTGATTGCATTCTGAGAAAAAGAGGCTTCTTCTTCACAAAGAAAAGCACCTTTTTAATGATTTTGACTGTAATTGCTGTTAGCCTGAATGGTATGCAAATGAAAGTCAATTAAAAAGAGGGTGTTTAATTAGTAGTTAAGTTTGTGTGCTGAAACTATTGCTAATTACTTTCTACATATGCTGCAACTTTTCCAAAGCTCTTTCATTTTTTCTTCCCCTGTGCAGGAAATCAACTGTAAAAGCTACGTTTATTTTGCTCTTTTCTCCTTTTCTGGAAAAAACACTCAGTGAAGAGCGACTTTGCTCGAAGGCTCCTCGACAAAAACTGAGGAACAATTGTGTCGTGAGATCAGAAGTCTGCATGGTCTTGATGCGCTTTTAAACGTCTGTCTCTGCCTGTGTTTCCACCACAACCATAGACAGGAAAGCGCTATAGCACACATGAGAAAGAGGGAGAGAGAGTGGAAGAGCATCACAGGTTATATAGCTTGTTGTGTTGTCTGGAAAATATTTCAAAAGACTGCCATTGAAGTAGCAGCGGAAAATGAATTAAGTGCAGTGATTCTTTTCATAGAGCATGTCTCCCTGCCAGAAGCTGTTTATTTCAAAGCCTTTAAAGTTCTGCGAACAAAAGGGGATTTTCCCAGTTGCTGCTTGATTGTGCACACGGGAAGAACGCATCTTGAAAGCAGTATATGTTGTTGGTTGTTTGTTGTAGGATTCTGACTTTACTGTCACTTGACAGGCCAAGTCATCACCACCCTGTGTGTATTTTTCTTAGCATTCAAATTCCCATTGATAACTTAAAATGTTCTACACAAACACAAAGGCAAGACTTTCTAAACCATGCAAAGAGCGTTGTGGCTTTTGTAGGCCTCCATAATTAGGGCTTCGTATCGAACTTCAGTACTTTTTTGATACTGACCAAAATGTGCCTGCAGCATGGAGTAGCGAGAACTGTAAAGTACCAAAAACCGGCATTGAATATCAGATTAGTAATCTTGTTTACCTATTCTTTGATCAGACAGTTATTAATTATATCAACATTTTGTCAGTTTTTGATTCAGTTATTTAGGCAAACTTCTAGTTCAGCTGCTTGTGTTTAGACGACATTTGACATTTTAGCTAACTTTGACTGTTTTTCTAGTAAAAAGGTTTTCCTAGAAAAACATGTTTATATTTCTCAAAGTACGGAATTGAAAATAGGATTCAGTGCCGGTATCACATCAGCACTAGTTGCAAAATATTTCAAACAATATCTAACCGTACCCAGAATTTGATCCCCTAAGTCTATTTTTAAGGTTAAAAAATCTGTCATGTTGTATTTCAGAGAATAAATCCAGCTTCTCTTGGAGGACAGCTTTGAATAGTTGTCCAAATCACCAACTCTACACACCTTTCTTATGCAGTCTTACTGTGCTCAGTGAGTTCCAAAACCTCAACATTACAGCTATCTTTGACAAATGGCAGAAGTCTCATTCAAGAGGAGAGAATGACTGAGGAGAACAAGAGAAGGAGAAGTTCAAGCCCTCATTGCCAGCCATTGTCTGCCCTCCACCCCCTTGGATGCACTTCCATCCCCCGTCTCCCCTGACCCACTGGCTTCTCCATCCATCAGCAGTGTCTTCATGTGACCAATGGATGGAGCGGCCGGCCAAGTACTTTATGAAGAACTGTCTGTCTGTAGTCAGTCTTTGTATGGAGGAGGAGACAAGGGGCAGGGGAAGGAAAACAAGGCTCTCTGGGGCTACTGGGCTACCTACTACCTACCCGCCCGTCCATTCAAAGAAGATGGAGGGGGAAAAAAAGGTTCCCAAGAAGTAGTCCATGTCGCTGATGTTGTAGGCAACCATGCATGCAAGCTGTCTGGGAGATGGCGCAAAGCACAGAGCTGATGTGTTTGAGGAGCCAAGAGCATGCATGGAAGTAAAGTATTTCCTCCCGCTCGGTGAAATCCCTGTCAGAATATTCATAGCCTTCCGATAAAGCGTGAAACTAACAAGCACACTCAGCTTGCAGTGGCTATTCTTAAGTCTTCGAAGGACCCTGTGCGTGTCTCATTGGGACTATTGTAAGAGCGGCACGGAAGGAAGAACCTGGTGACCTCCTCCAGGTGTTGCGTGTTTCTCTTCCTCAGTCAGATGGTGCAGTTCTATGTCTGGCCTGACCGTTGGCTTGTGAACGGCACTGTCAATCTTTTTTGTGGGCATTCAATATTGATGATAGGTTACCGTAGGCGGTGAGATCCTGTGTGTTTATTTAATGAGAGGGTCTTTGAAATATTCATCAACACACATGGCACCTTAAGTCCAACTATTGTCTTAACTACATATCCCCAAGCACCATCCTCTTACCTTTCGCCTCCTTAACACACCCTGCGACTTTTTAACCGGGGATGCATCAGTGATGCTCAGATGTAAGGCCAGCATCACACTGACTTAGCATTTTTTTCGTCTGCCAGGTTGCAGAAAGCTTCAAGATACACACAGACTTGCCAAATTGTGATGTTCGCCCAATTTACCAGTGAGTCACTTTGGTGATTTTCAGGTGGGAAAATGTGTCTAGGTTGATTGAAATTAGAAATGTTTAGACAATTTTGTTAAGTGCAGTTTCAACCGCAAGGAAGGTCTTTCATTACACCATCTACACATTACAATAATGTCATTGAAATGCTACTTAATTCAAGGTTTTGGGTTAGAATTGAACCAAGACACATAGATGTCTTCTCACCTGCAAGCCACAACTGTTCTCAGTTGGTGAGTTTACAGTGTGGGTCTGGATGGAGCGGCTCCTCCACCATTTGTGTACAGATTGCACGCATGATAAACCTCCAAGTCATATCTGAGAGCCGTTATGCTATCTGTTTGTTTTGCCATGAAGGCTTGTATAGCACTATCACAGGGCTAAAAGTGATATCCCAGACTTTTTCCCCACGTCTATATGAAGTGTTGAGAAAAATACAGCGTCTGACTGTGGTGATGCTTGAGAGGCATCACATCTGATATCCATGTAGGACATGGATATTAGGAAAGTACCAGTCATCCGATTATCTTGATCTATCACCCCCCAAAAAAATAAAAATAATATAATATCGAAGAGATTCCCTCAAGCTCTGACTGTGAATGACCTGATTGTTAATGGGAAAAGAGGTCCAGATGTAATCATTAAAAGTACATGTGAATGTTTGATGTTTCAGTAGATGTTGAGGATGTAGGTTTAAAGCTGGAATACACTGCCAGGGCAGCTTTCATTGCGAGGAGGAATGGTGGGATGGGGGGTTTACTTTGTGCTGCGTCAGCCCAGGAGCGCCCTTTGTATATGACAGCAGTGTTGGCCTCTGGAGTTGCCCCACCCCCCATCCATTTTCCCCCTGTGCACCCATATGTTTGGAAGAGCAGCCAGCACTACATGACCTTTCCCTCCCCAAATAAAGAGGTGACCCACCTCATCCCTCACCTCTCATGAAGCGCAGTCGGCGTGCTGCTGATCAACTCCCACGGGACAGATGGCTGTCTGACGAAGGCACCGTGATGTAATGAAATTACTCTTTGCGTGATGAAAGGTGCACTCAGATGTGTTTCAGATTTTGTTGAAAGATTTTGGGTTTACCTTGTAAAATATGCATGTAAAACATTTGCATAGCAAAGACAGCCTCTGCCTCATTTGGTCTGTGATTGTGCATGGGGCTGGTCGAGTGTATGATTTGTAGTCATGTGTGCGTGCGTGCATGCGTGCTTGTTTTGTGCCTGGATCAGCTGTAGGAGCTGTAGGAGCTGTAGGAGGAGATTAGCATGAGCTCACTGCCTACTCATTTCCATCCCCATCTGCCTGTCTCCCACAGTGATGCTTCCCCCCACCCCCAACCACACACACACACACACACCACGCTACAAACTACACACATACATGAGCACAGACATCCACACAGCACCACATCCCACCCCCGCAATGCGTCCTTAGTCTTATAATGAATACAGAAGCAGACAGAATTGTGTGCAAATACACACGTACACACACACACACACACACACACACACACACACACACACAGACTTGTCAGCTACACTGGCAGTGTGTAGCACAACATCCACCAGGCATGGCCTAGAATATCCTCCCATAGTGTCATGTCAGAAGCTAGTGGTCCATCTCAGACTGTTGGGACATCAGAAGGGCGTCTCCTTAATCATCTCAAAGTTTGAGGAGAACAGGTAGAGACAGAGGAGGCAGATACAGGGAGATTTCCAAGCTAATAATAAGCTGCGCTAATCTTATTTCTGATTGAACTGGCACGATTCCTCCGAGAAGGAAGCTGCCAAGTCAACTCAGCAGCTTTGCAAAATCTCTGTCAAGTGGACGGGATGGTGATAGTAGTGAGAGATATGTATTTTTTTTTTATTTTAAAGAAGCACAGCAGCAAAGCTTTATTTTAATACAAATTGAACACTGTGGCTTAAAAAATCTGTTGGAGTTGAACAACATAATTGAAGAAGCTTTTTTTCTTCATATATCCTTTATAATTATTTCTGCTTCTGCTTTAACCCATGATGGATGAAACTTCTGGGTTCATGACCATTCTGTTCTGGTCACATTTAATAGGGATTTTTGTCAAAAATGCATAGCTGAAACTATTAAATCTAATTCCCATTGTCTGTACTACAGTTCACCACAGTAACAGCTATGTAGTGCATAATCTAAGAGGCTAAAAAGAAACAGGATTAACCTTAGCCAACATTGGCCTACAGTGTTTTTACCATCTGGCTTGTCTCTACTGGCATGGCACAAGGCAGAAATCAAGGAAATTTGGTGCCAATACTGACCAAGTTTACACTGTACATCTGGTTTGACTTGTATTATGTCCCACCACAATATTCAGTGCAGTCCTGGTGGTTCCAGAAATCTTTTTCATCACTAAGAGGTTGCAGGTTTGTTCCTTGGTGTGTGTCGATCACCATTGAAGTTCCTTGAGCACAAAACCTAATTCACAGAGCTTTCACCTTTTTCTTCTGAGCACAAATGTTGTGTGCGAGGGGACATTAAATACCCCACTGCCCCGTTTGAAATAATGGTGTCTTAGCTTTCAAAACAAGCATTTGGCAGCCAGTCCAAAGGCAGACATTGAGAAGAGTCTGAAAGGACTTGAGGTGTATTTTCTGTTGTTGTGAAGACAGGCTGGGTCCTGGGAAACCTCTTTGTTGTGCTTTTTTTTTTTTTGCATTGACTCTTTAAGGGACAGGCGGGTGGGGGGTATCCCACTGCTTGGCCTCAGCCATGTGGAAGGGCAGCTCCCAGGAGCTCTGCGAGGTATTGTTGTGAGAGCACGAGGTGGTTGTGGTGTTGGAATGGGGGAGGGTGGAGGTTGCTGTCCACTGGCTAGTCATTGTTACCTCTTTTGTTTTGGGTATCAGCTGTGGATCTGTGATTGTGGGACAGATAGAGGTGATAACCCACCCCCCACCCCCTCCACTGTTGGATGATCAGTGCTCCCACAGCGACTGAGTCATGGACCATTGCTCATTGTTTGCCTCCCCCTCCTCCATCCTCCATCCTCCCTCTTGCGTCTGTTTGCTCATCTTTCCTGGAAGCGTCATGGCTGCTGCTGTCCAGCACAAACAAACAAAGAGGAGAGGTAGCCCTGTAGAACACTGTCTGCTTTTTATCTACATTTATTAACAACCTAACCCCATAACACATTGATTGAGATTATCCTCAGTTTGTGTAGGGCTGAACAGTTTGAGGAAAATACCTGCTTGTGATTTTATTGACCAGTACTGCAACGGCAATTCAAATGTTAACAATAATATGGTGTTTAACTGGGAGATACAGCTATCTGTCATTTACACTTGATAGCTATCAAGGTAACTTGGTGGAGTCGGTTGGCCTGCGTCCGACAATTTTTGTAACTTTTTGAAACAAACTATCTGAAAATTACGCTTACTTCATGGAGCGATTGGTCAGGTGTGTGGAGTACTTTGAACTTCTCTCTAAAGTTGTCCTTTTTCATTCTTCAAACAACTACTTGGGTCATTTTTTGTGTGTGCAAACGATTGCAACACCATAAATGTCTTTGAGGAGAGATCGTGCAATAATGTGCTGTGATATCCCCTTTTGCATGCTCACTTGCATCGACTCTCTCACTTTGTGCCTCCCCTTTGGGTATGGCCATTTGAAACAGGTATCAACACTTTCACCTTCAGAAGTGGTTGGTTGCTAGTTTGCTTGAAACAGCTCTTGCAATTTGTCCTAATTCCTATTTTCAAATAAGAAAACAACATTTTGTTCAGTTCTAATCTGAAAATAAGTCAGCTTTGGTCCAAAATAAATAGAAATAAAACTCCATCTTTGGAGAGTCTTTGAGGATTATGAACATGTCTTCAAAAAGAGAAATACACCAGAAATGCATTTTCTTTACAGGCTTTTGCAGGGTTTATTTAGGGAAAACAAAGTAATGAATGAGGCATTCCCAGTTTGTTTAGTCTGCTCTGACTCATAGTTACACCTAGCTGCTCTTATGTTAAGGCAGGATGGGTTAATCTTAAACTGGATTAATCAGGAGGTGGAGCGACCTGCCCTGTTGATCCAACAAAGCAACTTTGTCCTGAACTTTGACTGACCATTATTACCCCGTCTCTGTCTATCACAACAGTCATTTGTAAGAAGTGCTGCGAGGCCAGGTGTGTCACAATCGAAAGCTACAACTGAAAGAGGATTTGGGGTTAGTGGAGTCATTGTTACACATGGGAAGTTTGGAAGGTGAGATCGCTGGGTTTGAAGTGAAACCAGTCAGTGAAGGGCAGGTTTAGGCTGGTTCCATTCGGTGAGTGCAGACTGGAGAGCAGGGTTAAACCCAGCTGGGGAGCGTGGGGGAGTTTAGACTGGCAGAGCAGAACTAGACGGCTTTCATTTAGGCTGCTTGGGCAGAAACAGAAACATAGTCTGTGAACTGCAGCCACACCTCAGCTGCAGCTTGTCAGGAAGTCGAAGTGGAAGGTGTCTGTCTGTGTGTGTGTGTGTGTGTGTGTGTGTGTGTGTGTGTGTGTGTGTGTGTGTGTTTGAGCAAACCAGGGCCTCTTGGTAGTGAAGGGGTAGGGCTCAGTAGGCTCAGTTTACTCCTCAGGAATGAAGTGTTGGAAACAAAGGCTTATAATGTGGTTAACATCCTTCCTCCAGACTGGCCAGGCCATTCCTCCCTTCCAAGTCACCAATCTCCTGAATTAATCCATCCCAGCCGCACTCTGGCAAATGAAGCGGCCATGCAGATGCTAAATAAAACAATATGCTGAAAGAAGATCCCTCCTCCTGGCACAGACGCCTGCTTCTCAGGTTCAGGAAGCCTCCACCAGGCCCAGACTTGCTCCTCTGCTTTAACCCCCCCCCCCTTTCAACACAACCCATTGACTTCACATCCCATGCCCTTCCCCCATCATCCACACTATTCATTTCTTATTGTAAAGCACACACATACATGTGCAGACAGAAAAGATCTAAAGAAATGTCTGCACATACACATGGCTTTTCAGGCATCCTCTTTCTGTACACACACACACTCATTCTACTCCTACAGAGCAGACAATAGACCTCTTGAAGCCCTTGGCTTATAATTAATGTAATTGTAGATCTCTAAGACAAGGTAATGTGTGGAGTGTGTAACCGCCTCCGACCCACAGTGAGCACAAAGACGTTATTCTCAGCGTCTTCCTTCAAAGAAACACTGCCAAGGCTATCTTGAGCAGTAGGACATCTGTTTATATAAAGCCCCCTGCCATATATATACGTCTACTGTCAGAGAGAGAGAGTGAGTGAGTGTGTGTGTGTGTGTGTGTGTGGAGGGGTGGGGTTGGGGAGGTCGGACAAGCTGACTTATCTTATGTGACCTCTAGCCTTCTCACTGGGCTCATCTGTCTGCCCTGTTTAATTATCTTCTCACACACACACACACACACACACACACACACACACACACACAGAGGTCAGGGATGCAGCTGAACCTTGCCACACCAGCTCCACTCCCACTCCCCTTTCCCTCCCTCCCTCCCTCCCTCCCTCCCTCAAGGCATGGTTGCTGGCTGTCTGCATGGCTCTGCAGAGGATTAAGCCAGACGTGTGTGTGCGTCTGTGTGTGTGAGCACTTGTGGTTTGCATAGCAGTCACACTTTTCCCACCAGCGTTATCACAAAGACGATGCACGTCTGCCACATAGGCCGACTTTCTAGGATTGAGGCTCCAGCAGGTTTAGACCATCGCATTTCCCTATTTACATCTATTGTCTTGTGATTAATACCCAGATATCTGTTTGTACTGATTGTTGCACCAGGTGTCTAGGTTACATTGCTTGATGTGGCATCTCTCTCTGGTTGCTTTTTTTTTCTGAGCAAGTGTGAAACCATATTGATTTGCTGACGTGCCAGCTCGTACACAAATGCATCACTCCATGCACTGATTTAACACTAAGTCAACTATGTAGCGTGCGTAAAAAAGGACATCATAGGCCTTGGCGATATGGCCAAAAAAGGGGAAAAAATGTTTTTGACCTTGGGGATGACTCATGATTTTATTCAGGATTTATTTTCCCCAAACAAATGCAAAAACAACATAATAGTATGGAAACGAGATTTCAAGCCTACATGTGCAGAACGGTTGAGCAAGAATAATGCAAGAATTTCACCACATGTAAGACTGTCTTCATAATGCATAAAATACGGGTTATTCTATACAACTATGGACTGTCACTATCAGGTGTTTCTAAGCATACACTTAAATAATCACTTTGAGTACAGACATGTCAGAAACAGAAAGCTAGTTTACTAATTCATCTCATTCAAATCACAGCTTAAGGTACTATTGGGACTCAGACATCTATTGTAGCCAGCTATCATCTACATTACATTCTACTGAAAACCTTTTTGTGCACATTATAATAACATCATTTCCACAGTCTAGACATAATAAACATCTTGCAAAAACAAAAAATCTAAATAATGAAATTATTGTGATTTACCATCCAGCCCTAGTCCAATAAATCTTCCAAACACAGTTGATGAGAGTTGATTGACATGCTACGGAAATCTGGAACAAGGTTATGAAGATTATAATTGAGGTGAGGTATAGAATATCTGCCTTATCCTCCTCTGGCAGCATGGCCAAGTGTAAATGTGTATTTTTTTCTCTTGTTAGAAGGGGTTAAATTTCTCAGAGATGTAATCAAATGTGAGCAAGGAGGTTAGATCCAATCACAGTGGTCGGCTTAGATGCATTTGGCGTTTTAAAGCCAGGTTGAGGTGTGTACTGCGGTCCCTCTTATCGAGATTTAGACACTATCTGGATATATCGTGGTACAAGACACCAGGTCTGTGCCAGAGGAGAGCGCTGAGGCCTTGCTTGATTTTCCACAGAGCAGAGTTATGTTTGTTCTGAGGAGAAGCCGAGACGGGAGGCAGTGTTTAGTCTCGGCTCAAGAACAGAGCCAGAGGTGTTATGTCTCTCTGTCTTTTCACTCTTTTCTCTCTCTCTCTCGGCCTCTCATGTTGTCTTGAACTGGTTACTTCCCCTGTGTCAAACCCCCTCCTCCACACCACCAGACCCCCACCTCTCACTGCTTTCACCATCAGTGGCGAAGCCATCCAGCTCAGGAAGCGCTGTGAAACATCAGATTCCACTTCCTGCAGCAATCAATACATCTCAGGTCCAGCAGACACACACCCACAGCTGAGAGTGCACAGGCACACATGTTCTTTCTCTCTCTCACACACACCTGGTGTGATTTCACACTGTATGTAAGAAGGACTTTTCTTCATAAGAACCTACAACAGAAGAATCCAATTCCATTCCTAAAATGAAGGAGAAAGGTTGCAAAGGCCTGGATGTCCTTCATATTATCCAACGAGGAGCTGTCAGCTGTTAGTATCCCAGTAAATCAAATGAATGTTGTCCAGTCAGTCAGCTACCATCTTAAAATGCTTACAGTGTGGAACCATCACCCACTGTACAGTTCTCAATAGGTGGGTAGAGGTCATGGTCTTTAAGGGAGTTCCAGGGTACCTCAGTTGAGTTCTGGGGGTCTTTCCAGGAGATCCCAAAGGGAGTTACTTTTATTTAGCATTTTATGAAGCTTTTGTCTAAAGTGATGTACAAATGAGGCAATGCAGCCACAGTAGATCAAGGAGAAGCCTTTGAGGATAAGAGCCTCACAAGAACAAACCTGTTTAATTTCACTATAATTCAATCCAGATTAATTGATCCCAATTAGACGATGTAAAAGAATGACAATGAGCACTGATTGGTGCCATTGTCGCCCCTGTTAGGGCCTCTCAGCAGACAGTTTAATTCCATACTAAATCACCTATTAAAATCTCTTATTCTGCCCACCGTTGGTTAATTTTTCCTCCGTGGTTGATTTTGACATTGAAAAGAAGCAGCAGTGAAATGGATGGATGGATGAATTGAAGGAGGGATAGACGGATGCCTCGGCCATTCCCCCTCCTCCCCAACAGCAGTAATGAAATGATAGATCCCTGATGTGGATGGGAGCAGAAGTGAAGGGATGACCTCACAGCCACCTAATCGCCGCGGAGGGACAAGCCGGCGGCTAATGTGTCCATTAGCCTTCCCTCGGCCAGAGGAGAAACCAACCTGGCTGTGTGAGAGAGAGAGAGAGAGAGAGAGAGAGAGAGAGAGAGAGAGAGATGAGATGGAGGAGAGGAAATGACACAAGTTCTACTCTTTTGTCTCGGCACACTGCTTTAACTGATCAAAATATAATCCTCATTTTTCTTTAGCTGCTTGTGGTATTTAGTCTCAGTTCACCTTCTTTTCTGTGTTAATGTTTTCTGTGTAACTTTTTGAAGATTTTGACTGAGATTGCCAATTCATGATTTGAGGATTTGACTCTGACCCCTTTTGTGCTAAAGCATAACAAGTTAGGAGTAAACTGGACTTGGCTGGATGGAAAAGCCACACCTTTTGAACTCTAAAACCAGAATAAAATCATCGTTGACTCCATATATTGACCTAACTCTTGCAAAAACATCAACCTCTGTAAGGGACCATCTCTGTGGCTGTATAAATGTTTTCTACTGGGGGATCCTGCTGTTCCTTGCCTGGCCAACAGTTCATCACTGGGAATCAGAGAGGTTGCTGATACCAGAGTTTGCTCCAATGGAAGCCCCCTCCCCCTTCATCATGTGACCTGTGTGGGGTGACTGTCTGTGGACAACAGCCAGAAGCCCAGGGATGGGGTTTTTGTACAAAATGAAAACACAGCAGTACACAAAACTGAACAAGTGAACCCATGCAGTGTCACATGTTCACCTGCTGCACTGCAATCCCTCCTACTTCCCTTTTTCTCAGTACAGCCAGGGTGAGCATGTGTCGGCTGTTGGCCACAACAACCCTGCAGACTGTCAGTCTGAACTTCTACCGCAGAGTCGTGGCAGGCAGCAACTTAGACTTCTGGTTTCGACACCACACCGGCTTCCTGTGGCGCCTCCGCCCTGCTGTCGGAAACGTCTTCAGCACTCCTGACGCAACAGTCCTGAATGTCTACATTGTCTTGTCCCAGAATCTCAGTCCTGATCCTTCAAAAAACTACAAAAATAAAACCCAAGTTATAATAGAACGGAATTATGTTAAATTGAAAGATATTTAATATCATAAAATACTGGCTAAAGGAAGCTTCTGTCTACAGGATCAGCCTTCCAAAACCTACATGTTTCAAACCAAACTCCAGACCCTCCTCCCTCACTTCCAGACCCTCCTCCCTCACCACTGGAAACCATGTGATTTGGCTCCAGAGTGAAGCCTCTCACTCTCTCTTTCTTCCTATGTCTCTCTTTCAATCGCTCAGCCTCTCCCAGAGTTCAACAGTGGAACAAAATGTCCAGCTCCGGTGTGGAAAGCGCCAGTATGTGCTGGCCAGCCGGCTCAATTTTGAGGCTGCCCAGCACCCTGCGCTGAACCAAAGGGCCTCTTTGTGCTCTGCCCTCACAAAGATGTACCCCAAGCAGCAAAAAACCACGTCCAAAAACAAAACCAACAGCAGTGTCCCGGCCAGGGGAGCCTGCCTGCAGCCCTACATGCAGGGTCCAAGTGCAGGAGCTGCCAGAATCGGAGGTTACAAATAAAACCTGGTGAATAAGCCGGAGAGAAACAGAGGAAGGAAGTTTTCCATTTGAGCTGAAAAGACCCCACGTGGTTGGCTTCCCCTCATTCCTCTTCCGCTTGTACTAAGCCATGATGGTTGTGCAGATGCTCATGTTCGTCTTTCCGAGCATTTTGCAG
This sequence comes from Macquaria ambigua, assembly GCA_008360985.2. NCBI lineage: Eukaryota > Metazoa > Chordata > Actinopteri > Centrarchiformes > Percichthyidae > Macquaria > Macquaria ambigua. Next base: position 68,109 of record VMKM01001023.1, on the reverse strand, counting down.
TCAGTGAATGCTGTATTATCAACCAAAGCCCTATTAGCATTGGATAATACTTTCAGAGTTCACTTTTATTGTTGATGTTGTATGAATCTGCTGTAATCTGCAAAATCCTCCACACACTAATAAGTGTGGGTCTCGTACCTCAATGCATTTGCAGTGAAAGATGCCCATCAGTTTCCTAGAGGCCAAGGTAAGGTCTTTATTTTGTCTGACCACAAGTCCGAAACCCAAAGACAATTATTTGTGATAAGTCTGGTATTTAAATTCTTGACGATTACTTTTCTGTCTATTGATTAATCAACATTTCAGCCCTTAAAACTGGCGTTTACTTGCTCAGATTCCTGCCCTCCTTTGTGTATTCTTCGGTTCGACCATTTCTGTTTTAAATCATAATGTCAACAATTTTTTACCATTTTATTTAGGCAAGGTTCTTGGACAGCAGGTTGTGTTTAGACTAAATTTAACATTTCAGATGTTTTGCTTGAAGATGAAAGTAGTATTGAAAGTTTTAGGAAAACTATACCCAGCCCTACAAATTATGCACCTAAATATTTCACCAAGTATTGTGGGAATCTAAAAATATTAGTTTCATCATCAGCATCTCTCTAATTTGTGGATGCGTTTAGTTTTTTTGCATTTCCTTGATTTATACACTTGATACACACTTTTTTGCCTGCAGTGGAATTTATTATGCATTTCTGGGGACTCTCATCTACATATTGACTAGCTGTTCAGGAGGCAAAGCGGACATTACATTTTACATTTTAGAGTATCTAACAATAATTATTGGGAGTTGGTCCAAAATTTGAGTTGAAACAGAGACTTGGTTTTCTCTGAGTGAGTGTGTATTCACATGAGGTCCCCAGGTAATTGTGCTCCACAGCAAATAAGATTTAAAGCCCAGACGGTGACAAACAGGGATAGTGTTTTGAAAGAAATAACAAACTCATGACTATCAGCACCTCTGACAGTCATAACAGATAGCCAGACATAATCTGCAAGCTGCTACGTCTCCGTTAGCCCCACTTTTTATTTGTTCTGTGTGTTTCCATATAGTAGTGCTAATGAACTTTGAGCCTTGTTTTGAGTCATCAGCAGCCGTCTGTGATAGTAAAAACGCAGTCGGAAGCCGCATGAATGTTGTTTTCTGCTCTTGATAATGCGGCCAACCCCTGCGGCGACCTGAGTATTTCACCCTGAACCCTCAGCTTTACAGCATCAGAGATACGCCTCAGTACCTGACACACACACACACACACACACACACACACGCACACACACACATCTAATTGTTGACTGCTGGTTGCGTGCCGGGCGCGTCGTACAAAGTCCCGTTCAGAGTGTTAATTAGGCTAACCTGAAGTTCAGCGACCGGTAGGTCATTACAGAAATAGCACTGAGTTCCTAAAGAGGATGGCTTAAAATGTGTGTGTGTGTGTGTGTGTCAATGCTACAGGGCACAGCCAGCACCAGCAGCAGCTTCCACAGAAATTTCTATTTCAGTCCATTAGTTTGATGGGGGGCTGCAGACAGTCAGACACCTCTGTGGCGTAGAGAGAGAGGGAGAGGGAAAGCGATAATGGATTTACTTTAGTGTGTGTTTCAAGGTGCCAGACAGTGTTTCTCTCTCCACCCCCCCCCCATCAAAGTGGGCTAGGCAGGAGCTTGAGCATTAAGGCAAGGCAGCCTTGTGTAAAAAAAAACTCTCCCTCTTCCTTTCATGCTTGGAGAGAGCTGCAGCGAGAGAGGCATCAGAGTAGTGTGTGTGAGTCTGCACCGCCTCCACACAGCACAGCGCTCTGGCCCAACATTATCCCATGCTGCCGCTGTGATTGGAGCGGTAATGTGGTTGCTAAGCAAATGCAGTTTTCTTGGACTAAATCGGAATGGGCAAGACTGCTTCCTGGCTGGCTGGCTGGTGGGCCGGGCTTATGTGCTGTCGCTGCTGATGCTGCGTGCTAACATGACTCACACACAGAGACATACACACACGCACATGGCTGAGTTGTTTCACTGCAGCACCAGACAAACCTCTGAAAGTTGCTTTTATCTGTTTACCTGTGTTTACAATTGTCACACATCTTCATTTAAAAATGATCTTTCAATTCATTCATTTCTCAGAGCTGTAATTATATTTCTTAGACCTGCCTCTGTCTGCTCCAGCAGATGATGCCCAAATGTTTTGTCATTCTGCTTGATAATGAGGTAGTCAGAGAAACTCCACCAGAGATAGTTGACTTTTTCTACAATTTGTCATATTAGCAGCTCATGGCGAGAAGATGATGACTAATAATGAGTTAAACAAATCAGAGAATAGTGGTGGGCCACAACAAAAGGCTTCAGATGATTCAACCAAAGCAACTACAGTGTGGTTACTAGTAATATTACTGCAGTTTAAATAGTAACATTGCTACTTAATTGGGAAAGAAAACTAATGCTAAGAATGCTAAATTTGTTAAACTAAATACATAATTGTCATTGGCAATTAAAGCAAGTCTGTGCCGTTTTTGAAAGAAGAAAATGGCACAACCTTTTTCTTACACATGAGAAAGTGAAACAAAACACACCCTTTCTCAGTTCAGTACACTCGACCAGTAGGTTATGGTGGCTAGCTAATGTTCTAAGATAGATAATGAGTAAAACAGTAAGTAGGAGACACGTCTGGATTTTTATTTTTTTTTATTAATCAACTGTTTATAAAATGTCAAATAGCACTTTTTTAGAGCCCAAGGTGATGACTTCAGATTACTTGTTCAGGGATAGATGCTAATATTTTCAAGCACCTAAATTTGATGGCCAAAGTACATTTTTGGTGGCCCAAATATAAAGTTATGTAAAAACAATACAGAAAAGGAATTTAAAGCAACTTAACACAGTCTTCCTTAACTGTGACACTACAATAAATAAGACATTAACAGAATGAAAATATATTTTTATAATAATTTATTTAAATTGAAAACTCAAAATTCTTTGTAAACATATGTTACATATATTCTCTCACAGTCTCTTAGTTCGAATTTGGCAAAGTTTATCCAGATCCCATCTGACATTAAATCCAAATTGAGCACTAATGCTTGCAGTGTGAACGTAGCCATAGTGTCATGTTGATAAGTGTAGTCCAAGCCACCGTCTGCTCTCTGGTTGCCAATCGGCCCGCCAGCCGCCGGCTCGTGTTCCCAGTAAGGCGAGATGGCAGTTCGGGGTCAACTGTCCCTCATAGAGCGAGATGGAGGTGCAAGGTGGGGAGGGCCTGGGGGGTCACTTCCTGAAGGTGGCTTTAAGTAAAGCAGTAGCCAGTTTGGTTAGAGTGGTCAGCTCGATGCATTCTTGTCAGGAGACCTAAGAGCGACGGGGTCAGCAATTAGACCGTCCAGAAGTCAAGAGGTGGTAACGTGGTGGGCCCGGAAGTGCTTGCAGGGATCCACTTTCCAACATGTTTACGGTAGTAGGACTGGCTATATATGTGTACGGGTTTGTGCGTAAGAGCAGGGTGTCTACGTTTAGCTTTACACTCAGTGTCACATTTCCTCATCTTACGTCTGTGCTACACCACTGAGTCCTGAGTATGTCTTACTTAAGCTGAATTCACATTGAATCAGGTGCTGCGGCGAAAACGCAGATTTTCCCATTCATTTGAACCGGGGTACTGCGTTCAGGCTGCGGTGGTGCGGGCCGAATGGGGTGCCGGAAAAAGTTGAAACGGATTCAACTTTTGGAGAAACGCAACCCGACGTCACGCTGCTGCAGCCAATCACGCCGGCGATCAGACCGGCAGACGCCCAGGTGAAGAAGAACTGTGTTTACCTGTAGCATTGTAGCATTAGCTGTTTACCTTAATATTCCACTGTTTACCGAGCAACTGTGAAGATGGAAGAGAGACTGATCGATCGGCTTCGTGATTACTGTTCATCAGCTCTTCAACCCTGCCACGAGGGAGCACAATGACGTTAATCTCCGTGCAGTGGCTTGGCTTGTATCGGTCTTCAAGCTGGGATTGCTGGTTATCAGACACTCCCACACCGCTGCACAACCCTATGGCGAATCGCCGCAACGCCAGGTTCAATGTGAAAATGGCCTTAAGCACATGGACCACACTTTAGATGGAGTAAACACCCCAAAACACCGTACTTTGTGGATAATTTGTCATTTCAATAAGAATAAAGTAATTTACATTTACTTATTCAATTTCTACACAACAGGGACATTGGATAAGGCTGAACTGTGTGTATACTGTATGAAAGCTAATGTGTAAACTTAGGTGCAGTGAATAGTGGAGCTCCACGCTGTCACAGCTCTTTGTAAAACACTGAAAAAAGTGACTCCCTCAGTGTTGGTTAGAGAAGAAACAGAACCTTAGGGAATATTAAAGGTGGACCACATCAGTTTTAAAGGTTTACCCCAGTAGTGCTGAAAAGGTAGATTAGTTAGTTACAAAAAATTAATTGAAAGCAGTTTTCATAATCAATTAATCATTTCAAGTACTCATCAAGCAAAAGCGCAAAACATCCATCAGTTCCAGCTTCGCAAATATAAGGATTTTCTGTTTTCTCTGTTTTCCATGGGAATTTGTGTATTTTAGCTATAGATTAATCAACCAATACAAACATAAATTAGTTTATAAGGAAAGTAATCATTAGTTGCAGCCCTGTGTTCCAAGATTTTGGGAAATCCTCGTTTGCTGTCTTACCTCGAGCCAGAGGAAAAGATTAAAGCCAAGTTCAGGACATGTTTAGCCTCGATTTGTTTGAATCGTTTTGATGCTGGGATCAATACAATACCTGCAGCTGAACTTTAACTTTTGGGAGGCTACTTGACAGTTTTCTATACTTGGTGCCTCGGACACATTTCTGTTGGTACGCAAAAAGTAGTCCGGGTTTCAGTACTCATACCAAGCATGTACCTTTTTTTGATACCATAGTTTGTGTAATATAAACTTTTTCGTTTAAACAAAATATGCTAAACTGCTCAGTACATTGGTGAAAAATGAAAAACTTTACCAAAATAATATACAGTCAAAAGTATAAGTAAAATACTGACCAGGCTTTTGACACTTTCCAATATTCAATGACACATTTTGGTGTGTGCTTTAAAATGATTGAGGTTCGATACCCAACCATATTCCTACCCCTCATCTGGGTAAGATGGCAAACAAAGGTATAACCAAAATGTTGGACAATTCCTTTAAATAAATGGTTCTTTACAGCACCATGTAATGTAGTAAAACCCTGCAGAAGTGTTCTCTGCTGCTCTATGGAACCCTTTTTGTTGAGTGTGTATGCGAGGGAGGCCTCATGTGGGCCTGACCTGATTCCAGCCAAGCATCGCGTGCCTGACCAGAGCGTCTCTCTGTTCTCTTTCTCTCTTTCTCTTTCCCATCCCTCCCTCCCTCGCCCTCTCTCGCTCTCTCATCCATTCTTCTCTTGCTCTCTCTTTTTCTCCCTCCTTTTTTCCCCGCATTACAGTGTGCCTCACCGCCCATGTTTCATTTTAACACACTCTTTCATGCACACACACACTCCCACACACAGGGTCCCACAGGCTCCCAGCATGCTTACCTCAGTGGAACTGAACTGAACAATTTCACAGCGGCTTTACGGCAGACAAAATGAGAGTGGCACTGTCTACCTCCACGCTGTTCGGACGGGAATAACAATTTACATATCTGGGTTCAAGTTTAGGATGAAACGGGAAATCATCTTTTAACGTTTTAGACATCAAACCCCAATATTATTGCATCTGCTTCCTATCCTAGGAAGGAGGATGTGCCAAATGCCAAATGTTCACTGAATAAAAATTGTTTCCTGTACTGTGCATTGCTGGATGCAAAACCATCATCACTGAGGGGTCTTGAGGGCCCACTTTAACCTGCCAGCCTGCTGCTAGAAGTAGATCAGCGTGGAGCAGAGGGCGTGAATACTTTGCCGCGTTTTCTGTTTCACTGGGCAGGTGGGAAGACAGCATACGTGCGTGTGTGTGTGTGTGTGTGTGTGCGCTATCCTGCAGTGGCAGTAGATTTTCAGTCTCTCTCTCTCTCTCTCTCTCTCTCTCTCTCTCTCTCTCTCTCTCTCTCTCTCTCTCTCTCTCTCTCTCTCTCTCTCATAGAGACGACTGGAGTGGCACTCCAACCACCTCCTCCTTCTTGGACCTCAGTTTCATTTAACTGTCCGCATGCTGATGACATAACTTGAAAAAACAAAAGGTGTCCAAATGTTCACTCTTTTAAGAAAGTTTCAAGTCTTTGCAAGTTGATCTTAAAGCATATGTATATATGTTTCCAAGCTGCCACTATACTGTGTCCCATTACAAACTCCATAGAGTTCGGGTAACCCTCACCCACAGTCCGCCCCCGCCCCCCTCCATCCTTCAGAGGTTCTGTTGTCGGGAGGGATGATCCAAGGCCTGTCATCCCCAATTACCCAGATGTGGGCCTCGGCCTCTATCCCTCCCACTAATCCCTCCTTTCTCTCCCTCTCCTGCCTTTCTATTCTTCTGCTTTGGACACAAAAAGATAGCGGGGCGAGCAACGCCATGGTTATTATGGCGTATACTGTATGCGTGCTGTATAATCTTGCTGGGTTTTTTGGTCATCACCTCATTTTTAAATATATAGACCTATTTTTTGTGAATTATGATGAAGTTGGACATTTCAGGAGTCCATAAATACCCTCAACATTTATGCAAATTAAAATGCTTGTAGCTGCAAGTAGCAACAACAGGTAGCTGTTTGAAAACCTACAAGGCCCTTGATATGGAGATTCAAATGGCATGGAATTGTAAAATGGTCAGTTTTAAAGACATTGAATTTCTTTAAAAACTTTAACCCATTGGCAGCTTCAATTAGTATCATAAAAACGAATCACTCAGCCCTACTTCACACTAATATAGGCATCGATTTGCGTCAAACAAAGTGCTTATCAGATAATCTAACAGCATCTGGAACCCCCTTTTCCGTTGACAGAATTGGGGTGAAGGGCTGCATCCAACGTAACTTTTGTAACTTTTCGAAACTGACAATCCAACAATCAGACCCAGTATGTCCGTTGGCTGGACAGGTATGCAGAGGTGTTTGAGCTTTAAGATCTATTCTTTTCATTCGAATTACGTCCTACCACCTAGTTCTCCTCAGTCTTTTTCCAGTTCTCCTTGGAGTCTGTGGCAGTTTACAGGGAGTCTGGTATCATTTCCAGCACCGACTCGTCTTTATTTTCCTGAAGAGAAACGAGCCGAAGGTCAGCAGCCTCAAAAATAGAGCAGCGCCTGCACTTTCTCCTTTGGGCATGCCCTGTTGGAGCTCAGAGTAGTGATTTGGTGCTGTCTGCGATGTTGGAAACAACACCAAAACAACTGCCAAGAATTCTGACAAGCTCATTATGTTTTCTTTTCACATTCTTATCTTTTACTTGACTGGGAGAGTCAGTGTTTACAGAATGTGTGAACACCACTGATGCACTTTTTGTGGGAGGCCCATCGTGCGCATGGGGGACCTACTTTTATCGGCTGACCTACTTCACAAAGCACTTTGTACTCATTGGATCTGTTAATTTGGTGTGATGCACCTCTATGTGGTTCTTTTTAGCAGCCTTGCGAGGCCGGCCCATGCCGGTCAGGGGGGAGAGAGGACAGGCTGCTACCACTGCTGCGTCTTTAAAAACTCTCTCCAAGCTGCTTTTCAGATTACCAGCGCTGCAAATTAGGTAATCGCCCCTCAGCACGAAAGGGCTTATATACTAACTGCATAGTACGCACAATTCATTTCCAGCGCCACCTCACCCTGCTCGCTACTTTAATCGGATTCTTGTTTTTGCTGTTTTGTTCTCACTATTATGCGAGTGGGTGCTGTTGTTTACCACTCATTCTTGTTGGATGCACAGCACTTATGCTTATGGCTGGCTGTATATGGGAGTGGGAGTGTGTGCTGGGCTGTGTGTGTTTGCGTGACTGATCATTTCAAGCCTTCTCAGCTTTTTCCTGGTGGCAGGTGGCACCAATATGGTGTTAGAGTGCTGAGTAAAATCCAAAGATACATGAAAGGAAGGAAGTAGGAAAGAGAAAAATGCAAAATGAGGCTCAGAAAAGTGCAATATAGAAGACCAGATTCAGTGTTGACATGGTGCATTTTTGTCATATTGGTGTGGAACAAAACTGTCATCAGGACTTTTTCAGCAACTTTATATCAGTTCAGGTGGGCCAGAAGTAATTGATAGGAGATAACATAAGAAGTCAAATTGTAGCAACTTGTAATAATGAAGAACAGATCAGGTGCAACATTTGCCAACAACCTCTATCCACGTCCCCCACATAGACCACAGCTGTATTATTTTCTTCTTGCCTAGTGTTTTTTTTCCTTTGTGGCAATCATTTTGGCTCCTGGAGAAGTAGTGATGATAGTGGTGGTGGCAAACAAACAAACAAAGGAGAGCTGCACCAGAGAGCAGCACAGGGGGTTTGTTTTGGCTCAGATATTTGTGCAGCTATGGAAAGAGTTAGCCAATGAATGGCAGGGAGGCAGGCAACAATCGTCCAGCCAGAGCCAAGAAGAGTTCTTCAACATCCCCCCTGCACTGTTTTGCAAGAGGGAGGAGTGCAAAATAACTCTGGTCTGAAGTTCCACATGCAGAGCCAGCAATTCTTGCTTCTTAAACGTGTTATAACTAAATGCTATAACTAGAATGACGCAGAGTGCAGTTATTATAAAGTACAATCGTTGTCACCCACCATTGATAGGATGCACTGATTGGAAGAAGCATCACACTTGGCCATACCTATAAAAGGATAGATGTTGGATTCCTCATTTAATCATAGTTGTTTTTAGAATGAAATGAATTGAATCAAGCTTTAAACCAAGGGAAGAAACGATTGTATCTACCTGGTTTAGAGAGTGGGATTACATTGCAATCAGCAAGGGAAGAATCTGATGCGGCTATCTTAAAGCAGCAGCCTTGTATTATAAGAAAAAAAGTCATGGAAAAAGTGAGTTTTAGTGGAGTTCTGGCAGATAACTTGTGTGTTCTTGTGACAACACCCCCTTCCTCCAATGTTCCTTTCTCAGCTCATATGCTTCCCATCAGGCAGAGCGATCTACATGACGTCAGTGTGTGTATATGTATGTGTGTGTGTGTGTGTGTGTGTGTGTGTGTGTGTGTGTGTGTGTGTGTGTGTGTGTGCATGCATGGGCAATGGCAGGAAAACCAGTCCTGCTTTCCAGATGTGAGAGGAAAGGAGGGAAATGAGTAGAACAGGATGGACAAAAGAGAGTGTGACGACAACAGACTATCATCGACTTAAAGAGTCATCCCGGTTCCAGTTTCAGTTTGTCTCGTGGTCAGTGGTATTTGTCAAGTTGGGGGTGGATCCCCTGTCACCCTTATTGACGCTAAACCCCATGCAGCCAGATCATATCTTACCCAACAGCAGGGCCTGACACCATGCTCAAACCACAGTTTCCTAATTTGCTCATTCTGCAAAGGAATCCATTTTGTAAACACAACTATTCATTTTTTTCCCTCGTACACTTGGCCTTGAATATTCTGGCCTCCCTCCCTTCTAACCCTTCTAGAACAAACTACTCTCTCAGAAGAAGCCACAACAGCTTCTTTCTAAGGTCCTCAGTTTTAACCTCCCAGCCCCTACCCAAGTGGGCTGTGCTAGTGTTAGCTGCTCTGGATGCAGCCCAAAACTTTCTGTTGGCCTGTTATTCAACCTGACCCCTCTCTGACCTCTCTGTGGCCCGGGCTCTCTGGCCATTAAAAATGAGGACGTAAAGAAGGGCTGTGACTACTGGTCATTAAAAGACATTTGGCGCCTTTTAAGTGTCCCTCCCTTGATTACTTCTCAAGATAGTGTTTGTAGAGTGAGCCTGCATTTCTTAAGGCCAGACGCAATCACCCCCCAGCACCACCCCCTTTCCTTTTTGTTCTATTTTTACAGTGCTCCAGACCGTAAAGTCAGTCAAGAGGTGGCTTTGGCTGTTTCGTAGTGAGGTCACGAAGGGTCGTGAACCTTCTGTGACACCTAGAAATGAGCCCTCTGAGGCAAGTCTGTGTCAAATACACGTCTTTTATCACTTCTTTCATTAGGGCTCCTAATAAGGTGTAAACCCAACTGCATGGTTCTCTATTATTACATGACTACAGGACTACATGAGCTACTTGACACTCCAGAACAAATCTCTCTTCTCTATTGCAGCAAAAGCAGAACAACGGTGAAAGTCACATGTTTGCATGCTGCAAAAGCTTGTCAACTGTACTTAAAATCTGATTCCAGTCATTATGAGTAGAAGGACAGCCACCGAGATCTTTGCACTGCACGACCATGTTACCCTCATAAAGTGAACTCTGTGGAGAGGACTGGAAATCAAATGCCAGGGGGAGCAAGTTTAAACGATAAGCTGGCCTCCTCAGGTGACTTGACCGAAGTGACGTGTCTCGGCGGTTGGAGCCTTGTTGTCTTAGAAGCCAGGTTTATATGGCCCCAGGGTCAACTGGTCACTGTTTTACAGGGGTGGAGACTAGTTCACAGGCAGCCCAGGCCCCTCTCATGCCATCTGGTAGCCATAAAGTCGGCCCAGTAAGCCTGACTTTTGTACTGGTTAATGGGGCTCTCTGGGGGTGAGCTTAGGTGGGAGAAGATGTAGGACTTCTGTTTTGCCCCTTGCTCCTCACCTTAGGACTGCAGTTTAATTCCTCCTTAGAACAGGAGAGGGTCAGAAGTTTGCCCTTGGCATCTGTTTGATTTGTTTCAGTTTAGGGTTTCTGGATTGTTTTTCTTTGTGTATGCATGTGGAGGATATTGCAGCAAGATGTACTGTTGGTGCTAAGAGCTGCAACAATTGTGTGGGTTGTCATCGCAACTGACCTAAGCATCTTCACAAATGTAGTAACCTGCCAAATGGCCAACCCTCCTTCATCATTTATTGATTTCTTGCAGAGGAATGCATGCTGAAGGTTACATGGAGGATTTTGCTGCAATATTCAATACGCATCCAGTTTCTTTTTTACTCCAAAACAGCTGACGACAGTGAAGAACTGCTGTATGAGACTTAAAATAGATAACATGCACAAACAGGCTTTCTCTACAGTTGCGAACTTGCATCTTCTTCCGCCTTTCCGACACTTCCCCAGCCTTCTACACCAGTCTTAATGGCATCACTTTCATAGGCGGCAAGGCCTCGCAGACATGTCAGATAAGAGAGTGAGAAAGGAAACATGTGAGCCTTCTCAGCGCCACCAGAACTAGACAAGGCAGAAATAACAGCCGGGCCAGTGGAAAGGTCACAGATAAATGAAATGGGTCCCCAGTCCAACATGTATTCTTAACCTCAAACACAAAATCACTGAAGGATTCTTTCCAGAAGTGTCTAAATGAGTCTGCGAGCTTCTTAGAGTACATTTCTTTTTCTGCAAGTGGAACTCAAAAGTACTCCAAGCAGAACAAATTTGACTAGTCAGAATTGATAAGATGCCTGCAGAGGAGCTGACTAGTTAGCGGCCTGCTAAAGAGGGAGGCCCAGGGCGAAAAAAGCTGGAGGACAGTGCTTTTGTCCCAATTACAGCTAATCCCTTTAGTTGCAGAGAAAGTGGGGACACCCTGCTAGCTCGCTCTGACTACACAGAGGAAGCTATGCGGAGAGGAAAGCCAGGCAAAGGAGAGGGAGACAACCCTCCCCCGAGAGAAGAGAAAGTCAAGAACTATCATCTGTCTTTTGTCTTTGCGATTCATCTGCCTTTTCAGATGAAAACGTGCCACTTTTCATCCAGGGCTTGAAATATGTTAAGCGGAGAGACATTAGCCAGACCAATCCTGTTATGAGCTTCAGTGCTGGAGAAGCTACAGGGGGAGGGCACAATCTTCTTAAGTGAATAATCACCATGTGAAAGTGAAACCTACTGAGGGATTTCTCCACCTCAGAATTTCAACTATACTCATTTGCACAGAACTCATAAAATTGCACTTTTACTTACCACAGAAAGGTGTCCAGACTGTATGAGAAACAGGTTTTCATTCAAATCATCCAATCAGAAGGTGTTTTCTATCTTTTTCAAAATCATCCACTCTAGAGAGCGAAATATTTTTGAAAAGCACTGCCAGAGGAAAAGATGCATTGTCAATTTTAGCCGACATAGCGTTGACATGGCCTTAGTCATCAATAGCATGGGAAGAGTGGTTTGTCAAACTGGCATCATTATGCAAACTGTGGGGTTGCAGGAGAAGGCAATTAGCAGGGCCTGGGTGTGAAAAACAAACACATTTGGTGAAGCTTCACCCTTATTACCTCATTAGGTGGTGCAATGAAGGAGAAGGCTTTTTTTGTGTGTCTACAGGCCTCTGGCTATGTGCTGAGAGAGTGATGTTGGTGGGTAAAATAAAAATAAAAAAGAAAGAAGTGGTGCATATTGCGCTGGGGGTTACAACCTCTCCACAGAGAGGATAATGTCATGGCAGATTTAGTTGTGTTTTGTATGTTGGTAGCTAATCTGTGTGGGTGCCTGCACTCTGTATGCATGATTAATCGTTACGTGAAGGTATCGGCTTGTGTGTGGGTACTTGGCGGGGGGTTGAAAGAGTGTTCAGAAGGCTGATACCACAACATTTCTGGAGTGAAGCTACGCATGGATGGAAGTTATGTCTTCCCATAGAGAACCAATGCAATATTGATCAATCCGGCCATAATAAACTGATGAATCGCACAAACCTTAGCATATAGTCACATTAAAAGATGGAAGGAAGGTAATTTGAGGCATCATTGTCCCAAACCCCCCACCTCCTTCTCCTCTGCCTCCTCCACCAACACTTCTACACTTGTGGTCCCCCCTGCAACCCCTTACCCTCTTGCCTTTTATAGGAAGAGATGGGGCAGCAGGGCCTTTTTATGAGCTGCTGTTCGCAAAACAATTACTGCGCTTTAATGAGGCTGTCTGGAATTTCACAGGCCCCCTCCGCCATGTCACTTAAGCCAAGCGCAGGAAAAATAAAAAACACTACTGAGAGAGGCAGCCGCCCATCTTGAGATGGGAGAGGGAGGAAGGGAGGAAGAAAAAAAATCACCTTTCACATGTGTGCTGTGTGCACTGATTTAACAGAAACTAAATTAAACCACCTCCTAGATTCATAAGCTAACAGAGAAAACTCTGCCCATAACAAAGAAAAATTATAGTATTTTAATTGCTTTATACAAGAAGCTCTTAAATATTTTCATGTCATGAATGCCTTCTTAGTCACACATTGGGGCCCCAGATGTGAAGAGGCCCCACATGTACAAAGTCTACACTTTCTGTGGGAAATACAAATGATGAGAGTGAAACTAATGATGAGAACAGTAACTCTTACACTTGCTCTAATGAGGATAACTTCAATTAAAATGAAATTAAGCTATTCCTCATTTTGCTGGAACCCCCTAAATGAGCACGTTGTGAACTGAGGCTTTATTGTGCAATTATGATTTTATGCTGATGATGAAGATGATTTGACTAACTTTTCTCTTTTTTCTCCTTTTCCATGGCTCTGTGGCGTGTTCCTGCTGCTGTTTTCTATCTATAGGTGAGTGTCACTTCCTTTGGTTCTTCTTACTTTCTAGCTCAAGGCCCTCTTCTCTTTTGTTTCCATAGCTGCAGTCACAACACCGTGTTAGATGTTGCAGCGGCTGTCCATTTTCACCTTGATAACACACTTCACATGCTTCCAGAAACACTGCTGCCTTTCACACGACGATAGCTTACACTGGAGCTGCAGTAAAACACACATAGTCTGTCCAGGTTAGTCATGTTACATGTGCTGCATAATTGTAATTTTACGGCAGCAGCAGCTACACTCGCCCACATGCGACCTGCGTTCAAATGTTGTAAACTGAGATTTGTCTGGTAGTTTTAGGAGGGAGGAGCTGCAGCGTGGGGAGCAAGGGGAGGGGAAGGGTGCGGTAGTGAAACCCCCAGCGCAGACCGACGTGGGTTTAACCAAAATGGCCGCCCGCCACAGGCCTCTGTGAGATGGAGTAGGGTGTAACCACATGCTTCTGCTATCTTCCACGTAGCAGCATTGCATGCTGCGACCTACAAACTGAGTGCGCTCAGCAAGGCTTTGCTTTGTTCAACCTCATGTCTTACAACTTTTTTTCACAACTGTACCCGCCACCAACTTTCAGTTTGTATCAAGCTGCTCCACAGAGCTCCTTAAAGCCACAGAGCTTTGCAGAGAGCCAATTTTTCAGTTATGATTAATTGTAGTTTCATGCTTCCAAGCTACCACTGACCATCCATCCTCTTAAACTACGTTGAGGGTGAAAGTTCATTCTTGACCTTGGGAACAGTAGTTTGACAAAGAAATCTTAACTCAAGGTCCACTTAATGGCTTTTTCCAGAGCTTTCAACTCACTGTCCTCCTCAGCAGATGGAGTTTGCTCTGTTAGTAAATTCACTGAGGATGAAAACAAACCAAAAAGCTAAAATGCTGAAATGCTGGATCCTACATTTCCCATAACGCATCTCCGTAGCATTTCTTTCATTCAGAAGACAATTTACAGCTGTTTTCACGGGCTGAGTAGTAGTACTCCTCGTGACAAGTAAACTGATCTTCATGTGCAAAAACGGTGGAGTGCTCCTTTTAAAATGGATAATACAACATGAGGATTATTACAAAGTGTACAGTGGACACAGTTTACACAAGTCCATATTTCAGACAATATATTTATCTGTGGGAGGAGGTTGCTGAAGTCACCTCCTCTGCACTGGAACGAAGTTTGCTTTTTTTTAACGAAGCAAGAATGTTGTACAGACTCCTTTTAAGATTTAAATCCTCGCCCTGCACCAAAAAAGAGGTGGATGTTCTTCTCACTGTGGATGGCTGCCTTCTCTCAGAACAAAGGCCCAGTCGTCCACCTCTGGGCAATAATGCATCAGCTCATCTGTGGGGTGAGGGAGACCTGGGGGGGAAAGGGAAGGGGGCATCGAGGTCAAAGGTCAGGGTGGTTCTAGGTGTGGTTGTGACGTAACATGGTCTACATCCTCCTCTTCAGAGTGCAAATGAGTTCTGATAGCGTGGCCGCTGCGCCCCGAGGGCTTCCAGTTTGTGTGTGTGTGTGCGTGTGTTTGGGAGATAGGAGGGGCTATCCGAGGAGAGGGGTGAGAGGTCATGTCCTTTGCCGTGGACAATTTTTTATGTTGTAGAGGTGGTCTTTCTTTAAGGATACCCTGAAAAAAGATAAAACCTATTTAAGTCCAACAAGGACAAAAACCTCTATCAACCCAATATAAACTTCAAAATCACAGGCAGCACATGGTATGGTTAACCAACAGCAGACAAAGATGTACTGAGGAGGAGCAAGGTGAACCTGGTGAACATTTTGACATTTGTGGCCTGTGCACATGTGGCAGTTACACAGTTACAGCCAAATTTAGTTCTCCTTTTTCCTTGTAAACCCACAATTCTTCCTGTTTGAACATACATAATTAGATTTTTCATTGGAATGCATTGCCAGCTTTATGGTTAATAAGCAGCCTATAAAGGTTACAACCACACATATCTCATATATAGCAGCTCAGTAATGAAACTTCTCTAGTACCACAGACACATTAGTATATGGAGATGCTGGTCACTGAGGTCAGCATAACCAAAGAAGGGAAAGAAAGAGAAAAGGAAATAGTTTGAGAAAAGGCATGATGCCTTAAGATTCAATTATACCACTTAATTTTGTCACCTGCCCATGTCCGCAAGAATCCATGCAGTGCACATGTGTGTGAACATGTCCACATGGTCTTGAATTCTGTGCAGGGAGCAATTGCCAATGTACTCAGTGTCAGTTCATTTATGGCGTTCATGTTGCTGTGGGTTGAGAAGTAGTTTTTGAGCATGTAGTAAACTCACCCAATGACACATAAAAAGGCAGCCAATCACATGACAGTGTTGACCAGCTGCAGGCGAACTGGGCAGTATTATGTTTTGGGGAGTGGTCAACAAGGCTGTTTGAAAATGCTGACAAGTTCAAGTTGACACGATCACGATCCGAACCAGATGCTACACGGTTTTGACTGCAAAGCCACCATTTTGTTTGTTCACATGCACACATAGTTGATTTTGTTTTGTCTACACTTCAGAGTAAAGTGCAAAGTATAAGAAATTGACTCTTGCTGTCCACATCTGCAGACTGTAGGCCCAGTCTGGACAAGATCAGACACGATAAGAAACTTCATATTTATCTCGATAAAATGACTTGATGTCACATTTCAGCAGGAAATTCTGTAAAAAAACCACTGGAGCTGCCATCAGACAGCGGGTGTCTGGGTTTGGCCTCTGCTGTGTTCAGTGTTTCCATTTCACCTTGTCCCGGCTGACTCGCCAAACAGAGACACACTGAAGCACAAAAAGAGGTGAAGAGGAAGGAAGAAGGGAGAGACGGAGAGCCCAGAAAAAGAGGAGGGAAACTGTGTTCCTGCATGCAGACGTGTGTGTGTGTGTGTGTGTGTGTGTGTGTGTGTGTGTGTGTGTGTGTGTGTGTGTGTGTGTGTGGCGGGCGGCACGCCCTTGCAGGTTTCTCTATCACTCAGCTTCCATTAATTTTTAATTGCTTCCTCCGCCTGGCACACAGCTCCACTTCTCACTCAGTGAGCAGAAAGAAAGAGGACGGACTCCCCAGCAGAGGAGAGGGGAAGGAGAGATGGAGTGGGGGGACAGAGTGAGAAGGAGGGATGAGGGAGAAGGAGGAGAGATAAATACAGAGAGGGGAAATAAGAGGAAGAGAGGACATGGTGGAGAAAACTGCTTCCATGAGCCAGATTTGGCTCGACCCTCCACCAGAACCTCCTTTATAAACCTCTTCTCACTTCCCTCGCTTCCTCCTGCTCTTCCTCCCTCCTCCTCTCCTCTTTCCTTATTCACCGTCCCCGAGCCTTTTCTCTCATCTGCTGTGTCTCGTCGTCTCCTTTATCACTGTTGTTGAATAAATGAAAAGGAGAGGAAACCCAAAGCCTTTGATGGAAAACAGTGGAGTTTCAGCACACTCGACACTTCCACCATCTCTCCCTCCATCCACTCCCCACCCATTCAGCCTCTCTCTCCCTCCCTCCCTCCCTCTCTAAATTAAACATCAAAGGGAGAGCCCTCCACTAGGTGCTTTCGCTCGCCCGCAACGCCAGCAATGCCACGGCACTTTTTCCTTGTTTGAAAGGCGCAGAACGTATTTCACACCCAATCTAGCCCTCTTCTGCTTCTGCTGCTGCCTACTCCTGCTGGAGTGCTCTCTTGAGTTTTCAAGAGTGTGAGTGGGGGCGGGTGGGGATGGTGGGGGTGTAGATGGGGATGGGGTGCTGAGGCTCAGAGGCACAAGTACCTGAGGAGAGAGAGAAAAAACACATCAGGGTTCAACTGTCGATTGATATTTTGTACTGATGTTCAATGTGGTCACCCACATTTTATTTTCTATAATTATCTTACTTATGTGTTAATTGGGTGTTAATTGGGTTAACTGACTGTTTAAAACCCCCAAACAAAAAATAAAACATGTTGATGCAGCAATATGTGAAATAACATAATCAATCAGTGCAGCTTAAGGTCTACAACAAGAGTAGCATTGATCAGCTTGACAGTAATATCGATCAAACTGTATCATATTCATCAGCAGATGATAGTGGAGCTTTAATTAAAGCCCATTTATTGGCCCTGGATATCTGTAGAACACACACCTCTGTTTGTAGTTCGTGCTAATTAAACTGGTGTGAGAGGGAGGTGGAAGAGCTGTGCAGCTCCGTGCCTGCCACTCAGAGAGAGAGAGAGAGAGAGAGAGAGAGAGAGAGAGACACTGCAGAATACATTAGTACTGTCAAACAACCACTGAGGGAGAGAGCGAGAGAGGTGGGTATTAGTGTGGAGGGGAGGGGAGGGAGGGAAGGCGGGAGGATGGAACAGCTGCAGTCTGGGCCTTCAGCCTCCTGGCTAGACTGCTAAAAGTTATTATTGAGCTCCTGACCAGAGACTCCCTCCATCCTTCCATCCCTAAGTGAAAGAGGAGAGAGGAAAAAGAGACAGAACTAGCAAAAAAGGGTAACAGAACAGTAGCAGTAGACTGAGTTAAGCTGACTTGTTATTAAAAAAGGAGAAAGGGTTGTTCTCAAACAGCCATGAATTGATGTGCTGCTTTTAAAAAAAACAGGAAAACTGAAGACACGCCCTGTTCAAAAATGATAAACTATAAAAGCACGATTCAGTCAGGAAGTATGTGATAGACCAAATCAGCTCTATCAGGGATTTTGCAGCTTCAGCCTTACTTGGTCTGGTATGGTACCACTTGCTTCTGGTGGCTAATGTTAGCTAATTTTACATAGATATTGCAGTGTAACAGTCTGACAGTCAGTTTGCAGAATTTCCTGCTTGTGGTCCCACTCCACTCGCTCTCAGTTAGGTCCCCTAAAGATGATGTCTTGACTCAAAAGAATCCAATGTGCCAATATACTGTAGTTACCACTTGTGACCACAGTTGCCGCTGTTTAGCAGACATTACCTAGTCTTGCTTTAACTTGCCAAATTGAGGAATGTCAGTGTTTGAGATCCAAATGTTGTTTCCATTAAGAGGGAAAATTACTGATGTAAACTACATTTTTGTTTACTTACGATGATTGCCACATAGGAAGATACTGAATACTGGTGCAAAAAAAAAATCCACTACCTACAGGTTCTATCCCGAAATAAAAATGTCGATTTTAGCATTCAGAGAGTTATAGGAGGAGAGGTAGAGTGGAGAGGATAAAAGAAAGACATGGGGAGGGAGGAGGAGGAGGAGAAGAGAGACTGCTGGCTCCTTGCCATGCCCTCTCAGTGTGACCTTCCTCGTAAATAGCTCATACGACTTTTTTCCCCCTCTCTCGTTCCGATGGGAGGAAGATAGAGAAAGCTGAGACGGATTTAAGCACCGCAACAAGCCCCCATTTTATTTCTGCCAGTCTCTCTTTTTATAACAAGAAAGCCAGGTGTAGCAGACCCTCATAAACATGAGCCGCCAGCAGATCGCATGGACATCATGACTCCCTCACTCTTCCTGTTTTGATGTAGAAGATGAAAAGCTGCAGAAGCGGCCGCAAACATGTTTGTCAAAAAAAATTGAATTTTCTCACAAAGGACAGTGCACACAGTGAACTATTGCTCAAGCCTCTTCCCAGCTCTGATTAAAATATATGACATTTCTAAGGTCACAAGACCGAGGACATCTTCCAGAGCTCATTTGACTGTTAAATAGAGCAGTGTTGCAATTAACTGTTCCATAAATTGGTTTGCCAAATTAAATTGGCAGTGTGACATCAAGTCCTATGGAGACGGGGACAGTCCCTCCACTTTACTCCATGTTGCAAAACAGATGTAGGTTTGTGTAAGCTGAAACGAGCTGGACTCAAATCAAGGCTTTGCACACCAAATTTATTGCCACCATTAATATAGGCACGGCTGGCATAATATCACACCAGTATAACAGTAACGTAGTTTACTACAGGAACCCGAGCCAAGTCTGTCAGAGCTGTTTCTGCAGCGAGAACCAAGTGGAAGACAGTGGTGAAAAAGATCTGCCGGTTTTCTAACATGGCGGTGCAGTTGTCTTCCTCTGTTCACTCTCTGTCACTGGGATGCAGTCACTGCCGGCCGAGGCAGATGGCACGTGGATCGTGAAAGGGCAGCGCCCACCAATCTTCACCCACCAACCCGGCAGCACCCACCTGGGTGCCACCTGCTCCTCTTGTCTGTTTGACCCTCTTGCCAGCCACACACACACACACACACACACCAAGGACCACATGACTAAAAACTGTGAGAAGAAAGAAGTAGATTTTACACACATTTTCTATTTTCAGGTTCCACCAACTCCATCGTGCCTACTCTTCTCTCAGTCTGTTGTTTTAATTGGAAGTTACAGACACCCAGGACAAAAACATGAATAGACTCACATTGTTGCAAATAGTAATGTTTGAAAAAATCATGCACATGGGGAAGGTTAACACCCACATTTCCAGTCTGGATCAGCCTCTGAACATGTCCAGTGGTTGCTGCCGCTGCATGCTCCACACATGCTCTATGCTGCTATAGGAGACTTAAAGGTTGACCTATATACAGTAACTTGCTGTAGTATATAGTAGCTAGCTATAGATGTGCCAGTTGTCTCTGAGTCACCCACTGTCTCCCTCCAAGGCTTTGTCATCCAGGCTCGGCCCTATAGTGAACGCTGGGCTCCTTTTATGTAGCCGTACACAAAACATGATTTAAAGGACCTTACAGGTGATCAAATCACCTTTACATTATTGTTGATTATTTTATGCTGATAATGAAGCTTGGCCAAAAATGAAGTTAACATATTGGTGACGGTGATGGTTTACCACAGCATCAGTCTTTTTGTTCAAATGCCTACAAATGACATACAGTGTACATGTGACGTTTTTACTCAGCAACACGATTTTAGGGAAGAGGTCAGGGTTGTACAGATGGCTCGGATGGGTGGAAGCATGTGACTTTGCCACAGGAGATTGCTATTTGCATCCCAGTTTCATTGGTTTCTTTTAACCATGACCATAATCGTTCCCTAACCCTAACAAAGTAGTTCAACTGCCACCAATGCCTCTTTTAACAGTCAGAACCATGACATGAAAAGTTCAGACTAATTGAAAGCTGGGCAAGGTGACATCTTTGTGGATCTGCAGGTAATACCTTGTTGGTGATTTTAGGATGTAGGAGGAAACCAAGAAAGCTCAGGCTGCTTGTATTTTCTGGTAGGAAGCTTGTTTATACCCTCTTTCAAACATCTGAAGTCCCATTAACCTTCCCCCTCCAAGTAAACAGGAAGTCTTTCCATACATAGTCTTCATTAATATTAATCTTTATCTCTTCACTGGTCCATAGTGTGGGTGAAGTATACATGCTAGTCACGCATATTAGAAACACAGCGTTTCAGGACATAACATGACTTTAAGGTCCTCTCAAGTGCTGTTCCTAGTTTGATTTTTACAAGGGGGGTGTGGATTACCTCAGTGTGGGCCTTGAATAAGACTGCTTGTTCCAAAACAGATGTGGTGTGTTGCATGGCGCTCTAGCAGAGAGAATGAGCTCATTGTTTACAGATGAACCTGGTGCTAATTTTTTCTGAAATGCTAACAGCTGCCTAACTGCCCCCCCCCCGTGTGTGTGTGCGTGTGTGCAGGCTCTGTCAGACTCCAAAAGACCAACTAGGCGCCTGATGATTGCCACCCCCCCACTCAAAGCACCATCAGCTCCATCCCAGTGCACTCCCCAAATCTAATCTACGCAATGAAATCGATCGGCGTCACTGCTCACAACAGCCGGTACAGACTTGCCAGTGTTGGGTTGCCTACTTAAGCCCCCCCCGCCCCCAAGTGCCTAGGAGGGACTGGGTCAGATCACGTTGGGGGACTTCGTCCTACACACAGACACACACTTACTTACTTTCACATCCAACTGTGGTTGCACAAACCTAGGTTCAGTTCATGTGGTCATATGGTGGTTGCGAACAAAGTGACAAATACAGAGCGATTTTGCCTTTTTGATACCATCTCACACACACACATACATACAGACACTTGTTTATTCTTTATCGCTGAAACCCAGTCCTACACACCGCAAGTGTTGGAAGTAATTTTTCATGACTAATCCAGTTAAATAACTAAGAGCTGTTGACTTTGCAGCGGAGTGAACATAAAACTAGACGAATGGAGGGATGAAGCCAGTTGAGGGATGATAGTTGTACTCCCCATAATTGACTTAAGTGCCCTTATTAGTCTTGGGCCATTAGCACCTTAGCTATTCTAATTCACCACATCTATTTGCAGTCCACAGCGCTTATCTGCTGTCGTGAGCACACCTGCCCGTTACGTTTTAAACTCTGGCCCTGTTTAACGTATTCATGTTAAGTTCAAACTGGTGCGTGGTCTCACCTAGACGACGCGACGTGCATGTTTCCCTTCCTTTAAGTGTATTTTGTACACCGGGGAGAGGCTAGGCCCTTGTTTGTGGTGAACAGCGGAGCTAAAGACAGTTTGATGTTAATTTCCCTGCACTTCCCGGCAGCTTCCTGCCTGCCTCAGCTCTTGATACATTTTTTATTTTTCTTGTGCTTTTCTTCTCCCTCCCCCTTTTCCTTTCGTTGTGAAATTTTCTGCCTCTGTTTTTTTGTCTTCCTATTTTCTCCTTTCTGGTATGGAACTGTAATCTCCCTCCCACATGACAGGACAAAATAAAGGGAGCAGGGAAGTGGAAGAAATGACCATTTCCTCTTTTTGCTACCACATCAGCTTCATACATCCCATTCTCTTTTTCCACTCTCTCCAAACTTTTTGTTTAGCGTCTATATGAAAGGCATATCTTCACACTTTGTCTTGGGGAAGACAAAATGATGAGACTGTACAATGAAGAGAAAAACAGAGTTTGGGAGAGAAGCAGAGAGAGGAAAGAGGGAGACCTCTCAGGGAAGTACAGCTTGTGGAAAATCTCCAGGCCTGCCAGTTCCAACTGGTACATTCTGGACTCTGGACACAACACTTTTATTTCCCCTGTCCTCTAAGAGAAAGACAGATGTTCTGTCTTTCTGCTCTCCAACTTAAGCTCTTCCCCCTGGTTCACAAACGTTCAAGGTTTCCCAGTGGGCAAATTAGCCCCCTAAAAGCTTGAATTTGTGGCGCCATTGCTGCAACTTCCAGGCCTTATGTTAAACTGAACAAAAGAGGTCAGGAGCAGTTTGCACAAGAAGCCTAAAAAATTACACGACTGTTTGTCTGAGTATAGAATGGCAGCAATGCCCAGAGCCAAAAGCCCCTGCATCAGATCCATCAAATCTGCTTATGTGATGTTCAGGCGGCGCGTACAGTCTGCACGGCCATACACTTTGTGCTGCACACGGACGTACGACAGAGATTTGAATGGACTGTTGCAAACATGGGCAGATGACAAACCCACCCGTCAACGTGAACATGGAAAGTATAATTTAAGCTTTGAGCTAGCAGTTCTGCCAATTGCCACTAGAAGCTGGCCCTGTGCATTGTATTGTAGTTGATATTTTGAAATTGCCTGTTTTGTCAGATCAAAAATCTGAAACCCAAAGGTAGTCAGCTTAATATCATAGAAGAGAAGCACATTTGAGAAGCAGTGAATTTTTGGCATATTTTCTTTAAAAGATTTAGCCTATAGCAACTAATGTGTTGACAAATGTGTTTCTAAATCCATCAGATCTTAAAGTGTACCATCCTTTATGAGGTTGGTTAGGCGTGTGCTGTCTTACATTGTGTCACTAACATTAGCATTAGCATTTGTACCCATAGCAGGAGGCCAGCCAAGTCTCCAGCGCTGATAAAGCTTCATGCACTCAAAAACAATGAGCTCACGGAGAGGAAACTGCACACAAACACACATACAACCGATACGAAACTTTGTGCAGTATTGTGCTTAACTGATAAAATGGAGATTACAGCCGGGCGACTTTATCTGGAGTTTCTCAGCATTCAAACAACGGCCGGCAAATTCAATCTTTGATTGGGAGGAATTTTTTTTTCTTCTTTTGGAGGAACAGATGAAAGTAACTGTGTGTTCCACAGCGCAGTAACAAAACAGACTGTGATAAGTCTGTCTGGGAATCTCGTCTCCTCGGCCTCAGACATAACAGATGAGTGCGATGTGAAATTGGAGGGAGTAGAGAGGAGGAGGAGGAGGTGGGGGGTGTCACAGTTTACAAAATGCAATTATGTAACTGTGTCATGGTTGCAGAGGATGGGGAAAGGAAGGAGGGTGGGAGGCGTCTGGACAAGAGAAAAGACCTTGTCCTTGGCTGAAAGAAAAGCCTTGGATCATTGAGGAGTCTAGTATATCATGCTTTGATGTTTGCTAAAATTCAATATATAGGTAAAACAAAAAAAATTGTATGAGGAAGCATTAGCTAAAATATAATATTTTCAGTCCACAGTTTTTGCTCCTATCTTTCATGTTTATAGTTTTCATAGTGAGTAAGAGTAGCTGCATGGTCTTTGTCATAGCGTGTGCTTTTAAATTGACAGAGACAGACAGGACAAAGGGATGGCACTTGAGTGATCGAGGTTAAAGGATATGTAAAGAGAGAAAAAGAGAGTCGTAACAGACAGCTGACAGAGTCCAGAGACAGCTGATAGAGAGTCTGTGACGTCTTCTGCCAGAGTCTGTCTCTCTGGCTCTTGTCTGTGTGTCACGTACACTTTTCCTATAGCCACCATCGGCGCTCGCCCTCCCTCCTTTTCCCTTTCTCTTGTCCCTCTCTCCCAGCCCAGATATCCCAGAGGGCCGTGGGGTTGGCTAAGGGCAGCGGGACTGATTGTCCAGAGCGACAGACGGCCGGCCGATTGGCCTGGCGCTGGCCAGTGTCAGCTGACGGTGTGTGTGTGTGTGTGTGTGTGTGTGTGTGTGTGTGTGTGTGTGTGTGTGTATAATGTATACCTTCCCTGATCAATGTGTGCATTTCAGAAAAAGAAAAGCGCATTATTTATGAGACTTGGCTTTGAAAGTGTAGGTTGCCAGAGGATTCCCAAAGCCCAGAAAGTCGCAATAAATACTTAAAATATTCTTTGAAAATTTTTCCGATTTTTTCAAGCTTTAATGGTCTTTTTTTTCAGCATCTAATGATATGTTTCTTTGTCGACTCTAGTACATGCTGCCTAGTGACCAGCAGCTACTTATTTTGTTGGTTGTTTGTTTGGAAATCCATTTGTCACTGCTAAAACATCCACCAGCACATACATGGCCAGAAAGCCATATTTCATCAGATTTGTTTCTTCCATTTAGTTCTCAAATTGGTCTTAAATTCAATCCCATCTAGCATTAATGAGATCTTTAAAAGTCTTACAGTTGGCTCTGGGAAACGTGCAGCTCCAAAGCCTTTGGCAGCTTACAATAATCTGCAATAATTTGATGGTTACACTGGCATTACTGCATGTGCTTCCCCACTTACAGCGAGAAAGAAACGAAGGCAGAACCGCAACACAGCGTGCGCAGAAGCCTCTTTTATCTGCTGTTGTTTTCCACAGATTCAGACACTCTCTGATATGTGTGGGTTTCATTGAACAGTTTGCGTCTTAGGAAATGGCTTGGAAGCCCTCCCCTGCTTCTCTGGCCAGGAAACGCCAAACGTCTGAGATTCGTCATTTGTTCCATCTGGCAGACCCAGTGGAGGGTTTGGAGGGGCCGCAGGCTTACATAACTAAAACAAATATCCGACATTTTAGGGGATTACATCATAAGAATGGGATCAAATTGGTAGGTTTTTGTCACATTTATGTGCTGGGAAGGTGCAGCACTGCAGTTTTAAAGTGAGTTTGTTGTTAGAACAAAATATTTGTACAGGATCACTCACGAGCAGCCGGTCTGGATAATTTGATGATGGTTAGAATCATCAAATTATCATAAATGTTGCAGCACATAATGACATGTCTCACCAGGTGATGTAGTCATGAATAACATTATCATAAAAAACAAATATCACAGGAATCTTCTGAAGATGTTATTATATTGTCTGGCATATTATTCCATCTGCAGGTTTTGTAATGTTTGGGAAGCATTTATATGGTTTCTTCATGCGTTTTTGGATTGTTATTCTTGCACGTTGAAATGCTTATTGCCTTCA